>CM022298.1:31066325-31651999 GCA_011799875.1 Thinopyrum elongatum
AGGATTTACAACCTCCCAACCGCGAGGATGTATACCCTCGTCTTCCCTTCGGACAGCCCTCCGGAGGCGGTCAACAGTCCCCCAGACGATGTCGCGGACACTAGTAAACTCCTTTACTAATAGTTTTGCAAACAAACATTGCTTGGCTATCTCATATCTTTTAGTCCTTTGTCTGTCTCTGAAAATAATTTTCAGATTCCATGAATATCACATAACTATCCAAACTTTCGAAGTTTGGGTCTCATGAAAAACAAACATATTGCGCTTGACTGAAATGGAATTCTAGCTTTTGGATCAACGACGAGTCACATGATCCATAGCATAAGCGAGAGAATACCGAAAGTATGCGATAGGACAAAGTCCTTCTCGGCACTCTTGAGGACAATCCTCACATTACTTTACCAACCGTAAAGTTTTAAACCAGATATTTAACAGCTATTCTTTTAATAGGGAAGGTGGAAATGCGAGACCATTATTCTACAACTATATGCAAATCACACTTAGACAGTGTTCAAAATTAATTGCACTGAGAATTAAAAGAATTATTCTACAGTGCGCTCCCACTCAAATCAATATCTCTCATAATTGATGTGTGAGTGATTCAGATCCGCATTTCAATTCAACGCCATTGATGGTAGCATCACTGATGACAAAATCTCAATCGGTAGGCAACTTCAATCACATCTCTATGTGACTCTTGTTCATCTTTCGATGCGTGTGTTCCAGCTCATGACTTTCATCCTGAACTCAAGACAACCAAGTGATCTCGCTGCGAGGTCTCAACTCACCCGCCTCACACATCCCTAATCGTTCGTACCCATGTTATCAGTGATACCCCGAAAAGTTGGTCCGTGACGTGCTACACATTGGGAGAACACTAACTACTTGATATTTTTGGGAGAGATCACCCTAATAAAAGCGACTACCGCGCCAATCAAGAAGGGTGCATCATAAGGGATAAACATCTCAGGCAATTCATAATAGCATGATATGGTTAGCCCTTTCTGACGAAAGTCTGTATTTCTTCGTCTTCGGCATTTGCGTCGGTGTTCACCTTCGCGATTGCACCACCCTTGTCGATGCACCAGATATATTGCTATCCCTATAGCTAATAATAAGTGCATTACACAAGGTTGACACGCAGGTCATTTAAGTGCAATCATATGGCTCCAGCCATCATGCCAAATCATGACACGCAGTCATTTTAATCAATTTACATCATATAGTCATCTCATACATAATCAAATTATTATGAGCACTGCTATACCACCATCACATGCACCTGCAAACCCTCCTGCAAACCGAAGTTAGACGTCTCTAATCGGTTCATGCAAAAACTTGTTTTACGTGGCTTCTGAGGTTTCGAAACAAACCGAAGCTACCAACGTCCATCATCAAGTATGATAATTCAAGCGCTAGTTTAACAATGCGGGGTGTATGAAAAACCGAGATAATAAAATCTCGAGCCCAATACTGAACTTCGTCATACCAGACCCCCGTGCAGATCATATCTGCATTGCCCTTTCGTCTGCGAAACATCCATCTTTCTTTGACTAAAGTGGAACCCAAAGAACTGTTAGCACTTCTGTAATCTGTCAATCAGCATACTCAGGAGCAGCATGAAAGGATCGCGGATTGCCAGAACTTTGTGAGATTCCACCATGCTGTCAAGATCAGGACTAACGCAAATTCAAGGGAAGCAACAAGAACATCGGTAACAGATTTCATCTGCTACCCGCACAAATAATTTTCAGTAATAGAACTCATCTACTACCTAATAATATGTGCAACACCATACATCTCCATGTATTCTAGATCGCAACCTGCATCTACCATAGCACGCTCATGATGCCACTGTAGGGTAACGCAGCAGAAAACAAAATTTTCCGACCTACGCACCAGCCCAGGACCACTATGGAGACTGCATACAAGGTTGATCATTTTCGTTACCGACTCGAAGCGCAGCGGAAGTAGAGTCGATGACGATCGGCGGTGCAGACCCGCAGCTAGGATTTACAACCTCCCAACCGCGAGGATGTATACCCGTCTTCCCTTCGGACAGCCCTCCGGGGGCTGTCGAACAGTCCCCCAGACGATGTCGCGGACAGCCCTTCGGGAGGACCTTCGAAACTCGAACGGTCACTCGGACAGCCCTTCGGGAGGACTCACAACTCGACCGTCACTTGGACAGCCCTTCGGGAGGCACTCCGAACAGCCCCTCGGGCACTAAGATCGAACTACGACCTCTCTACAGAGTTGCACACATACGGTGTCATCTACCGGCAGGGCTTCGCCGTCCAGAACTAGTTCCCACCGAACCCAGACAGCCTTTCGCTCTACGAAACTATTCGCTGGGAGGGAGAGAGAATGCCAGATCATGCATGGCTTGTGTGAGAGCTAAGGATGGGGAAATGGCTGCCAAGATCACTCTATATATAGGCTAGCCAAGGGGTAAAATTGTCACACAAAAACCCCAAAGTGCCCTTGGAATATCCCTTTCCAAAAGGGAATATGCCATATGGGAGTGCCATGTGGAGCACCATGGTGCTCCACCTCCTTGGCCGGCCACCCTTGGGGGGGGACCCCCCATGAGGTGCCATGCCCTCCTTCCCCTTCTAGAAGGCCCTTTTGGAATTTCCAAAAAGGTGCTTTCCATAAAATTCCCAAGCACTTTCACTATTCACGACGACATTTTCAGCGTCCGTTCGAACTGAAAATATTTATGTGGGCTTAGAACATTTCCAGTACCCACTAAAATAATTTTCAATGCGTTCTGGAACAATTCCAGTTTAGTGATTTCATCTGCGAAAAGCATCTGAAGCGGTTCCGGCAGCCCCGGAACATTTCCGGTTTTTTCTTCCAGAAAATTCCCAGAAGTTTCCAGAATGATTTCTGGTATCCTCCAAGAATTATCAGGCATGTGCCGAAACCATTTTGACTTAATGGTATCCCCTGAAACAACTTTTCAGTTTCACCGGAACTCATCGGTACTCTCTCTGCGGAACTTTTCCGCTGTCCGAAACTTTTCGGTGTCCGAAACTTTTTCGGTGATTTTCTCTCAGACTCCCTATCTAGTATTCAGCAGATAGATGACCCTTAACGTGTGTGACCCTATAGGTTCGGTGAAGTATAGACATGACACGGAACCCCTTCCGATCAATGATCAACATCGAGCCGTGGACACCCATATTGACCCCTATACCCACACGAATGAATATTCGAGTGAACCTCCAGTTGCCGTGTGCTATTCCTGTTGCTTCGTGATATGTTACAAATACCCGAGGTGAGACATGTTGGCATTCCCGTGGATCAACACTTGTCCACTATGCTAGTTACCTCGTTACCGGTATTGTTCTCTTTTCTCGTTACCATGTTCCGGCATCCCCGTGATCAAATCACAAAGTGTCTGGCCAGACGATGATGGATACCGTCATAATACCGAGAGGGCCCAGAGATATCTCTCCATCGCCGGAGGAGCAAATCCCAATCTTGAGCTATCAAGTTACTTGACACACTTTTCCATGAACCCGTAAGCCGCCGTAATAGCCACCCATTTACGGATGACGTTTAACAAACCCCAAAGTTCATGAAGCAAGCATGAAGAAACTCGATACTCTCATGGTCTAAGGAATCATGCAAACATTAACCATCTCTATGTTATTAACCATTAACTTGTGACGAAAGAACCTCATAGCATAACATCAATCGGGTCGATTCAACACAAATGTTCTGTTAACATTGTGCCCTCAAAATTGCTGGCATAGTCATGCCCATGATCAGGAAAACAGGATCATCATGCAATACTTGAGCCAGTCATAGAGGCTTGACTAGGAATACATTTTATCATTTATTATTCCACACGTGCATATGAGTCTTCCTCCGAGCCTCGTTTTATTTGCAGACTCGAGAACCATAGCAGTTATAGCATGGAGCATAAACCTAATTATGAACAGGGAGATAATCAATAACATTTATTATTACCTCTAGGGCATATCTCCTACAGCCCACGAGGCTCCGCTGACCCTAATTCCGACACTATAAAATCCAATTTTTGGAGAAAAAATATGAGAGGAAATTTTATCGTGTTTTATGATACGGAGCCGCCGCCACCTCCTGTTCTTCATCAGGAGGCCAGATCTGGAGCTCGTTCGGGGCTCCGGAGAGGGGATCTTCAGTCATCATCAACCATGCTCCATCACCAATTTCATGATGCTCACCGCCGGGAATGAGTAATTCCTTCGTAGGCTTGCTGGGCGGTTATGGGTTGGATGAGATTCATCATGTAATCGAGTTAGTTTTGTTAGGGCTTGATCCCTAGTATCCACTATGTTCTGAGATTGATGTTGATATGCTTAATGCTTGTCACTAGGACCCGAGTGCCATGATTTCATATCTGAACTGTTTATGTTTTCACCATTATATTTATATTCTTGATACGATCTTGCAAGTTATATGCACCTATTACGTGTTATGATCCGCGTACCCCAAGGTGACAATAATTGGGATTCTTTCCGGTGACTACCGTAATTTGAGGAGTTCATGTATTCATGATGTGTTAATGCTTTGTCCGGTTCTCTATTAAAAGGAGGCCTTAATATCCCTTAGTTTCCTTATGAACCCCGCTGCCACGGGAGGGTAGGACAAAAGATGCCATGCAAGTTCTTTTCCATAAGCACATATGACTATTTACGGAATACATGCCCACATTATATTGATGAACTGGAGCTAGTTCTGTATCGCTCTAGATTATGACTGTTATATGATGAATATTATCCAACGTTATCACCGATCCAATGCCTACGATTTTTTCACATATTGTTCTTGCTAAGTTACTACTGTTGCTGCTACTGTTACAACTGCTACAAATTGCTACTACTACTGTTACCGTTACTGTTGCTATCACTGCTACTGCTATCAACTATCATATTACTGTGCTACTGATCACTTTGCTGCAGACATTAAATCTCCAGGTGTGGTTGAATTGACAACTCAACTGGTAATACTTACAAATATTCTTTGGCTCCCCTTGTGTCGAATCAATAAATTTAGGTTGAATACTCTACCCTCGAAAAATGTTGCGATCCCCTATACTTGTGGGTTATTAGGGTAAAGCACATCATGGGCCAGCCATTGGGTGATGACTATTTGGTGTACGATGGCTATCTTTTCAAAAATGATCGTTTATGCATCCAAAGGAGTTCTCTGCGTGAAAAAATAATTAGAGAACTCCACTCAAGTGATCTTAGTTTCCATGTTGGACGAGACAAGACTATGGAAGCTCGTTACTTTTGGCCACAACTAATGAGAGATGCTCGAAAGTTTGTTCAACGGAGCCCCATATGTCAAACGTGCAAAGACTAAGTCCAAAACACAGGGTTATACATGCCATTGCTTGTTCCTGTTGCTCCATGGAAGGAAATCTCTATGGACTTCATCTTGTGCTTGCCAAGAAAAAGACGAGGGAGTGATGTTGTGTTTGTGGTAGTGGACAGATTCTCTAAGATGGCTCATTTCATCCACAACGGATGTTCATCATGTGGCAAAGCTATTCTTTCGAGAAATGGTCGGACTTCATGGAGTTCCAAGGTCCATTGTCTCAGACCGTGATAACAAGTTCGTTGCTGCATTTTGGCTCACTTTGTGGAAGAAATTCAACACTGAATTAAAATTTTCCAGCACTGCCCATCCACAAATAGATGGACAAACTGAAGTGGTGAACAATTTTTTGGGTAATCTGATTCGTTGCATTTGTGGAGAAAGAAAGGGACAATGGGATTTGGCTTTATCTCTTGTGGAGTTCTCCTACAATAACTCCAAGCATAGATCCACAGGAAGGAGTCCTTTTTCCATTGTCTACACCAAAGTTCCAACACATGTGGTGGACCTGGTGAAGCTTACGTTCAAGGAGAAACTCAAAATAAGCATTGTCCTTTGCTGATAATTACACTGAGTTATTTGAAGAGATTCGTGGTGTTTTGGAAGCACAAAATCAGAAATGTAAACAACTTTTTTACTGCAAAAGGAGGTCGAAATCATTCCAAGTTGGTGATAATGTGATGGTTTACCTCCGAAAAGAGAGGCTGCCTTTACGTGTTAAAGGGAAGCTTAGGCAGCGAAAGTATGGACCCTTCTCTATTATGAGAAAGATAAATGATAATGTATCTAATAGATATTCCAAGCGACATGGGTATATCCAACACTTTACATGTTGCGGACTAGATTCTCTACCATCCAGAAGAAGCACTCTATGAAAATAATTGGAGGGTGAGTTCCAAACAACCAGGGGAGAATGATGTGGAACAATAGATGAGGAAAAATAAAAAAATGTCAGATATGTTTGGCCGCTTCTAGATACTTCCACTCTAGTGTAGTATTTCTTTTTCTTTTCTTTACCCTACCTATTTTTTTCTAGAGTCCTCTAGTTGTGAGTAGTTGTGAGTCGAATGGTGAATCTTAAATAATGTTTTCTAGAGTGTTCCAGCTATAAGTAGATATGGGTAGAAGTGAGATGTGAACGCTTCCCAGATCCCTATAAAAAGAGGTCCTCACCTCTTGTTTGTAGCCTAGCCTATGTATCCACTACCTATAATAGAACTTGTTGTTCTTATCTAAGATCTTGGACTACATCTTGTGCTCTAGGAGTTTTTGATTGAACTCCTGCTGCCCTATCGGCCCTATCCCCACCTCTAGAGCGATATCTAGTGCAACATGTTGAAGTTGTTCCTTCAACACTTGAGATGTACACATTGTAGCAGCAAGGTGGAGTTGCTCCTCCACAACCTTGTGTTGCTTCAGCTTGTGTGCTTCTACATGTAGATGGCGCGGGGCTTATTCAAAATGGTGTACACACGGGAGATTGGAGTCAACGGGCACGGGGAGGCATGCACAACCACCTGAAGTCATGTTGAAGGTGGAGTTGGAGTATGACGAAAGACTTCGCTTGGCTGATTGAGGGTCTACGCATTAGTCGACTAAGTCAAAGCTTATTCAAAGAAATGGCAAGAAACATGCCATTCAGGCTGGGGCCCAGTGGTCCAAGGCATATGTGTAACTCGGCATTGGTCGGTGATGATGTCTCGCACATTGCCGCGGGAAACATGTTAAAAGAAATGCATCAATAAATGCTTTAAAACAACTAAAACTAATGAAAATGCAAATGTAAGAGTGTTCTTAGTTTAGGTATTAAAAAAACAATAGAACATGCAAAGTATGTGACAATATGATGTATAGAAAGAAAAACCTTTTGGGCTCGACATAAAGTGTCACCATCTTTTAACAAAAATGTGAATCAGTCTCCAAGGGTCTAACACATATACCATTCATGGCCATTCAAAAATTAACAAAAAAGTCAAATTGTGACTAACATGCATGACTTGATTCTCGGGGGAAAAAGACATGCATGACTTAATGAAATGGCATGGTTTGCATGGATAGATTAATGCAAGAAGTGTAACTTATGAGCACATGTGTGACTTCTAATGTCACATGATTTTGATCGGATGGCTATAAATAACAAAGGTGATGCGAAGGCATATGCATGTTGAGATAAATCTAGTAGTGGGGCTAGCTATTTAGATATAGTAGATTATTTAAGTTGATGAGAACATAACCTCATTGTTGTTCTTGACGATGCTGACCCTTCTAACGACCAGTGTCGGCCCTGTGCATGTGCAACAGGTGCACCATCACTGGACCCCCAAAAGAGGGCCCTAGTTTGTAGGTATACAATACAGGTACTGATGACCCACAAGTATAGGGAATCAATCATAGTCCTTTCGATAAGTAAGAGTGTCGAACCCAACGAGGAGTAGAAGGAAATGACAAGTGGTTTTCAGCAAGGTGTTTTCTGCAAGCACTGAAATTATCGGTAATAGATAGTTTGATAGGAAGGTAATTTGTAACGAGCAACAAGTAACAATTGTAACAAAGGTGCAACAAGCTAGTCCAATCCTTTTTGTAGCAAAGTACAGGCCAGAACTGTCTCTTATAATAAGCAAATCATTCTTGAGGACACACGGGAATTTCATCTAGTCACTTTCATCATGTTTGTTTGATTCGCGTTCGTTACTTTGATAATTTGATATATGGGTGGACCGGTGCTTGTGTGCTGTTCTTACTTGAACAAGCCTCCCACTTATGATTACCCCCTCCCGCAAGCATCCGCAACTATGAAAGAAGAATTAAGATAACTCTAACCATAGCATGAAACATATGGATCCAAATCAGCCTCTTACGAAATAGCGCATAAATTAGGGTTTAAGCTTCTGTCACTCTAGTAACCCATCATCTAATTACTACTCCACAATGCCTTCCCTTAGACCCAAAGATGGTCAAGTGTCATGTAGTCGACGTTCACATGACACCACTAAAGGAAGCAACAACATACATATCATCAAAATATCGAGCGAATACCAAATTCACATAATTACTTATGACAAGACTTCTCTTATGTCCTCAAGAACAAAAGTAACTACTGACAAATCATATTAATGTCCAAGATCAGAGGGGTATTGAATAGCATCAAGGATCTGAACATATAATCTTCCACCAAATAAACCAACTAGTATCAACTACAACATGTAATCAACACTACTAGCAACCCACAGGTACCAATCTGAGGTTTTGAGACAAAGATTGAATACAAGAGATCCGAACCAATGCCCACATCACAAATTGTTGTGTTGGATCAATCCGTAAACAATCCGTTCGTGTAGCTTTACTCGGGAAAATTCGTAGTATCAAAGCGGTGGGACAATACAAATTACAGAGAACACCTGAAAAAAAGAAAAATAAATAAATACACATAAGTCCTTGAACTTTGCAAATAGAACCCCCAAAATTACACATAGGCATAAAAATGCAACTACGGCCAAAGGTCTAGCATTAGCTGAGATTTGCAAAAGAAAAATAGAAAAGAAATACTTCTTATCGATTTTGTTATTCCTCGATTGTTTGTTTCTATAAATTGCATCGGTTGATTCTTGCGAGAAAGGAGAGGTATCGCCAGGGGCCGGGCATGGCAATGTCCTCGGCGTCCTTGATGGGCACATAAAACCTGAGTGGCTCCCTTGCCCCTTCCTCGTGGCCAAGCCTTGGCCTGCAGTCAATCCCTAGAGGCTTGATCATCTCGGTGATCCTGCCTGACACGTCCTCCTGCTTTAGCCACATGTTCTCCGTGATCATGTCATCGGCTACCTCCACGCCAACGTGGAACTGTACCCCTCGACCGGCGATATCCCACTCTGTCTTCACAACCTTGTCAGTTTAGAGGACCATAGTAAGTAACCAGCGTAATAACATAATGCACTGATCAAGACAATTGTCATTGCTAATACACTGATCAAGCATTCTGATTATAACAAGAACCTAACTAGCACTCTGATCATAGCAAGAACAACCTAGCAAGCAGTCTGAGCAATGCAAAAATCTAACTAGCATTATGATCATAGCAAGAGAACAAACCTAGCAAGCATTCTCTAAGCAGGCACGCAGCATGGATGAAATCAATTCAAATCGAATCAGATCAAACGAAAGCACGAGGAACAGATTGCTTACCGGCTGCGCTGGAGCGGTTGCCGCCAGAGGGACCAGCACAGCAGACCAAACTCGGGGGGCAATGGTCCCGCTGATGCTGATGATCCAGCCATTGCATGCCCAATGTGAGGGCCATAGCCGTCGATGCCTCGCTCCTCGTCATGCGTGTGTTGGAGGAACCAGCCTCATCGTCCAGGCTCTAGTCGCGCTCCCTTAGCTTGAACTGGAGTAAGGGAAAGCCCTCGCACGGGGGTAAAAATCCCCAACTCGGGCACGACCATTGGGCTTCCCGCAGTCACCGCGGTAGTCGATGTGCTTCCTTCTGCGGCTGCAGCGGATGTGTTTCCCGCAGCCACACCAACCAGCATGAACGCCGACAGTGGGTCAATGGCCGGTGAATGCGGCCTGGTGCAAATGGGGGCGGTGACCAGATAACCACCAGCAGGTTAATATTTTGCATGGTCATGCCGCCCCCTCGCTGGTCATGGATTGGGTTGCCCCCGACGGTGATGGGAGTGGGGCGACGCGGTTGAGGGTCTGCCATTGGAGAAGCCGCAGGAGATGTGAGAGAGGGGGCATGTGGTGTGAATGGGCAATTAGAGGTGACGGGAGAAAGAGGAGGGAGTTATGAGACGTCTCATCATCTCCCACGCTTACCAACGCGTGTAGGTGAGAGGGTCGCATGGCCTTGAGAGAGTGGCTCTGTAAAAAAACCGGCCGAGTCGGATGTTCTCCCTCAACCTGACCCAAGAGTGTTTTAAGATTCCTACGGGCTAGAAGACGCATGCATACCCGCTAATGAAACGTTGTTTTTTGCACTACACAGGCCTGCTTAGGCCTCCGGGCTACCAGACGCACCCTTTTTCGTAAACACTAAAAAATTGACCTCTGATTTTTAGGCATGAAAAATCTAACTTTTTGGTGGCAATTTATATAGACGCGATGATGAAAAATTTAATTTGCAAGCCCGACAATTTTTTGACAGAAAAAAATGAACCGAGACGAATTTACCACGCTCATCAACTAAACTTGCCATCTTCAGAGAATATAATTTACCATGAAAAACGTTCGATTTGCCCTCGTACAAAAACTGACATCATATTTGTAGTGGAGTTTTTTTTCAGTACCAACGCGCCTCTATTTTGTTTGGATCGGTGCATCGAGGACTCCGCATTTAATCGAAAATCCCGTAGAAAAGCGGTACGGGAAAAGAGTCGTGATCAGGGGGGAAGTATGTTGTGAAGCCCCGATCGCTCATTCTTGGTGATTTCAACCTGATCACCAAAGCGGCTGACAAGAACAACCAAAACATCAACAACCGCCTCATTGGCAATTTCCGTTCCGCGCTAAATCACTTGCAACTAAAAGAGATGCGGCTCTCAGGACGAAAATTCACATGGTCCAATGCTCAAGAGAACCCGATGCTAACAAGGATAGATCATTTTTTCCACTCCGATGATTGGGATGAGCTTTTTCCCAGTGCACACCTTCAAGCCATCTCGTCAGCCTGCTTGGATCATGCCCCGCTTTTCCTCCAAGGGGATACTGAGGTGCGTCGGCGCCCGTCTTTCAAGTTTGAAGAGTTCTGGCTTCGACTACCAGGTTTCAAGGAAACGGTGGCCACGGCCTGGAATAAACATGTCCAGTCAACTAACGCAATCCGCAAGGTTCACATCAAATGGGCATGGACTGCAAAGGCTCTCAAGAAATGGCAAAGAGATACAGTTGGAGTCCTCAAAACTCAGATTGACATCGCAAAGGAGGTAATCTGGAGGCTTGACCTAGCCGAGGAGGGGAGGTCTCTCTGCCCAGCAGAACTGGGGCTCAGACACAGGCTTAAGCTTTCATATCTTGGTCTTCTATCCTTCCAGAAGGTTAAGCTGCGCCAGCGTGCATGCCTCACGGGTATCAGGCTTGGAGACATCAAATCAAAAAAAATCCATGCCAAGGTGAATGGGCGCCGGCGGAGAAACTACATCCAGATGCTACACTCGGACCACGGGGTTGCCATCACGGCCGAAGATAAGGAACAAGTGCTCCTTTCCCACTTCCAAGACCATTTGGGTGCCCCCACACCCCGGAACTCAAGTTTAATTTGGGACAACCTGGAGATAACTTCGCATGATCTCTCGGAGCTCGATGCACCTTTCGATGAGGACGAGATAAAAGACGTGGTTTTTTCGCTGCCCTCCGTCAAAGCGCCTGGCCCGGATGGGTTTATTGGAGCCTTCTTCAAAGCATGCTAGAGATCATTCGGAGTGACATTGTTCAAGCAATCCTTCAGCTTGCTAACCTCCGCGGAGACGGTGCTTCTCTCATCAACTCAGCGAACATCATTTTGCTCCCAAAGAAAGCTGACGCTCGTGTGGTCGGGGACTACAGACCAATCAGCCTCATTGATAGCCTATCCAAGATCTTCTCCAAGCTCCTAGCCAACAGATTGGCTCCGATCCTGCCCACACTGGTCTCCAAATGCCAAAGCGCCTTCATGCAGAAGCGCTCCATCCACAACAACTTCTTACATGTCCAGAATCTCATAAGGGACCTACATCGTCGGAACATCCCGGGCCTCTTCCTCAAGCTTGACATTTCGAAAGCTTTCGACTCTGTTAATTGGGCCTTCCTGCTTGAGGTCATGCAACGCCTCGGTTTTGGGCAACGGTGGCGAGACTAGATCTGTCTCTCCCTGTCTTCTTCTTCATCAAGAGTACTGCTTAACGGAAACCCCGGAAGGAAGTTCAGACACGCAAAGGGCCTCCGTCAGGGTGACCCAGTATCTCCGATGCTTTTTATCCTGGACATTGACCCTCTTCAGCAGATCCTTCAGCTCGCCTCCCGACAAGGCATCCTCAAGCCCATTCATGCAAGGACGGCCAGATGCAGGATTTCTCTTTACGCCGATGATGCGGGCATTTTTGCGAACCCAGACAAGGATGAGCTTCGCGCGATTTCTACAATTCTGAAGACCTTTGGGGAGGCAAGTGGACTGATCACAAACTTGAGCAAGACTGAGGTCTTCCCGATCAGATGTGCCGGCATTGACCTCCAGGATGTGTTGTCAGTCTTTCCCGCCAAGATCGCCACCTTCCCGGGACGCTACTTGGGGCTCCCCCTACATTATCGCCGTCTTAGAGCGATTGATCTGCAACCCTTCATCGATAGGTTCGCGGGCAGACTTCCAGGATGGAAAGGAAAACTACTCGACAAGCCTGGCAGGGTGGCACTCGCACAGTCTGTCCTCACGGCCATGGCTACCTTCCACATCACCGCTCTCAACCTGTCAAAGGGGACTCTGAGAAAGATTGACAAAATCATTCGGGCCTTCATCTGGCAAAAAGAGGATCAATCTCAGACCTCGGGCGGACACTCCCTTGTTAACTGGAAGACCGTCTGCCGCCCGAGGCATTTGGGCGGTCTTGGGATCATGGACCTGGAGAGATTTAGCCGTGCCCTGCTCCTCCGGTGGCCATGGTTGCAATGGATTGATCCAGAGAGGCCGTGGGTGGGATCGGAGTTACCGTGTGACCAAGCAGACATGAACCTCTTTCGCGCGTGCACCTCGACTACGCTGGGCAATGGGCAAAAGACCCTCTTCTGGCATGACAACTGGACCGGAGGCGGCCCACTCAAGCTTCTAGCTCCAGAGCTTTACAAGATTACCTCTAGAAAGAACAGATCGGTGCACAACGAGTTAATGAACGAGAACTGGATCAGGGCGGTGGCCAAACTTCAAACCTTTCAGCAACTAGGAGAATTCGTGTCTCTCTGGAATCAGATCAGTCAGATCACCCTCCTTCCTTCCCAGGAGGACAGCATTCACTGGAACTTAACCACCTCTGGGGCATTATCTGCTGCCTCTGCCTACGACGCACAATTCTTTGGCTCCTACTCACGTTTCGACATGGCCAAGGTCTGGTCCGCAAACGCTGAGCCCAAATGCAAGTTCTTTGCCTGGCTAGCTCTACATGGAAGAATCCTCACCGCGGATATGCTGGCTGTGAGGGGATGGCCTCACGACCCCAGGTGCCTGCTATGTCTTCAGCAGCCAGAAACAGCAACTCACCTCTGCAAGGACTGTCCCTTCACGGTCGCGGTCTGGAGCCAGGTGAACACATGGACAAATGAAGGCGTTCCAATCTCGGGCTTCCTCCCGAAGCCAGGAAACGTGTCCGACTGGTGGGACAAGACACTGAAATCACAGTCCAAACAGGTGCCCAAGAGGCGCTGTAGGAGAATCATCTACACGCTATGGTCGATCTGAAAGGAGCGAAATAGGCGTGTGTTCACTGGACATCGGCTAACACACCGCGAGGTGGCGGCACTTTCCCTAGACGCAATTAATCAGCGTGACCTGGCATTTACTGGCAGCCTGCCAATGCTAAACTAGTTTCTAGATCGGCTTTTTTGCGGTTTCTGTGACGTCCCTAAAAACGCTCGCCCTCTGTAAATTGCGTCTTTTCGCCGTCCATTCTATAAGTAAAAGGCAGTGCTCGTGCCGGTTCCTAAAATAAAAAAGTCGTGAAAAAGGAGGAAAACAGAAACTGGAAGTGGAAGTGGCCAAGTGGGAGAGAGCCGGAGAGGGAGATGCCGGAGCTGCCGGAGGTGGAGGCGGCGCGACTGGCGCTGGAGGAGCACTGCGTCGGGAAGCGGATCGTGCGGTGCTCCGCCGCGGAGGACACCAAGGTCATCGACGGCGTCGCGCCGTCGCGGCTGGAGGCGGCGCTGGTCGGGAGGACCATCGCCGCCGCGCGGCGCAAGGGCAAGAACCTATGGCTCGTGCTCGATTCGCCGCCGTTCCCCTCCTTCCAGTTCGGTCCGTCTCCGCTCCCCACCCCACCACATTCAATCTACTCCCATTTTGTTTCTCTTTCCTCCCCTTTTGCAATGATTTTTTAAAACATCTTTTACTTTTATTTTTCAAGAACGGCATTGACCTTTCAGACCCGAGCATTTTGTTTGCGGTGCCATGTTTTTCTTCTTCTTGTGTGATTGCGACCGAGCTTTTCGTTAGGGTTTTCTACACATCTAGGGTTATATGGTTTCAGATTCATGAACAATGGAGTCAGCTATTCGATTCCATGATTTGTAATGGAGTACAACATTCGCAACTATTTTACTAAATAAAGTAGGCATCTCTGTTATGGTAAACGGACAGTCTAAACATCATAATGGCTTTTTTTTTATCTCATCAGTGTTACATTGTAGTCCCCTCCTGAAAATGTGGTATTGAAGCTGTAGGAATTATGTTGACTTGCTTTAGCTCATTTGATCACAAAGATTTGTCAGATTTTGTTTGACTTTTACTTAGAGCAATTGACAGAGGACTTGTATTACAGAACAATGTAGAGTGACTTTATTTTAAAATAATTTAAGTTGCAGTCTCCAGAGTTTGAACTGGGCAAGCATGAATGAGTGGTCTTGATTATATAGAAGTCGTAGAATGTGTCTTAATTGAATAAAACTCTAGAGAGGCCTCTACTGCGGGTTTTTTCTAAAGTTCCAGTTATACATAAAGCGCCTAAATGTTAATCTTTGTCACAGGAATGGCTGGAGCTATTTACATCAAGGGTGTGGAACTGAGCAAATATAAAAGGTTCCATCTTTTTCATCTTCTTTTTTTGTTGGTGCTTGTTTTGGCCTTACCTACTGTTAAAAGCTGATACCATCTCTCAAAAAGGAGAGACAGCTATATGGTTTGGAAATAACATTGTTATTGCCATTCTAGTATATTGACTGCGTACTTAGCTAGGTATTTTTTCCATGCACTGCTACATTATCAGGTATATGCAATTAGCATTGTAATGTTTGATGCCATTACCACCTGATGCTCTGTGTGCTGTGATATGTTATAGCATTAGTGCACACCAGAAAATCTAGACACCACCAGCAGAACCTTATGCTATAGTATGATTGACGAATGTTCGCGTCTGTTATAGAAATTCTGATAGTTTGGTAGATGTTCTGACACTGACGGTAAAAGCTGTTACCTCCAATTACAGACATTTGAGGACTTTGTAAGATTGCTTTTATCATAATTGCATAGTGCATTGTTTCGGTTAGTTAAACCACATGCTGATTCCATCGTGTTAAAGAAAAAGAAAAACTATGTTAAATAGTAAGCACGATGATTTGGGGTCCTCTGTGTTGACATAGGTACATCAAAGCCATTTGGAATTTGAATGTGTGATCAGGCTTTCAGGATAGACTATTACTCTTTGCATAACTGTTTTGCTGTGTCTTTAGCTGATCATTCTAGTGTTGCTAAAACTTGACCCAGTGGCTTCAGTGAACTGAAATAATTTGGATCCTTCATTCTTGTGGCATTTAATTTAGGTCTGCAATGAGCCCAACTGAGGAATGGCCTTCAAAGTACTTCAAACTATTTGTTGAAGTATGGAACCTAATCTGGTGACCTTCCTTATGAAAATTTCTTTTCTTTCCTTTATCATCATGTGTGGGAATTATGTTTCTTGCAATCCATGTTGTCTGACTCATTTCACACATGGGTGCTTATAGTTATTTTTGTTTTATGTATTTTTATCAACCCTTCTCATAGATGAATCTGCAATATCTTATGGTGGACAGTTATAGGATTTGGATAATTATCTGCATTTGCCTATTTGGGATGTGATGCTTGAATATATTATGCCAAGTCTGATTTAATAATGTTTAAGATCTTGGAGGCAACTGACTCCAGGTTCTATCTCCTGGGATCATGCTAATGCTTAAATGAACTGCAGTAGAATAGCGGAAGTTGAAGCAAGTAAAGAAAAAAATCATGCTAATGCTTATAGATTCTAGAAACAGTACTGTAATGAAATATGCACCTTAGTAATCTTCACCTTTCTTGTTAACCACTACTTTCTTCTTTGGTCTGTGCTAATTATTTACTTCTTGGAAAATCTTTGCCATGTTTCATCTTGCTCTTCTCAACTTATTACAGTTGGATGATGGCTTAGAGTTCTCCTTCACTGATAAGAGGCGTTTTGCAAAAATACGATTGCTTGACAATGTAATATTCTTGCGATTCCTTGAAAACAAAATTTGTTCTCTCAATATGTGATAATATTTTGTAATTTGTTTTTGTTATTCTGTCTCTGTTTAATAGCCAGAAGCTGTCCCTCCAATTTCTGAACTTGGACCAGATGCCCTGTGCGAACCAATGCAGCTTGATGATTTTGTACAATCTGTTGGTAGAAAGAATGCGCCAATAAAATCCCTTTTGCTTGATCAGGTATAATCTTAAGCTCCATACTCCGCTCAAACTGCTTGTCTGAATCAGAAGGAGTTATCCATATTATATTCAGATATCATATAAATTCAAAACTCAATTATGAGCTTATAACGAAGTGTTGTGAAACAACTAAAGAAATTTCTTGGCTTCATTTCCAAATATTTTTAAACCTCAAGCACTGGTTAACATTTTTTACCAGTTAATTTATAGATTGTGGTTTAAGATGATCATGTGGGTGCCTCAGTAGCACACAGCCATCCCTTTCATTCTTATTGTCAAGATAATGTTTAGCACAAAAACCTTTTAATTATGCCAATTCTTATCTTTGCAGAGCTTTATGTCAGGAATCGGCAACTGGATGGCAGATGAGGTGCTTTATCAGGTCTGTTTCCCTGACATTGCTAAAACTGCTTTGCTAGATAAAATTATAAGAGGCATTAGTCTTTTAGTTTTTCTATCCTCTGTATTAATGCCCACTGCGTAGAATGTATCATAGTTCTACTCTAGTGAGGTGGTTTGTTATAAAGATCAATCGTATTTGTCTAATGATAGGTATCATGTGTCTCTTGGGGCAAAATAGCCATATGTCATAGCTACTGTTCACACATGTGTTAGTACACCTCACCATGAGCAAATTCCTACTCATCAAGTCACTTGGACTCTCTACTCTGTAAAGAAAAGCTAATTTGTACTAGTGATCATCAAAGAAGTACTATAGAAAATTGACCCGAACTTGAGCAAGCCTCTAGCAACATAGCCAGGGACAAGGTCAAGCCTTGTTATCCCCTTTGCCTTAACACTGATTCCCATTGCTATCTTCATCCACCTATCCAATGCACCTGTGCTCATAAGTTTGGGCATCTGCAGTTTTGCAAAACTGACGTGCTATTACTGTGGTACCATTTTTGTGTAAATCTTGAAGTTTCACCTTTTGCTTGATCTGGGTATAGGCAAAGATCCATCCTATGCAAACTTCATCAAAGATATCCAAGGAGAAGTGCAAGGCACTCTATCGGTGCATCAAAGAGGTTAGTCCGTGAACTGCGATTGGCCTGCAGTGTTGACCTTTGACCTTTGCTGGAAATAGATTTCAGCTGCAAAATAGTGAAAGGCATCAACCCATTAAAATTTGGATGTTTGTTGTTTCTCCTGTAAAGCAGTTAGCATGCAAAAGTAATCTTTTTATGTACTATATATACACTAACCACATACTGATATTGAACAAATTTCAGAAAATTCGAATGTCTGATATTATGTTCTGTCACTTGCTTTGTTGTGCTTCTGCATGTGCTTGCACAGAGGCTTGAGTTGAATTACAACTGTAGGAGTCTGCTTTACCTGTACAATACTTGATCCCCGTGCAATAAAACTAGTGGCATTTCTAGCATGGCTGCAGCTATCTTTGTCCCTCCTTTTGCATGATATTATGGTGACGATTTCTACTATATGGTAATCATGCTTTGCCTGCCTCTGGCAAATTCTCCATAGGTGATTGAAAAATCCGTTGAAGTTGGTGCTGACAGCAACGAATTTCCAGAGAACTGGATATTTCATTCTAGGGAGAAGAAGCCCAGCAAGGCCTTTGTGGATGGTCTGACACTTTACTCTTCCTCTTTGTTTTCTTTTCTGGTGCATACAGCACGTCCGTGTTTTCTATGTGTTGAACGTTACATTTTGCTGCATGCAGGGAAGAAAATCGACTTTGTTACAGTAGGCGGCAGGGTAAGCTTCAGACTAAGCTCACCGTACTATGCCTTCCTTTTTGCACGCTGTGTTTTTTCGGACTTGCTGTGTTGTGCTCCGACTCACGCTGTTTTTTTGTTCAGACGTCGGCGTACGTTCCGGAGCTGCAGATTCTGGATGGGGCTGATGCTGCGGCAGCAAACAGGTCAAAGAAAGGCAGAGACAATGCAGAGGAAAATGTGGGCAAAACATCCAAGAAAGGCCAGAAGGCTCCAAAAGAAGGTGGCAAGGCAGCACAGAAGATGGCTGTTGATGAAGAGGAAGAGGATGATAAACCAGCAAAGCGAAGAGCCAAGGGGGCGAAGGCCCCATCGAAGAATGAGGAGCAGGAAGACGACGAAGTTGAAGAGTCGAAGCCCACCAAGAGGAGAACGAAGCGACCAGCGAAGAAAGATGGTCGCTCTCCAGATGCTGGCAGCTATGCCGGTGAAGACAAGGAAGAACCCGTGGTTGCGGCAAAGAGGCCGCAGAGGAAGAAGCGGTGAGCCGATCTAGGGAGGAGGGATTTCCACCTTGTCTGGCGTTTTGCTTTGCAGTGTAGAGACTGGTACCAGTAGATGAACTTCCACCGAGGAAGGAAGAAGCCTGGGCTTGGTGCCCGAGCCTGATGCGACTAGATCCTGGCCATTTAGTTGTTTTAAGCGCAGATTGGTCGAAGCCTCCAACCCGTGTGGCGATGCGAGACTGGGCTGCGGGCATGTCGTCTTCTTTTTTGTGGTTGCTGAAGGTTTAACTTCCCCTTTCGAAATCGCCGCGGTTTGACGACTCCTCCCGCTCAACAAAGCTTCAGAGGAAGCTGTGTATGTCACACACGACGGCCCGGCCTGGCCTGCCTTGGGCAGAGGTAGGCGCCACAGGTCAGAGAAGAGTAATAGGGTGGCAGTGGGTGTGGGGCTGAGTGTTGATTCATTATCTGTTTGCTAGTGCCATGTGCCTGAGCAAGTGGCTGTTTAGCTGGGAGTTGTAACTGAACAAGATTCGGTCTGAAAGTAGAACCTGAAAACTCTTCCTCTTGGACGTGGCGTTTTTTAGCTTGAGCTCAAATGAGCTTAGTGAACAGTAAAATCTGAAGAAAAAAATATGCAAACATTGATAAAAGTTCTCAGTGCTCACAAAATTTTATCACAAAATAACATTCGTAAAAGACGCAGCAAAAGAAAGCAAATTCGATGCTCCAAAAGTGTTATTTTGGAAAACATCTTGGAGAGTTGATTTTTTTCCATGACTTCCACGAATGTTATTTAGTGATGAAATTTTGTAGGCACTGAGAACTTTTGTCAATGTTTGCACCAAACAAAAATTCGGATTTTTTCAAATATTTCTCTTTTTTTTTCAGATTTTACTGTTTATCACGAGCTTATCGAGTTCAAATGAGCTCGCGAGGAGAAGATGACTTTCGCTTCCTCTTCTTCTTCATCCTCAATTTTTACCTGTCAACATAAATGCACAACCGAAGCCTGGGTTTGTGTTCGATTTGCTAGGTCGTGGCCGAGTGCCCCTAAGCGACGCCTTCTGCGCCAGTTAGGAGAACTGGCCCTCACCACGTCCCACCCACGGTGCGGCCCAATAAGAAGTAAGAAATTGTGATCACTGTTTGGAGAACACGCTCGCTCAAGAAAAAAGGGCCCTGGTTCGCTCGGTTTTTTATTTCCCTGGTTCACTTGATTTGGTGGGGTCCTAATTGACCGACCGCTGTGGACCGCTGACCAGAGACCATGTTGACCGTTGATTTTTTTTCAGAAAGTTCATGAATTCGAAAAAGTTCATGCAGTAAAAAAATCACAAAAATAGAAAAAAGTTCATAATTTTGAAAAAAAATCGTGGATTTAAAATAAAAAATCATGAATTTGGAAAAAGTTCGTCAATTTGGAAAAAAATTCATAAATTTGGAAAAAGTTCATCGATTTTAAAATAAAAAATCACAAATTTGAAAAAACTTCATCAATTTGAAAAAATCACAAATTTTAAAAAGTTATTCTATGTAATCAAATGCAAGTAGAAACAGTTGGTCATTACTAGGCCATTGATTGTACCTTTAATTATCTGGCCTTTGTAGCTCTTAAGACATGTCAGCACTCTATATAGCTAGGTGATACCCTGTGTGTTACTGTGAAAATTGGTTGCAATATATTTTAATGAGATTTGGTTGTATCAAACATTAATATTTAAGTTAATAAGGTGAGAATCAAAACAAAACAAAAAATACGAACGCTTTATTGCATTTTTTCAATTGAATATAAGTTGCATAATTGAATAGAAAGCATTTTTCCATGCATGACGGCATGTTGTGGTGGACCTTTCTTCATGCATGATCGCACTTTGAGGTGGGCCTTTTCCATACATGGTTGAATGATGAGGTGTAATGCTTGCATCCTAAGATAAATAAGGTTAGTGAAGATCAACAATTTAGGTATATAGGATTATCTACAAGCGCCGATCGCTAATGAAATTGTACTATAACGGTTTGTGTCGTACTACCTCCATCCTGATTTATTAGCCTGCCTCGTAGGGTATAATATCATCAAAAACTATGTTCAAATACGAATGCAATGATAAAAAAAAAATATGGCATGCATTAACATTTTGTTAGTTAAAATCTATGGTCAAAATTTAATACAAAATATAAAGGGGACTAATAAACCAGGACAGAGATAGTACAAGCGAAACCTCCAAATCATGAGATTCGAGCCCATGCCCAAATTTTTTGTTTCTTGAGACCACAAACGTCTCAGGGGCAGCCAGTGACCTTATTTGTACAAGGGAGTTTTGCAACGATGGCCTTTGGGCCATGGAGGTCGGACCTCGTCCCTGCCAGCGGGAGGGACCCTGTTCTCATTCTTGTTAGGTTCAGCGTCCTGGTTGGGGTTGTGTGGCGACGGCGATGTCCCTCAGTAGGAATAATATCTCCCACGTTCTATCCTCGTCCCCATGGTGCGTCTACTGTCGTCGGATGGCGTGTGGAGGTGTTGTAGGGTAACGCAGCAGAAAACAAAAAATTTCTGACCTACGCACCAGCCCAGGACCACTATGGAGACTGCATACAAGGTTTGATCATTTTCGTTACCGACTCGTAGCACAGCGGAAGTAGAGTCGATGACGATCGGCGGTGCAGATCCCCGCAGCTAGGATATACAACCTCCCAACTGCGAGGATGTATACCCTCATCCGCCACCCGGACAGCCCTCCGGGAGGCGGTCGGACAGTCCCCCGGATGGTGTCGCGGACAGCCCTTCGGGAGGACTCACAGAACTCAGACCGTCACTTGGACAGCCCTTCGGGAGGCACTCTCGAAAAAACTCCTCGGGCACTAAGATCGAAACTACGACCTCTCTACGAAGTTGCACACATACGGTGTCATCTATCCGGCAGGGCTTCGCCGTCCAGAACTAGTTCCCACCGGAACCCAGACAGCCTTTCGGCTCTACGAAACTCTTTTCGTGGGAGGGAGAGAGAAGCCAGATCATTGCATGGCACTTGTATGTGAGAAGGGATGAGGTTTGTGGACAGCCCACTCTCCTCTATTTATAGGAAAGCCAAGGGGTAAAGTTGGCATTCACAAATACTAAAAGTACCCCCACTTTATGTCATTTACATAAAAAATAAAGCAAAAAGGAGTGCCATGTGGAGCTCCATGGAGCTCCACCCTCCATGGCCGGCCACCCCTTGGGGGGGCCCCCCAAGGGGGCTTCCTTAGTGCCCAAGGCTTCTAGAAGCCTTTTGGGAAATTTCCCAAAAGGTGCTTTCCATAAAAATTCCCAAAAATCACTTTCACTATTCATGACGATATTTTTCAGCGTCCGTTCGAACTGAAAATATTTATGTGGGCTTAGAACATTTCCAGTACCCACTAAAATAATTTTCAATGCGTTTTGGAACAATTCCAGTTTAGTGATTTTCATCTGCGAAAAGCATCTGAAGTGGTTCCGGCAGCTCCGGAACATTTCCGGTTTTTCTTCCAGAAAATTCCCAGAAGTTTCCAGAACAATTCTGGCACCCTCCAAGAATTATCAGGCATGTGCCAAAACCAATTTGACTTTATGGTATCCTCTGAAACAACTTTTCAGTATCACCGGAACTCATCCGGTGACCTCTCTCTGCGGAACTTTTCCGCTGTCCGAAACTTTTTCGGTGTCCGAAACTTTTTCGGTGATTTTCTCTCAGACTCCCTGTCTAGTATTCAGCAGATAGATGACCCTTAAGCGTGTGACCCTATAGGTTCGGTGAAGTATAGACATGACACGGAACCCCTTCCGATCAATGATCAACATCGGAGCCGTGGACACCCATATTGACCCCTATACCCACACGAATGAATATTCGAGTGAACCTCCAGTTGCCGTGTGCTATTCCTGTTGCTTCGCGATATGTTACAAATACCCGAGGTGAGACATGTTGGCATTCCCGTGGATCAACAAATTGTCCACTATGCTAGTTACCTCGTTACCGGTATTGTTCTCTTTTCTCGTTACCGTGTTCCGGCATCCCCGTGATCAAATCACAAAGTGCCTGGCCAGACGATGATGGATACCATAACACCAAGAGGGCCTAGAGAAATCTCTCCATCGTCGGAGGAGCAAATCCCAATCTTGAGCTATCAAGTTACTTGACATACTGTGGCGCCCCCGGCTCGATCGTACACTAATCATGCACGCAAACGTGTACGATCAAGATCAGGGACTCACGGGAAGATATCACAACACAACTCTAAAACATAAATAAGTCATACAAGCATCATAATACAAGCCAGGGGCCACGAGGGCTCGAATACAAATGCTCGATCATAGACGAGTCAGCGGAAGCAACAATATCTGAGTACAGACATAGGTTAAACAAGGTGCCATAAGATGGCTAGCACAAACAGGGATACAACAGATCGAACAGGCGCAGGGCCTCCTGCCTGGGATCCTCCTAACTACTCCTGGTCGTCGGCGTCCTGGACGTAGTAGTAGGCTCCGTCCTGGTGGTAGTAGTCGTCGAAGGTGGCGTCTGGCTCCTGGGCTCCAACATCTGGTTGCGACAACCAGCAAGGGAAAGGGGGAAAGGAGGGGGAAAGCAACCGTGAGTACTCATCCAAAGTACTCGCAAGCAAGGATCTATACTACATATGCATGGTATATGTGTAAAGAGGCAATATCGGTGGACTGAACTGCAGAATGCCAGAATAAGAGGGGGATAGCTAGTCCTGTCGAAGACTACGCTTCTGGCAGCCTCCATCTTGAAGCAATAGAAGAGAGTAGTTGGAAGTTAACCAAACAACAACGTATAGCATAATCCTACCCGTCGATCCTCTCGTCGCCACCATGCGAGAGAGCGACCACCGGGTTATATCTGTCACTTGTAAGGGTGTGTTTTATTAAGTATCCATTTCTAGTTGTCATGAGGTCGGAATACAACTCCGGGTCGTCCTTTTACCGAGGGACACGGCTATTCGAATAGATAAACTTCCCTGCAGGGGTGCACCACATATTCCCCAAAACGCTCGATCCCCTTTGGCCGGACACACTTTCCTGGGTCATGCCCGGCCTCGGAAGATCCACACGTCGCAGCCCCACCTAGGCTCAACAGAGAGGTCAGCACGCCGGACTAATCCTAGGCACTCTGGGGTCTGGGCCCATCGCCCAGTGCGCTCCTGCACGTTGCGTACGCGGCCGCGAGCAGACCTAGCAACCCACACGATCACGGCGGTTACGTTATCGCGGTCCAACACGGCGCGCGCCGCTCAGTCGCTGACGTCAAGAAGGCTTCAGCTGATACCACGACGCCGGGATACCCATAACTACTCCCGCGTAGTTGGTTAGTGCGTATAGGCCAGTGGCCAGACTCAGATCAAATATCCAATCTCGTTAAACGTGTTATTATGAGATCACCGCGGACGACGACCAGGGCCAGGCCCACCTCTCTCCTTTCAGCCCCCATTCGTGAATCACCTGCGGGTGCTCCACGAGCCGACCCGACTTTAGTATCCATCTGATGTCACATGTAATAAGTAGTATACATATCCGCAATCGCCACCCGTGGCGAGCACGGCCCAATAATGTAGCATAGCAGACAGACGAGAATGTAGGGCCACTGATGACAAACTAGCATCCTACACTAGGCATTTAGGATTGCAGGTAAGGTATCAACAACAGTAGCAACAATGACAGGCTATGCATCAGAATAGGATTAACGGAAAGCAGTAACAGGCTACACTACTCTAATGCAAGCAGTATAGAGAAGAATAGGCGATATCTGGTGATCAAGGGGGGGGCTTGCCTGGTTGCTCTGGCAAGTAGGGGTCGTCAACAACGTAGTCGGTCGGGGCACCAGCAGCTGCGTCGGTCTCGTAGTCTACCGAAGAGAAGAGGGGGAAGAAACAGTAAACACACGGCAATAATGCAACAGGGATGCATGACATGTCTAAATGATATGCCGGGGGGATATACAGCCTAACTAAGCGATTTAGTTAATTTAGGAATTTATTCGGATTTATTTAATTAAAGTTGGACACTATTCATTTATCGAAATCGGTCTAATTGTTCAACGTTCTCATAGCTGCGGGCGTCTGACGGAGATACCGAGGGCGTATCCGGGTTCGTATCGTCGTTCTGAGCAAGTTTCATGTATAAAATATTTTCATCGGAGTTACGGTTTAAAAGATATGATTTTCTAAAGTTTTTATTAATTTCTGAAATTTTAATTAATTATTTAATTCAACATTATCCGAAACAGTGCTGCGATGATGTCAGCATGACATCATGCTGATGTCAGCAGGCGCCCTGACAGGGTGGGTCCCACCTGTCATAGACTGTTAAATTAATTAGGGTTAACTAATTATATTACTGTTTAATTAACACTAATTAGTTAATTAAATTAACCTAATCAGGATTAATTAACTAATTAATTAATTATTTTTATTATTTTTATTTTTATTTCCTTTTTATTAAAACGTTCTGGGGCTGGGCCCCACATGTCAATGGGCCAGGGGGACTTAACGGGCGCTGGGTACGGGTAACGGGCGGGCGAACCCGCTCGAACGGGCACGGGCGATGGGGCGCGCCAGGGCGCCATCGCCGGTCGCGGGAGATGGCCGCGAGGGTGCGCGGCCGGCGGCCACGGCGCGGCTGGAGCCGCGGGGGGGGGAGGACCGGTGGCCGGAGGCGGCGTAGAGGGGCGAGGTGGGACTGGCGGCAGAGGTAGGCGAGGGTGAGGCGCAGGCAGCGCGCGGGGTAGTGAGTAGGGGCCGGCGAGGCAGAGAGGCCTCAGCGGGGCGAGGCGCTGGGCGCGGTGACCGCTGGGCGACGGGCACGGCCGGACGGCGCGGCGCATGGCCAGGGCACGGCCCGACCGCGGTGAGCGCGGGGCCGGAGCGCGCGAGGCGTGGTCACGGCCGGAGCGGAGCAACGGTGGGCGCGGCGGGAGCGCGGCAGGCGAGCGAGAGAGGAGGACCGGGGGCCTCACCGAGGGAGCGTAGGGACGGGGCAGTGGAGCGCGAGGAGGAAGACGGGGACGACGGCGGAGAGGAGAAGCAGGCCGGCGGGGGAGCGCTCCGGCGACGGCGTCCAACGGCAATGGCAACGGGGCGGCGTCGGGCGGCAGGGTCGGGGCGTCGCGGCGACCTCCACCTCTCGATCCCGATCCAATCGGGGGAGAGGGGGGGATATATCGGGAGAGGGGGGAAGTGGGGGGTGGCTGGTTAGGGTTTCCCCCCCCATGGGGATAAGGCAGGGGATGGGGCTGGGCCGGCCAGTTGGGCCAGGTGGGTCGGCCAGCTGGGCCGCCTGGCCCAGTTGGCCAGGGGGGCCTTTTCTTTTCTTTTGTTTTTCTGTTTCTTTTCCCTTTTCTTTATTCTCTTTTCTCTACTGTTAAATGTTTAGGCCCCAAATGGTTTTTGTAAAAAGTGTGACCTATTTCATAAATACCAGTGCATTATTCCTTAACACCTAAAATTAGTTTGGACAAAACATAATTCCATATTTATTTCAGATTTAATAAATGGTTATTAAATATTATCTTTATCCACTGTTTGAGGTTGTTCGAGTCACTTATCCAATTCCAATGATGTTGGTTTCAATTTTAGAATAGCCTCTGGAATATTTGTTATTTATCTGACATTTTAGTTTCTATGTTGGACAACTTTTATATCCCACTTTCATTTAAATTTGAATTTGACTTAGGAGTTGAAATGCAATATGATGCTAACGATGATTATGCACTATTAATCATGATGACATGGCCTCATCAAAAGGGTGATCTCTGTAGCTTAATACAGGGGGTGTTACACATACTTTCCCATGAACCCGTAAGCCGCCGTAATAGCCATTCAGTTACGGATGACGTTTAACAAACCCCAAAGTTCATGAATCAAGCACGAAGAAACTCGATACTCTCATGGTCTGAGGAATCATGCAAACATTAACCATCTCTGTGTTATTAACCATAAACTTGTGA
Source organism: Thinopyrum elongatum (assembly GCA_011799875.1). Classification (NCBI taxonomy): domain Eukaryota; kingdom Viridiplantae; phylum Streptophyta; class Magnoliopsida; order Poales; family Poaceae; genus Thinopyrum; species Thinopyrum elongatum. Next base: position 31,093,267 of record CM022298.1, read on the forward strand.
CGAATGAATCTCATGGCATAACATCAATCGGGTCGATTCAACACAAATGTTCTTATAACATTGTGCCCTCAAAGTTGCTGGCATAGACATGCCCATGATCAGGAAAACAGAACCATCATGCAACACTTGAGCCAGTCATAGAGGCTTGACTAGGAATACATTTTATCGTTTATTATCCCACACGTGCATATGACTCTTCCTCCAAGCCTCGTTTTATTTGCAGACTCGAGAACCATAGCAGTTATAGCATGGAACATAAACCTAATTATGAACAGGGAGATAATCAATAACATTTATTATTGCCTCTAGGGCATATCTCCTACAGACTCCCACTTGCACTAGAGTCAATAATCTAGTTTAATGCTAATGCACATTGCACCTATGGCACACCGGTGTAAATATGCTTCGCTTGTGGTATAGCCTGAATGTCCAACGGATCTGACGACTTCAGCTCCGTGTGTATCTTTGCATATCCTCGCGTTTTCACGCTTTCACAAAATTCATATTTTGTGTGGACTTGGCTTGGTATGTATGCGAATCACAGGTCGAACCTGGATTCCTCAGACTGAGTTATGGAGCAACTACTTGCAGTAGTGTCCCATTTACAAAAGCCATCTTGGAACCATACTAAGTTCATGAATGAACTATATGATTCAACATCTTGTTTGTCGCTTCGAAAGCGGCAATATACTTTGCCTCTGTTATAGAATTCGCCACAGTAACTTGTTTGGAACAATTTCCAACTAACTGTGCCACCATAATGTGTGTTACACAAAACCCTCAATTTAAATTGAAAATCGCATGGAGAAATGATGAAGACTGCTTCGATGTAACCTTTTACATCGAACTCTTCATGATCTCCACTTGCGAGAAAACATGTCATCAGTGCTACTATAGTACTCAATGACCCTTTTTCACTGTTGTCCCATGATCAGTACTTTTGATCACTTTGGTATCTATACTCACAACAACTTTGGAGTATTGGACATATCTGGTTGTTTTACATACCATGGAATACATGATTAATCCAAACACAAGAGTGTGTGGAATCTCCATCATGTATTTTGCTCATCAGTGTTTTGGGACACCGAGTCTTGCAAAAACTCTTTCCATGTGACTTCGGCAAGAATCACTCCTTGACGTTTTTAATGCTAAAAGGTTTTAGCATTTTGTCAATATGTATCTTTGCTCAGCCCCATTAGGTAAATCTATCTCCATAGATCATCATGCCTAATATAAAGGCTATTTAGCCCAAGCACTTCATCAAAAAACTATTTTTAAATGAAGTCCTAATTCGTGTCAAGAAATTTATTTCCAATTAACAATGTGTCAAGCACACAACGTTTCTAGAAATATTATTATGCTCCCACTTACTTTCTTGAATCACAAGCATCTTTGTTACCCATTGATGAAGTCAAAACCCTTTTAACCATTTCATCAAAACACGAAGATTCCAACTCCATTTTGCTCTCTTCTGTCCATCGCTGGAACTCTGAAGTTTGCATACTTACTAGCATCCTCTGGACTGACAAAATACCTTGGACTGTAACACATGCAAGTCCTTGGTTTTATTTCCATCATATGGAAATCCTATTGTCATCCATGTTTCATATCTCATGACTGAAATATGTATTAATTGCTAGTTCAACCCGAACCGACTTTAAGCAACGCTACGGTGAAACAACCTCATCGTAGTCAACTCCTTGAACTTGTTATTTCAACAAGTCGAGCTTTATGGATAAAACATTTTTATCCATATCAGTTTTAAGTTCCATAAAATTCGTTAGACTCTAAGTCTTCCGAAAGGTGTATCAAGATTTTAATCTTGAAACATTTATATGGAAACTATCTCGGATTGTATTGGCATTTAGCCAATTCCGGAGTCAGGGCCCATCAACGCTTCCTTGTGTATCGTAGGTATACTGTTGTCTAACAACAATGTCTCGTCTGCGCACCTGAGAGGTTTGCACGAGCCTTGCCTACGTGGTTCAGCTGCAAGTTCGACCGAAGTCCATACATTTTATTATAGAGACTTCCGTATCAGTCGTAGTAGGAAACTCTGGAATTACTTCCAAGGTCTCTTTCCTTTGACCTGATGACAGAGATACTGGTTATCTCGTCGAGTTGCATTGTTCTCCCACTCACCTTTTTGAAAGAACCATTTTCTTCAAAAAGTATACTGTTCTTTGTGGCAAACCTATTTGCCTCGGTATAGTGAGGGAGGAATATCCAATTGCTTGGGATAACCTTCAAAGTAGAACTTGCCTGATTTGGAATAGGTTTGTAACCTTTTACACAAGCCCCATATTCCAAATGTTTAAGAAAAGATATAACATGGTTGGGCGTACCATACCATGGCGTCATTTCAACAGACCTGATGGAGCTCTTTTCAGTGTAAAAGCCGTAGTCTCTAAAGCATCACTCTTTAAAAGGGATAATGGCAAATTTATTTATGTCATCTTTGATCTTACCATGTCATAAATGGTTTGATTACATCTTCACGGACTTTTCACTCACAGTGGTGTTCCGGGAGGTGTAAGTTATGAAACTACTTTCACAACTCATCAGACATTCGCTAAACTTGTAACTCAAATATTCCTTTCTGCAATCGAATTGTAGAAACATAATTTTCTTGTTACAATAACCATCTACTTCATTTTTGAAAACCTTTCGAATGAATTCAAAAGATCCAGACTTACGTCTCATCAAGTAAATATCCACATATCTACTTGAGTCATTTCTGAAGATAGATAAATCCACTACTAACAACATTTATCGGACTACACCCATCAAATGTATGATCACCAATAAGTTTGTTGTCCGTTCCTTATGGCCTGTGAATGGTATTTCAGTCACTTCACTTTTCGGAGGAAAGTTGCAAGTGTCAGATGATTCAAAATCAAAGGACTTCAAAATCCATCATAATGGAATTTTCCATGCGGGTTTCTCCAATGTGACCAAATGCAGTGCCACACTTGTGGGGTATTCTTTTAGTCTTACGATATTTAGCGTCAATGTTATGGATGTATCATATTACCATCAATATTCATAACATACGTCCAATCTCGGATGGAAGCATGGCCCTTTATGTTATTCATAATACTGAACAACAATTGTTCTTTTATGAACAACTCTTTTGCAACAAACATTGTGCAATGGGCTAGAGTGTGTAAAACTCTAAAATGAATCATGAAAGTAAATCCAGAGGTAATATATTATTATCATTATTCATAACATACATCTCATTCTCAATGAAAGTATGGCCCTTATGTTATTCATAACATCGAACATAAAAAGTTCTCTTATGAACAACCTTCTTGCAAGATACCTTATGCAAAGGCCTAGAGTGTGAAACTCTAAAATGAATTATGAAAGTAAATACATAGGTAATACACCGATGGAAAGTATAGTAACATTTACTATGTTCCATGTGTGTATCTCAACCTCATTCCTGGCTAGTCTTTCAGGCCGTAGTAGTTCTTACATCGAGTTGCAACAGAATGCAATCGAGCGAGTATCTTTGTGATTAACTCACAATACCCAAGAATTAGTGATTAACATGTTTAACCATAATTCCCAAGAACTATATCTTTGACCAGCCTTCTATACATCAAAAACTTGCATGACATTCATACATGAGCTGGATATTCCAGTCTTCTATCTTATTGCCTTTATACTTCTAACAGTTTAACTTTTAGTATTTCTCCTACTTCCAGAAGAAGCACCCAACTTAAGAGTGGCGTTAGCCCCGGACTTCCTAGGCGTGAAAGTTTCACTAACACCCTTCGGACACTTCCTTTCTCTTTAAGTTGTTGTTTTCTTCACCTTTCATCATATGACAGGCGTTCTTCTGGATCCCTCTCTTATCAGTCAAATGCATAGTAAACTCCTTTACTAATAGTTTGCAAACAAACATTGCTTTGGATATCTCATATCTTTTAGCCTTTGTCTGTCTCTGAAAATGATTTCCAGATTCCATGAATATCACATAACTATCCAAACTTTCGAAGTTCGGGTCTCATGGAAGCAAACATATTGCACTTGACTAAAATGGAATTCCAGCTTTTGGATCGAAGGACGAGAGTCATATGATCCATAGCATAAGCGAGAGAATACCGAAAGTATGCGATAGGACAAAGTCCTTCTCGACACTCTTGAGGACAATCCTCACATTACGTTACCAACCGTAAAGTTTTAACCAGATATTTAACAGCTATTCAATATTAATAGGGAAGGTGGAAACGCGAGCCATTATTCTACAACTATTATGCATATAACACTTAGACAATGTTCACAATTAATTGCACTGAGAATTAAACAAGATAATTCTACAGTGCGCTCCCACTCAAATCAATATCTCTCATAATTTATTGTGAGTGATTCAAGATCCGCATTTCAATTCAACGCCATTGATGGTAGCATCACTGATGACAAAAATCTCAATCGGTAGGCAAACTTGCCAATCACATCTCTATGTGACTCTTGTTCATCCTTCGATGCGTGTGTTCCGAGCTCATGACTTTCATGCCTGAACTTCAAGACAACCAAGTGATCTCGCGGCGAGGTCTCAACTCACCCGCCTCACACATCCCTAATCGTTCGTACCCATGGTAGCATGTGATACCCCAAAAAGTTAGGTGCCGTGACGGTGCTACACTTGGGAGAACACTAACTACTTGATATTTTTGTGAGAGATCACCCTAATAAAAGCGACTACTGCGCAATCAAGAAGGGTGCATCATAAGGGATAAACATCTCAGGCAATTCATAATAGCATGATATGGTATAGCCCTTTCTGACGAAGAAGTCTTGTATTTCTTCGTCTTCGGCATTCGCGTCGGTGTTCACCTTCACGAAGATTGCCACCACCTTGTCGATGCACCAGATAATATTGCTATCTCTATAGCTGATAAAATAATGCATTACACAAGGTCGACTCGCAGGTCATTTAAAGTGCAATCATATGGCTCCAGCCATCATGCCAAATCATGACACGCAGGTCATGTTTAATCAATTTACATCATATAGACATCTCATACATAATCAAATTATTATTAGCACTGCTATACCACATCATATGCACATGCAAACCCTCCTGCAAAACCAAGTTAGACGCCTCTAATCGGTTCATGCAAAAACTTGTTTTTTGTGGCTTCTAAGGTTTCGAAACAAACCGAAGCTACCAACGTCCATCATCAAGTATGATAATTCAAGTCGCTAGATTAACTTTCCAGGGTGTATGAAAACCGAGATAATAAAATCTCGAGCCCCATACTAAACTTCGTCATACGCATGACCCCCGTGCAGATCATATCTGCATTGCCCTTTCGTCTGCGAAATTTCATCTTTCTTTTTAACTACGGTGGAATTCAATGAACTGTTAGCACTTCATTGATCAATCAGGATCGCGGATTGCCAGAACATTGAAACTCCACCATGCTGTTATCAAGATCAGAAATATGCAAATTCCAGGGAAGCAACAAGAACCTCGGGTAACAGATTTCATTTGCTACCCGCACAAATAATTTTCAGTAATAGAACTCATCTACTACCTAATTATATTGTGCAACACCCATACATCACTATGTATTCTAGATCGCAACCTGCATCTACGCATAGCACGGCTCTTGATGCCACTATAGGGTAACGCAGCAGAAAACAAAAAAATTCTGACCTACGCACCAGCCCAGGACCACTATGGAGACTGCATACAAGGTTTGATCATTTTCGTTACCGACTCGTAGCACAGCGGAAGTAGAGTCGATGACGATCGGCGGTGCAGATCCCCGCAGCTAGGATTTACAACCTCCCAACTGCGAGGATGTATACCCTCATCCGCTACCCGGACAGCCCTCCGGGAGGCGGTCGGACAGTCCCCCGGATGGTGTCGCGGACAGCCCTTCGGGAGGACTCACAGAACTCAGACCGTCACTTGGACAGCCCTTCGGGAGGCACTCTCGAAAAAACTCCTCGGGCACTAAGATCGAAACTACGACTTCTCTACGGAGTTGCACACATACGGTGTCATCTATCCGGCAGGGCTTCGCCGTCCAGAACTAGTTCCCACCGGAACCCAGACAGCCTTTCGGCTCTACGAAACTCTTTTCGTGGGAGGGAGAGAGAAGCCAGATCATTGCATGGCACTTGTATGTGAGAAGGGATGAGGTTTGTGGACAGCCCACTCTCCTCTATTTATAGGAAAGCCAAGGGGTAAAGTTGGCATTCACAAATACCAAAAGTACCCCCACTTTATGTCATTTACATAAAAAATAAAGCAAAAAGGAGTGCCATGTGGAGCTCCATGGAGCTCCACCCTCCATGGCCGGCCACCCCTTGGGGGGGCCCCCCCAAGGGGGCTTCCTTAGTGCCCAAGGCTTCTAGAAGCCTTTTGGGAAATTTCCCAAAAGGTGCTTTCCATAAAAATTCCCAAAAATCACTTTCACTATTCACGACGATATTTTTCAGCGTCCGTTCGAACTGAAAATATTTATGTGGGCTTAGAACATTTCCAGTACCCACTAAAATAATTTTCAATGCGTTTTGGAACAATTCCAGTTTAGTGATTTTCATCTGCGAAAAGCATCTGAAGTGGTTCCGGCAGCTCCGGAACATTTCCGGTTTTTCTTCCAGAAAATTCCCAGAAGTTTCCAGAACAATTCTGGCACCCTCCAAGAATTATCAGGCATGTGCCGAAACCAATTTGACTTTATGGTATCCTCTGAAACAACTTTTCAGTATCACCGGAACTCATCCGGTGACCTCTCTCTGCGGAACTTTTCCGCTGTCCGAAACTTTTTCGGTGTCCGAAACTTTTTCGGTGATTTTCTCTCAGACTCCCTGTCTAGTATTCAGCAGATAGATGACCCTTAAGCGTGTGACCCTATAGGTTCGGTGAAGTATAGACATGACACGGAACCCCTTCCGATCAATGATCAACATCGGAGCCGTGGACACCCATATTGACCCCTATACCCACACGAATGAATATTCGAGTGAACCTCCAGTTGCCGTGTGCTATTCCTGTTGCTTCGCGATATGTTACAAATACCCGAGGTGAGACATGTTGGCATTCCCGTGGATCAACAACTTGTCCACTATGCTAGTTACCTCGTTACCGGTATTGTTCTCTTTTCTCGTTACCGTGTTCCGGCATCCCCGTGATCAAATCATAAAGTGTCTGGCCAGACGATGATGGATACCATAACACCAAGAGGGCCTAGAGAAATCTCTCCATCGTCGGAGGAGCAAATCCCAATCTTGAGCTATCAAGTTACTTGACATACTTTCCCATGAACCCGTAAGCCGCCGTAATAGCCATCCAGTTACGGATGACGTTTAACAAACCCCAAAGTTCATGAATCAAGCACGAAGAAACTCGATACTCTCATGGTCTGAGGAATCATGCAAACATTAACCATCTCTGTGTTATTAACCATAAACTTGTGACGAATGAATCTCATGGCATAACATCAATCGGGTCGATTCAACACAAATGTTCTTATAACATTGTGCCCTCAAAGTTGCTGGCATAGACATGCCCATGATCAGGAAAACAGAACCATCATGCAACACTTGAGCCAGTCATAGAGGCTTGACTAGGAATACATTTTATCGTTTATTATCCCACACGTGCATATGAGTCTTCCTCCAAGCCTCGTTTTATTTGCAGACTCGAGAACCATAGCAGTTATAGCATGGAACATAAACCTAATTATGAACAGGGAGATAATCAATAACATTTATTATTGCCTCTAGGGCATATCTCCTACAGGTGTGTCTCCGCCAGATCTTGTATGATTTGGTCGGTGCTGGTCTTCGGTGGATCTGTTAGGATTCGGTTTTCATTCGTCTTTGTTTGGGTGTTTACAGGTTTGATGCTTCTGATCTATGATTTTCTTCATCGGCAATGATTGCTGCTCTATTGCGCTGGTCCTATGAGGCCTCAGCATGATGACTTCCCGGCTGTCTACTACAACAAGATTTTTCCGGCTCCGGCGAGGAAAGGGCGATGACGGCGGCGTGCCTTCGGCTCGCTCCAGTGCTTGTAGTCGTTGTTAGGTGATCCACGGACATGGTTGTAATTTTTATTACCCCTATTGTTCTTTGTACTACCATGATCGAAGATGAATAGATTGAAGTTTCTCACGCAAAAAAAAAAGAGAGTTTCGCCACAGTTTCGGGACTTGGATTCCAATGACAAAGAGCACAAGGTTATTACCAAGAGTGTTAGTTCGTTGACTGTGCCGCCGGCTTGGCCGACAGATCCCAGGTGGCCACCAAATGGGGTTGTGATTGGCAAGTGACTTTTTGGCCACATCTTGCCAAATTTGTAGACTTAGTTGTTATCTTTTTGCGAAATTTTATACAGTACTTAGTTGTTATATTTTGGAATTTGTGAACGAAAGGATCACATGCAAGTCAAGTTTGTGGACTACAAAACCTTTTCTTTTTAACGACAGAAGGCGCACAAAGCGCCAAACTTAACCCTTCAGCTCAGTAACAGTGTACAGTATGGATTACAAATCCCTGAAACTGAAAATTAGATAGAAGAGAAACTACGCTAGAAAACCTATTGGCTCATTGATAATGCAAGCGGGCTGCAGGCACGCTTCATGTACGGGTGTCGCCGCAGTACACGCCCATACCCTAAAGTTGGCCTCGTGTATCTGCGTCACCTTCACCCGCATCATTCTTCAGACCTGTTTGGATTGTCATTTTACTTCGAAATACCCCTGTAAAAAATACATGCCTCGCCGCGTCGTTTTGTTTCTAGCCCAAAATTACTCAGTGGCCAGTATGATACAGGCGTAAGTTAAACTCCTCCGCATTAGATTATACCGTTCGCGAGCGCGCCTCTGTGTCCAGCCTTGGTGCACGTATGCGTAACTCGGTCATTCTAACTAGGTGTTGCAAGATGTTGAGGACGCGGGGAGGCTATATAAACTTGCGCCATCACCACGCTCAGAATCATCCATCACTCACACACAAAAGAGGGGCAAAGCGTGGTGACGATGCTCTTGGTGTATGCATCGGGGCCGCCTCCTGCTACGGCGACCCAGACGGGTACATCCTTGGTAAGTTGTACTCTGCACCAGGGCCGGCCCTAGCCCATGACGAAAGGCGGCGGCCTAAGGCCTACTCAAATAAGGGCCAAATACATTTATATACTGGAATGAATTATAAAAATATTATGTATAAATTATTAAATTACGAAAATATTATTATTTGTGAAACATAACATCAACACCAATGAATGGATGGGTAGGGGGGGGCAATTTTGCACCCCCAACCCCCACCCAACCCCCCACCACACAACCCCCCCCCCCCCCCCCCCCCCCCCCCCCCCCCCCCCCCCCCCCAACTTCACCATGTTGTATTTATTCAATATTTCTTTTATATTTTGAGTACATTTGCCTTATCATCATTATTCGTATCCTACAATCACATATACGTGGTGTATTAAGACTTCGTTTGTGAATTAAAAATACATGTTTGATGTTTATGCCTTTATAATAATTTTCATGATATGCAATATATATGCCGGTAAAAATATTTATGTTACTATGTTATAGTTGGTAGGTCCATTGTGCCTCATTCGCCGCACTAGGCCGTTCATAATGGTCGGGCCGGCCTGCTCCGCACCATCAACCTCTGTGAAATCTGGAGTATTTTCTTTCTAGTTTCTCGTATATTCTTTGTTTGTCCTCTTATGTTCCTCTGATGCTTTATTTCAGCCTGCTACTGCGGTTATGGAACCGCCATCACAAGGCTGGCCTTTTCATCACTCGTGTTGCCGGCCAGCCAGGACTCGGGGTTCCACCCCGGCTGCGATGTGTGCCTCGGAATCAGGTGCAAACACCCTACATGCAACAACGACATCATGACGACGACATTCATGGATACCTACCACGGAGGCCCGTGTCAAGACACTGCCCTGCTGAGCTACTATGCATTCTCTTCCATGGCCCAGCCAGGCAGGGAGCCTGAGCTGAGGGCGGCTCGCACAGTCGAAATCACACGGGAAGAATAAGTCCACTGGGGCGCTCCCTTTTGAAGTTTTTGTTTATTTATAAGAGACCCGCTTCGATACAACCCCCCTCCTAAAATGTATACAGGTAATATAGTCATTTCACAAGTCGTACTTACTTCTGTATCTATGGTGCGTAGCCTGCGGGACGTATACGTAGAGGAGATCACCCGATTGGGCCGGCCTATGAAGATAGCGTATAGCAGCGCTTCAAAAATAAAACCACGCTTGCAAGAACTCGAACTCAGGACCTCCAGACTTCGAGAAACATGTTACCACCAGCTCGCCTAGCTAGTGTTTTCGCCTAAATATCAGCGCGAAGATTTAAGGATAAGAACAATGCAGAATATTTTTAAAGACTTCCAACGCAAAATATTTTTTTGAAAACAAAACGTGATTTTTTTGTGAATCCCAATCACTTTTCTGATTTTTGAACAAATATATATTAAACTGAAACATTTTTTTAAAACCATGAACAGCTTTGAAATGCGAATATTTCTTAAAACCGGAACATTTTTATAATTGTAATTTTTTATGGAAACACAAACAATTGCTGGAACATGAACTTTTTTGCAACTCCAGAAAAGAAATGAAAAAACAACAAACATTTTTGTAATTGCGAACAATTTTTGTAATAGAAGCATAAGACCAACATTTTCTGAATTTTTTGAACAGTCATTAATAAATATGAATATTTTTGAAATTCTTAAAATTGGTTTTAAAAATATTCTAAATATTGAAGGTTCAGTGGTCACTAAGGATGCTCAATAGGCGAGACCATAACGTTATTTGCTTCGCTCGTTCTATCCGTTTGGTTAACAAATTCATGCGACAAGTGTTGAAAATTTTCCAAAAAAGTCCACCAAAAAAGTTAGAAAAATAAGCTGGAGAAATTGAAAAGGATTGAAAATTTTGAGGACAAATTCATGATATTTTTTTATTTTAAAAGGTTCACACAGTTGAAATAACAGGAAAAAAGAAAAAAGAAAACAAAGGAAAAATAAAATAAAATAAAAAAGGAAAACAAACAAGAATAAAGCCCAGTTTGAAAAAACATGAAAAACTGGCCTAAAACTTCACGAAGTTACATTTGCCACATAATAAGCCAGAAAGAAAGCAAGTGTTCAAGTTGTGTTCATGAATGTTACTTCTTAAGTTTGCACGCTCCTCATATCTCTTTAAAATTATTGTAAATGTTGTTCAAAAGAATATTCTTAACATTTTGAACTAACATACCTCTTTAAATTTTTTTGAAATGTTCATGCTTTTAAAAAATGTTGTTCAAATTTTTCGAAATATGTCATGCTTCTAAAAAAAAAGAAATTTTCAAAAACTGTTGGATTTTAAAACATTATTTGATTTGTAAAAATTTATTCAGAATTTCCAACAAATGTTTGATTTTTTTGAAAAGGTACCTAAATTCTGCATTAGTGTTAGTTCTTAAGTATGCGCACTCCTCGTTTTGCACAAACATTAGTCAACTTAACTGGTATGCCACTCACGGTTGTTGAAAGAGATCTGTGGTTAGATTCCTAGCTGGTTCATTTCTTTTGTGATTTTTTACAGCATGCGAAAAGGCGCGCTCCCTGGTGTTAGTTTTTAAGATTTCACGGTCATTGCTTTACACAGTCATTAGCCGGGTCAATTGATGAGCCACTCACGCTTGCTGCAAGAGGTCTGCGGATCGAATCCTGATAGCTCCACTTGTTTTGGGTTTCTTTTCAATTTTTACATGAAGGGGCGCGCTTACTACAGCCATCACCATTGGGCCCGGCCCAGTCCGGCGGGGGTTGGGTGTCGTATACATCCTGACGAAAAAAAACTCATTATCAACTAAAAAAAAAGACCATCCTACCCTTTATTATGAAGAGGTATAAACAAATCTCCACCGTTGATGTGTTTAGGGGGGTTGTACCGAAGAAGAAGTGTATTTATAAACTACTCCCTTCGTCTTCAAACTTCAGATCAACTTCCATCCATTGTCCTATCAGGCCAACTCCAACTTCTCCTCCTCCTCCTTCACAAAAAAGCTAGGGTTTCTGCCTCCCGCCGACGCCGACGCGGGTCCGCCTCCTCTCCGGTGGCCCTAGGGCCGTGGGGGCACGGTGGATCTCGGCAAGAGCCGGCGGGAGGGCTCCGTTTTTAGTTGTTTCTTTCAGTTTTGCTAGGATTTGTGTCCTGCTCAGGAAGACGAGACGGCGGCGGCTCCCTGAAGATGGAATAAAGGTCTCCCCGACTAGACCCCGTTCCGGCGGTGCGTCTAGCATCGTTGGTGGGCGTGTGGAGGTGTGTCTCCGGCGGATCTATCTTTGGTGGATTTGCTCGGATCTCGTCGTTGTTCGTCTACGTTCGTGTGTCTTCGGATTGGATCTTTCTGATCTACGTTATTCTTCATCTGCGGCGGTTGCTGTTCTGGTGCGCTGATCCTACGAGCCTTAGCACGACGACTTCCCAACTGTCTACTACAACAAGTTGTGCCCGACTCCGGCGATGGAGGGATGATGACGGCGGCGTGCCTTCGGCTCGCTTCAGTGCTGGTAGTCGTCGCTAGGTGGTCTACGAATCTGGATGTAATTTCTATTATTTCTGTTATTCGTTGTACTGCCATGATTAAAAATGAATAGATCGGAAATTTTCTCGCAAAAAAAAAAACTATGCTAGCTTAAAAAAATATTCTTATATTATACAGGACGGAGAGACTAACAGATATGATTGCAGGTTTGACTGCTTGTACATGCGACTCAGGGGGCACCGCACTAGCCATGGTGTAATTAGTGAAGGAAACAATAAAGGCTCAAGTTAACAGAAGTTCTGTCATTTGGGCCCCCAAACATGCATACCACCCCCACACACAAAACATCATACTCTGCTAGCTCCGGCGGTACTCCTCCCACATGGCATACCGGGTTGATCCAAGCACGATAGCAAACCAGTTCCGCTATGAGTCTAGGGTACGCAAATGTGAACATGCTTACCGTGCTCTTCAAGGACACCCTCAGAACGCTTTACCCTATTGTAGTTTCCATTATTTCCATTACTCTCCTGTTCACTATTACTTTTTCTAGTGCACTTTAATTATGATCCTTCTTGAAAATTTCTTCCCGATGAGCTTTTGCTTTGGAATGAAAATAACTTGCGGGCACGTTCCGATAAATCGCTATACCATTTCCTAAGCTCTCCGTGGGGTCAATTCTTACTTTCAAAAGGCTACAAATCAACCATGTGCACTTGCAAGACATCACATTGTTCGACACTAGTAATTCCAGTCACGAGCATTTTTTGCGCGCCATTGGTAAAGAGGTTTGTTTAATGCTATGTGCTTGTCTCGTGTACATGGTGACAACACCATCCAAGAAAGGTTAGAAGGATTCACAAGAAGGCAACACAGAAGATGGTTGTCGATGAAGAGGAAGAGGATGATGAACCAACAAAGCAAGCGAAGATCCAATGGGCATCGAAGAGAGTCGGTAATGCTTGTACTGATGATCATCACGAGGAGTAGGACGAATGGTGAGGAAGATGAATGGAAGCCCACCAAGATGGGGAGGAAGCGGCCAGCGGCGAAGGTCTTATCGAGGGAAGATGGCCGTTGTCCGGATGGTGATGAAGATTCGACAGACAAGGAACAAACCTGGTTGTAGCGAAGAGACCAGAGGAAGATGCGGTGAGCTGATGTAGGGATTTCCGCTTTGGCTAGTACTTTTGCTTAGCAGTGCAGAAACTGGTTCATATTGGATGAACTTCCACCCAAGAAGGAAGCTAGCTCGGTTTGTGCTCGGTGCGACTAGACCGTGGCCATTTTGTTGCTTAAGCGTAGATCGACCGAAGCCCCAGTTAGTTCACAAGCAGCAAGTAAATGAAAAATGAACTATGATACGTCCGTGTTGAAATATGTTGTATTCCGTACGTGTAGGCAGTTAGAGGTGTTGTAATCTTTGGTTGTGTTTGTGTAAATATGGCTCTATCCGATGTATAGTTTCCTTGGGAGCCATTTCTAGATGGCAACAAAACCAAATTCATGTAAACAAAATTCTTTCTGAAGCTATTGATGGAATCTCCATATTCATGTTGATGACATTATTGTCACAAGCTCTTGTCCAAAGGTAGTTGAAGCTCTCCTCCATGATATGTGTGGTGAGTTACAAATCCCTTGATAATCAGGCAGCAAGAAGCTTTCCGACGCAATCTCAACTTAGATAAGTTGTGATAGAGAAAAGGGGATGTTGAAATATGTTGTATTTCCTACATTAGGCAGTTATAGAGGTGTTGTTATCTTTGGTCATGTTTGTGCAAGATATGGCTCTATCCGATGTATAGTTTCCTTCGTATCCACGTCTTGATCACACCAGAACCAATCTCCTGTAAACAGAGTTCAGTCTGTATAACACGTACAAGTCCCTGGTGCCGATATACATCAAACAGTTGCACCAATTTCAGTCCTGATATACATCAAACAGTTGCACCAATTTCACAGTCCGGTACCCATTGTTGTCCTGGTGTGGATAGATAGGTTTCCTCCTATATTTTTTCCCGCTTTACTTTTTTTTTGGGGGGGGTATTGGTGAAATAGTTACATTTAGCGTGCAAAACAATATTATATTATGAAAGGTAGTAGCAACTTAATTATATTGTTGTTTGCAACCGTGTGACCTGAGCATGATCAGGTCACAACGTTGTTGTGGTGAAACCTGCCCAAAGTCCTAGACTTGGTAGGGTTCTGAATTCTACATTCTTTTTGTCGAACAAAGAGGATATTTATAGGCATTGCGTTCAGTTCTAAAACCCGTTTGTTTCCTTCTAGCCAAGGGATCATCATCCACTTTGTTTCCGTAAGTTGCTCACAGCTTAATTCCATCCCCATTTACATGCCACTTACGTAGCTCAACCCAAACCGCAGCCAGCCACAAGAGGGAAACGAGATTAACCACCCAGTTAAAATGGAATAATGTCATTTCAATAAATTTTGAATATCATCAAATCTAGGTTTGAACAGAAGCAGAAACCAACTCCATCCAGGTCTACTACAGCCAATGTCGGCTTTTCCATTCAGTAAGAGGGGTACCATGTGGTACCCCACCGCCTATAGGTATAATTCCACCTGCCCGTCGCGCCCTTGACGACGTTGCGTCTTGGGAGGAGGAAAAGAGGTGTTGCATGCTTGTTTTGCCGCTTATAACCCACTTGGTCTAGTAAAGGGGGGAACAGGGGAGGGAGGCATCCCTGCGGATTTCCACAGGAGTGCCGCTAGCGGCCTTGCGGGCGGTTGTTTAGGTGCCCAGCGCTGCCTTTTTACAGATGGGGCAAGTATTCTTGATCACCAGCCACTGCTTGATGCACGCCGTGTGGAAGTAGTGCCCGCACTCCACCCTGCCCATGTCTTCGCCGTCGGCGTAGTCTTCCTGCAAACGCCAAACCAAGGTATCCTCGGTCAGTAAGGGAGCAAGCTACACCAAGCAAAGTTCTTCTCATGAAAACATGGAGCAGCAGAGCAACTGTCATTCACTAAACCACACGCCATTGAGTCTTATAAGGACGGCCAATTCAGATAACGCAATGAACCAATGGCGACATTATCTCAACATGAGTTGAAATCATGCACTTCACAGCAGCAAGTAAAGAAAATATAAGCTTTTGAATTACAGTACCTGGCAAATACAGCATGGTTCAATAACTGTTGCAGGTTCCTCCAATGGTATGTGGAGATACTTCCACTGCTTCAAGCCACTCATTATTTTCTCCTCACTAAGTCCAGTACTTACATGCCCAATACGTTCACCAAGTGCCAACAGTTCCTGAAAAAACCACAGCAAATAGCAGTAATTAAACACAATTCAACCATACTACACAAATGGTACCACTTAAACAACGCTTTCGGGTCACGGAGTAGCTACAATGGACCACTCGCACAAGCTCCAAGCATGTAGTATAAAGGAATTGGTTACAGAAAACTAGAAAATCCCAGGACCATAGCCGATATAGCACTGGTTATCAAAATTGAAATGGCAAACTTAAATCTGGTTAGATACTGCCAAGAATGACAGGTCCCCACCTGGAATTATTGTCCTCGATTCAAGTTGTGAAGGAATAAAAGAAACACAAAGCTTTCCAAATTGTTAACTTTTGTCCGTATCGCTAGTTCCAAGGGCCCGTCTCATCCCAAGTTTATATTGTACCCTCAAACTTATTTAAAGCCATGTCATAGGGTGTCATTTTCACGGAAAGGAAAGCAATATGCTGGACATGGGACATATTTAAGAAGGAAAAAACCCAGTAATAAGAGCAGTCCGCGATAGGATTTCTGGCTTGAGGGATAACAGATTTGTGATCTGGAAATGGGGGGAAGGTGCTGCTACTAGCTTATTACCTCATATGACATATTATCCACATCAAGCCGCATTTCACGATGCCTATCGACCAAACTGGCTCTCCTGATAAGTTGACGATCAACAAGAAAATCCTGCCCAAACATCAATGTCATTATTATATAGCTATTCCAGTAAAAGAATAAATATTAGCAGTAACATATATACATCATTTGCTGTTGAAGAACCTTAGTGTACTCAAAAGTAGGAACATTATACAAAGAATCAAATCTTAATGATAGTCCATCAGTCTTTCGCCTTTTTTTAAATATATTCCTGGTTGAAGGATACAAATGTACGGCGTAAAATAGGATACTTGTGGTGAAAGCATTGTGGTTCGTAGTACATGGCATAGAATTGCAAATGAATAAGTTCTGTCAATACTCAGCCTTCTTTCACCAAATATTGAATTCAGGGGGAAAAGGAACCTTCATTATTTGGAATGAAAGAGGTATGATTGTTAGCAGCTTTCAGACTGTACTTAAAGGCAATTGTACCATAACAGCTGGCACTGAAGATTTAATGTTTGCCTTAATGTCAATATTGTTAAGCAGCAAACAGTAAGTAGGAACATGAACTATCTGGTTAATAATTGGTCCTTGGACGAGCACAATTTGTGGCACTAGTAGTTAGAACTTAGGACTTCCGAAATTGGTTGCTTAGCAAAGCTAGCACATTTATGGTTAAGTATACAGGCAAACTTCACATTTTTTATCTAGACCAGTATGTTCAACAAACTAAAGTTGTCGCAGAAGATACAATTAAAGATGAAAACTTCACCAAACTGAGGGTCAAGTTCCATATTTCACACCCGATCCAAAAACTATTTGAAATATAACAGTGTGTATTAAGGAAACCATTCTCACCTCCAGTCTAGCAGCACTTCTCCCCTGACGAATTTGTTCAACCACATTACGAAGCTGTACAAGAAAAAGCAAAATATGGGCAAAATTTTACAACCAGAAAATGTAAGTAATAAATTTATTACATTACTGGAAAATGCTGAATTCAGAAAATTCGGAAGTCATCTCGGCATCAGCTCAGAGGTACCCAAGGTGCATCTGATTTGCGACTACCTTACAGAGTAGGTAAGAAAAATTTGCCATTTGCAACAGCGAAACACATCTATGGTAGGAAATAATTAATACTCCCTCTGTAAACTTATATAAGAGCGTTTAGATCACTGTAGTGAAGTAGCATTAAATTCAGATTGGCAAACCAACAAAGGAAAGCATAGCTTTATTCTCAATACAAATGGTAGGGGATATTGCCAAGATAAGAAATAACTCATAATTCAAGTGCAAATTACAGGCATGAAAATGACATAGCTCACACGGAAATAAATTTTACATTAATAGTGAATTTTGAGTGCAAGTTATTATTCAGCAGATAAAAATAATATCCCCTTTGAGAAACATAGTAAAGAAGGCAAAGAACCAGAGAGACAAAGGGAACTTTCCTTGCAGCACAGCATCATTTTAAGATAAATATGAAACTATTTATGTCCACACCTGTGCTTACTAAGAACAGAATAATTAGATGGAATACTCCAGGAAAGCATACCTCTGAGACCGTCCTGCTTCCTTCTCTTGAAGCAGCTATGCTCTGCATGAAAGACTGAAGGTCCAAGTAACCTGGGTTTTGCCTATCAATAGAGGGAGGAACTGCCCTGGAGTAGTGTTGCAGACTTGCACGAGCGCTCGATCCTGGTTGATGGTTCCGAATCTCGTGTGATGAAGATGAATGCCCACGGTGCTGCAATGCAACGCTTGAGCTTCTGGAATGAGAAACACTAGCAGCAAGTGATGATCTCCTGGATAAATCAGCTGAACCTCTTGCGGCTGAACTTGGCTGAGATGAATTCAACCCAGGAACCTGTTGGGGTCCTACATTTGCAGCAGATTGAAATGTGGAGCTGGAGCTGGAATTTTGCTGGTTACTTCTGCTTTCGGGTGCAGATAGCAAGTTTGTTGAATCAGTAGTAAACAACGATGGACCTAGCATAAAGGGTTCAGGGAGATTGCTTCTTGCCAGGCTCCTACCAGGATCTTGTGAAGCAGGTCTCGGATTTATTGTATCAGCAGAACTCCCTACTCTTGAACCAAAATTGCCATTTGATGGATGTCGCTGCAGACTTTGCGAGAATTGAGCAACAGCAGGTACATGAGGACGATTTTGAGAACTTGCTGAAGAACTCGCTCCTCTAGGTTGCACTGGCGTAAAAGAAGACTGTTGCTGCACAGGCTGATGAGCTGAACACCTGAAACTTTCCTCAGGCAGCAGATTAGTAAGTGACTGCTCATATTCATTGGCGCTTATTCTCATCCGGGTATTTCTCAGGAATCTTTCACTTTCATGCAGATGACCAGATAGTGTATAAGGGTCAGAAAAAATGTCATCTTCTGAGGTATCACTATTCTGGTCCAACTGCTCCATGGGAGGGTATGAAAAACCATAGTTTACAGAGGTCATATTTAAATTAGCAGTACTTTCATGACTGGACAGCAAAGGTAGCAGCATATTATTGTTTTGGTGATGATTACGTGAACTCCCATTGGCAGAAGACTCTCCGAGACTTCCAGCAACGTTCTTTCTCTTGATAGATGACCGAAAATGGTTCACAGTATGCGAAGAACTTCCACCGGTTTCTTGGCCTGCTGTACCATCAAAAAGGTTTGCAGAATGCAAGGAACTTCTTGTGGCACCAGGAGAAATTTCACGGCAAAGAACATTTTCAGTGGTGGAAAGACCTCTGTTTGGAGGATAAGTATTCATTCCAGAGTGTCCATTACTCTGAACCATATCAACATTCCCGGTCTCAAATTGATCAGCCTGATTAATGTTTAGGTCTATGTTTAAGTTGTGTGAAGGCAATGAACTACTGCTTTCTCGTCTTCTCCCTTCGATGATTAAAGGGCCGCCTATAGACAAAGAAGGTGCAAAATGTTCCCTTTTGGCCTGTAAAAGGCTATCATGATCGGCTAGGAAGCCCGCGGAGCTAGACCCAGGTGAATCCCATAAACTCAAGCTTGTATTTTGCTGACCAATCATGCTTCCACTTGGCATTCCTACCTCGTGACTATTGAGAACATAGTGTGGGTAGTTCTCACTCTCTAGGGTATCAGGAAGTAGATTATGCTCATCAACAGCAGGGTTCTGCTGATCGATAGCCTGGTTGTTGGAACTAGAACCAAGGTGGCATGTTTCCGAGGAAGACAGCATAGTGACCCTATTATGTTGCATCAAAACCTGTGTTCCTTGGTGACTTGATGAGGAGCTCAAATGATTTCAGTAGAATAAACAATCACTCGCTAATAAGCAACAGTTAAAACTTGAAGTAGATAATCCTGGCAAATAGGACAGATGGAAAATAGTAAGCAACAGTTAAAACTTGAAGTAGATAATCCTGGCAAATAGGACAGATGGAAAATAGTAAGCAACAGTTAAAACTTGAAGTAGATAATCCTGGCAAATAGGACAGATGGGAAATAGTAAACAACAGTCACAACATATAGCAGGTGCAGAAATAACAGAAACAACAATAAACTATGTTCAGACTGTGCACCTACTTTGTTGAGGTTTCTTGAAGCATATCCATTAACTAACATGCATGTGCAAGACAGACCCCACATTACCAATACTAATTTTACAGGTTATTAAACAGAGGAGAGAGGAGCAACAACGCAACTACATTTGCTTAGAATGCTGACAGACAAGTCATACAAAATAAAATACAGAACCAAATAGGACTGGACCCATTGTATATTGTGTGTTACAGGATGCACATAACTAATCTCTTATACTGATCAAATGGCAGTAAACATTTGGCCTCGGCACAGCAAATACGGAAAGACCATGTACATGTACTCAAAGTCATACTATAAATTACTACCATGTTTCTATACATCAAGATCAAGTAGAGCCATTACACTGCAGGAAAAACTATAAATCAACACCCCTCCAAATACATCAACATTATAACCAAAAGGAGCAATGTGGAATGCAGGTGGCATGCATGCATACATACATACATACATACATACATACATACCTCAAGTCTAAGAGCAGCAATGAATCAGAGAGACAAATGATGGAAGCCCTTGCAGCCTCCGGCAGCCAGCTGGCTAATGCTAAGAAACTGTCTCCCTAGCTTCAGCCTAGAAAAGAGCATCACAGGTTAATTAGTCTCTGTTTGGAATGGAAATGGAATTACATAAGCACCATAACAAGACATAGAAGTAATAACAACTCAAAATCGACAATCGTAATAATTTGGATTGTTTGTGACCCTGTAAGTGGATGGGCTTGTACCAAAATCCCGTGGCTGTCCCATGGCCCCAACGATATGCAGCCCAGTTCCAGACCTCGGGGCAGGGTTCCATTTCGAACGAGATTACAGACAGACTAGGTTAGGTAGCACATCGGTGGTCTTGCAGGAGCACGAGCACCAATAAGCTTAGCTCGAGCACCTTATCCTGTCCACCCCGGCCAAAGATTCACTTTTTCACCACGGAATCCTCTCCCAGACCCGCTCCGACCACAAAACAGACCCCAAATCGACAAAATTCCGACCAATCCACCCACGAAGCACAGGGAAACGGACGCCCCCAGATCCGCCCGGCGCAGATCTCAGCACCCCGCAGGCCCCGCCCCACAAATCGACCCCATCCGGCCCCAATCCAGCCCCGCCGTCCCGCTCCTCCCTCCCTCCAAGAACCACCCCCTCCGCGCCGCCCGCCCACCCGCGCGCCGCCCCCCACCACCACGACATCGGACACCAAAGCGGGAGCAAGGGGAATCAAGAAACGTACGGACCCAGAGCACCGTCCGCGCGCCCGCCCGGCGCAGCGCCTCCCGATCGGCCCCCTTCCTTCCTCCCGATCGGCCGATCGGCGGCGTGGGAGGGAGGGATGAGGAGCGGAGGGGGAGCCTGGCCCGGTTCCTCCCGTCCGCTGCTGCCTCTGCCTGCCTGCTGCGCTGTCTCTGGCTGGGCGTCTCGGGGCTCGAGGAGGAAAATAGGGGGAGGGGAGAGAGAGAGAGAGAGAGACAGTGGGAGGGGCGACGATGATGGGTGGGGTGGGCAGGGGGCCGGGTGGGGTGGGGTGGGGGAAAGCGAGCCGAGCCCACGGGCGGAGGCGGGGATCGTGGCCGTCCGATCGCGCAGATCGACGGCTGGGGGCTGTGGATGTGTGTATGTGTATGTGTGTGTGTGTACTGTGCCGGAATGGGGAAATCCTCGTGCTCTGGGGACGTGGGTGATTTAAAACTGGCCATCAATTAATGCGGGCGACGGGCTCGCTTTCGGATCTTCTGGTGGATGCTGGCTAGATTTGGACCCCTGGTTGGGCTGCGTGGGCTGCCCGGCCCGGCCCGGCTGGTCTGATGCGGTGTTTTCTTGTTTGAAAGGGCCTGGTGTGGGTTGGAGATGTGCGGGTATTTGCCTGGGTTGGGCAGGGCCGGGTCGGGCCGGGCTAGGGTGTGAAATGGGGGGCTCTTGCCTGCTACCTTTTTGAAAATGAGAAATGTTGTGCGCGTCATTTTGTGGTTTGAGAGGTGGTTGAATGTGCTGGTTTAAATCTATGGAAAGTAGGATGGATATTGTTGGGATCTGCTTTGTATCTACGTCCCAGCTATGGTCGGCGTCATTCGTTTCTATATCCGAGGTATCCCAGCTTGTGTCTTGATGGATACCGACAAGGTAGGTGTGGCGCTCGCGACTCAATCGTACACTAATCATACACGTAAACGTGTACGATCAAGCACAGGGACTCACGGGAAGATATCACAACACAACTCTAACACAATTTAAACGGAGGTCCACAATATTACAGACCAGAGATCCGAAGATCCGAATACATAAGTCAGTCATACAAATATTATCTGATTACAGACATAGTTAAACAAGTTTTGCCTTAAGAAGGCTAGCACAAACAGCGACACTATATCGAAAGGCGTTGGCCTCCTGCCTGGGAGCCTCCGATCCTACTCCTGGTCATCTGGCTCGATCCAGTAATAAGTACCCTCTGGACCCTCCTGGTAGTAGGCTCCGGTGGTGGCATCTGGCTCCTGGACTCCATCGTCTGTTTGTATCATCAATGTGGGGTATATGGGGAAAAGAGAAAATAAAGCAACCGTGAGTACTCATCCGAAGTACTCAGCAAGCAAGGATCTATACTACATATGCAACATTATCAATGGAGAAAGGCTGTATATGTGGACTCGGCTGCAGAAATGCCAGAATAGAGAGAAGGCCTAGTCCTATCGAAGACTAGCATCTTCAAATATCTTCACAAGGCCATCATCTTGCAGCAGTAGAAGAGAGTAGAATAACATTTTATTTACCAAACATGTTGAAGTACAGCTTAAAGATCCTTCCTCGACTCCCAAGCGAGAAAGCGATCCCGAAGCTTCAATTAAGTAACAAGTACCCAGTTTAAGTAGTAGATCGGGATACACAAACTAAGCGTCCTTTACCGTAGGACCGGCTATCGATAGAAGATTCATCCCTGCAGGGGTGCACTACTATTACCCAACACGCTCGATCAACTCTGGCCGGACACACTTGCTGGGTAATGCCCGTCCTCGGAAGATCAACACAAAGCAGCGCTCTACCTAGGCTCGGCAGAGAGGTCAGCACGCCGGACTAACCTATGCACCCAGAGGTCTCGGGCCATCGCCCTGGGCACCCTGCGCGTTGCGAGACTGGCCGGGGTGCAGGCGCGACACTGAACTCGTCAGTGAAGTATCCAGCCCAATCCCGACAATCAGCCCGCACAGTGAATCGTGACGTCAGACGAGCTTTCGGAGAAACGTACTTCGCAGAGGGTCCCATAACCATTATCCCGCGTGGTGGTAGTGCGTATAGGGCACGTCGACCCACTCAGATCACACACCCAAATCCAATAGGCTCAATTAGTATCAAGCGGAGACAATCAGAGTCTCTGATGCTCCGCCACAATGTCACACTCGAGTGCCCTTCCGGCACACCCGAAATCATAGATCCCCAGCGGGTACCCACCAGGGTGGATCCGCCTGTAACAGAGGTCAAGTAATCGTGTGGTCATAACATCAAGGGGGAAACCCGAGGAATCACCCTCGGCGGATTCCACTCGACAAAATCATCAGGGCGAACGTATGAGGTATCACCCTCGAGGTTCACACTGAGGGTTGCACGACAGAGTCGTATCGGAAGTGGAGAAGGAGGAATCACCCTCGATGACCACGACCGAACAGCTACACTGCAGAGTATTCATCGGGAGTGCGTTACGAGGTATCACCCTCGGCACTCGATAGTTACTACGCAGAG
This sequence comes from Thinopyrum elongatum, assembly GCA_011799875.1. Taxonomy (NCBI): domain Eukaryota; kingdom Viridiplantae; phylum Streptophyta; class Magnoliopsida; order Poales; family Poaceae; genus Thinopyrum; species Thinopyrum elongatum. Next base: position 31,116,962 of record CM022298.1, read on the forward strand.
TCGTACAACTAAGGGGGTGTGAAGTGAGGTGTCGGTCTCTGGTCGACGATCACGTTGATCGAGTCGTCGATGATCAAGCAGGGGCAACAAAGGAAAGGTGGTGGGGTCACTGATGGTTCAATACCAACCTATACTAAACAGTTTATCATAGACAGGTAAGGTAGCAATGAACAGGTTACAACAGCAGGCTATGCATCAGAATAGGAGCATACATTAACAGTAGCAAAATCTAATGCAAGCAGGAGAATAGAATGGACGATATCTGGATGCTCAAGGGGGGGGCTTGCCTGGTTGCTCTGGCAAGAGGGGAAGGTCGTCAACGGGCTGCTCGTCGGTAGAGTAGTCGTATCCTGGTGCAGCGCCGTCGGTCTCAGCGTCTATCGAGAGAGAGAAGGAGGGGGAGAGAAACAATAAATTCACGGCAATAATGCAAACAATATGTATGACATGCCTAAATGATATGTCGGGGTGTTCTACTGCCTAACTAAATGATTTAGTTAATTTAGGAATTTATTCGGATTTATTTAATTAAAGTTGGGCACTATTCATTTACTGAAAACGGTCTAAAAGTTCAATGTTCTCATAGCTGCGGGCGTCTGACGGGAATACGGAGGACATATTCGGGTTTGTATCGTCGTTCTGAGCAAGTTTCATGTATAAAATATTTTCATCGGAGTTACGGATTATTTAATATGATTTTCTAAAGTTTTTATTAATTTCTGGAATTTAATTAATTATTTAATTCAACATTATCCAAAACAGTGCTGATGATGACATCAGCATGACATCATGCTGATGTCAGCGGTTAATTAAGTTAATTACTAATTACTGTTTAATTAACACTAATTAGTTAATTAGATTAACCTAATCAGGATTAATTAACTAATTAATTGATCAATTAATTATCTTAATTATTTTTATTTTTATATATATATTTTTTATTTTATTTATAAAAACGTTCTGGGGGCTGGGCCCCGTTTGTCATAGGGCCTGGGGGGGCTTGCGGGTTAGCGGGCGCTGGGTGCGGCCGTAGCCAACGGGCGCGTGACCAAGAGGGCGCAGGGCGCGTACGACGCACGCCGGCGGCGGGGTGCGGGCGATTGGACCCGGGCACCAACCAGCAGCTGCGCTGGGCGCAGGCGGGCGTGCCATTGCGAGCAGGGGAGAGGCGCGCGCGGCAGGGGCGAGCGAGGCGCGGGACGCGCGCGGCAGGGGCGAGCGAGGCGCGGGACGCGCGCGAGCGGTGCGAGTGCGGCCCGAAGCGCGGGCAGCGCGCGACTGCAAGGCGGAGGCGGCGGCCTCGGAGCGGCAGCAGGCGCAGAGTAGGCGAGGGCGCGCGCAGGCGGCTGCGGATGCACGCGGGGGCCGGTGATGGGCAGCGAGAGCGGACGAGAGTGGGGGAATGCAGGTTGCGGCCACGGCGACGCGGTGCACGGGTGCAGGACGGCGCGGTTGGCGCGTGCGACGAACCAGGCGACGCGCACGCGCGCAAGCTGTGCGCGAGGCAGCAACAGCGTCGAGCGCGTCTGGCAGCGGCGAGGCCGCACGCGGGCGTGCAGCAAGGTGGCCAGAGCGAGCGGGAGCACAGGCGCGGCGAGCAGGGTCAGTGGAGAGATGAGGAGGGGCCGGGGCTCACAGAGGCGCGTAGGGAAGTGGCAGTGGGGCGCGGGAGGAGGTCGGGGACGACGACGACGTGGAGGAAGCAGTCCGGCGAGGAGGGGCTTGACGAATCCGACGAGGGCGGTGACGTGCGCGGTCGTCGGGGCTGAGGATGGGGACGACGAGGTCTACGCGACTGTGAGTGATCCGCGAAGGAGGAGGTGCGGGGGGGGGGACGGGAACGGGCGGGGCGGCACCGGTGGCGGCGTCGGGGTGTGTGCCCGATCCATCTGGATCGGGGGGAGAGAGCGAGTGGGGGAGATGGGGCGTCGGGGCTAGGGTTTTGGGCAGTGGGGGGATAGGCACGGCAGAGATGGGCCGGCTGGCGGCCTGCTGGGCCGTGGCCCAGTGGGGGGGGTGGCTCTGCCCTTTTCTTTTTCTTTTTGCTTTTTCTTATTTTCTGTTTTGTAATTAGTTAGGCCTAAAACGACTTTTATAAAATATGGCACTTGTTCCAATAATCATTAGGCATCCTCTACTACTGCCAAAAATTGGTTTGGAGACAACTGGGGCTAACACGAATTTTATAATAAACAAAATGTATTAAACTTTGCTGTTTTGGTAACGTTAGAGCCACCTAATTATTTTATTATTTGTTAGTTTCAATTTTAGACTAGCCTCTGCAATATTTGTTATTTATCGAACATTTTAGTTTTTATGTTGGACAACTTTTATATTTTACTTTCATTTAAATTTGAATTTGACTTAGGAGTTGAAATGCAATATGATGCTAATGATGATTATGCACTGTTAATCATGCTGACATGTCATTATCAAAAGTGATTACTGTTGCTAATCACCGGGGGTGTTACAATTCTCCTCATCTATTAAGAATTCTCGTCCCGAGAATTAAGAGGAAGACTGAAAGAAAGAGGGGTATTCTTCGCGAAGACGATCCTCGCGTTCCCAAGTGGCCTCATCTTCAGAATGATTTGACCACTGAACCTTGAGGAATTTGATTGACTTTTGACGAGTCCGACGTTCAGCTTCATCAAGAATACGGATGGGATATTCTGGATAAGACAGATCTTCTCGTAATTCAAGCACTTCGTGATCCACAGCTCGAATAGGATCCTTGAAGCAGCGACGGAGTTGAGATACATGAAAGACATCATGTACTTGAGAAAGATTAGGCGGCAACTGCAATTGATATGCCACTTCTCCTCGACGGGCAAGAATACGGAATGGGCCAATGTAGCGAGGAGCTAACTTGCCTTTGATTCCGAACCTATGAGTGCCTTTCAACGGAGTGACGTGGAGGTAAGCTTGCTCGCCAGGTTGATAGACTATTTCCTGGTGCTTTCGGTCATAGTTGTTCTTTGGCGCAGAGGTATTGGAACGGAATGCATTGTTGGGGATCCAAACTCGACGCTTCAATGCTGAGCCCGAAGATGAGCCAGCATCACGATAGCGCTTCTGCGATTCCTTGTATTCCATCTGAGCGGTCTCAACAAGAATAGCCTTGTTCGTCAGAGTTGAAAAGTCATTGATGTCTTGAGCAGCTAGTGCAAGCTTGAGGTCAGGGTGTAGTCCATTACGGAACTTCTCTTGTCTGCGAGCATCTGTGGCGATGTCTTCTTCAGCATAGCGGGAGAGGTCTAGAAATTCCCGCTGATAAGCTTCAACGGTCTTAGTGCCCTGAGTGAGGTTACGGAACTGGGTCTTCATGCGTTCCATGATTGCTTGAGGGATATAACGTGTACGGAAAGCAGCCTGGAACTCATACCAGGTGATGACTGTTCCAACAGGCAGAGTACGCTTGTGTGTGTCCCACCATTGAGCTGCGGGGCCCTTTAAGAAAAAGGCCGCGAAGTTGACGTAGTTGGCAGGGGCGACATTAGCTGACTCCATCTCGTGAGTGATGTCGCGGAGCCAGTCATCGGCATCCAGGGGCTTGTCAGAGTTGCGGAACTGCGTTGGGTTGAGTCGCGTAAACTCTGTCAAAGTTATTGAAGCTGGGTTCTGGTTCTGGTTGTTCTGATGCGGAAACTGAGCCATGATTCCAACCATGAACTGACGGTTAAGCTCAAACTGTTGCATCATAGCCGCCATATAGTCTGGCGATGGTGGGCGTTCAGGGGCACGACCACGACCACGACCACCTGGTCTAACCATCCTGCTAAGTATCAACAGGGATAGTTTAGTAAAAGCAATTGCGAGCGTTTAGTGACAAACATGATGTAACTCGACCACAAATTAAGTAGTGTAACAGATACATAAGAGTCGTCAATTAAGACATACAGATCCATACACGGTCGGTTAAAATCGGGCAGCATAACGGCGCAAATTGAAAACTAGAGACACACTAGGCGGCAGGCAGGCACGCGGTAAGGAAGTACACAACGAGACATAGCAAAGGCTACATCAACGTCGGAGAAAACCACCAAAACGGGGTAACTGCAAGTGCGGACGACGAATGTTCGTCGCGGAAGGATCCTGCGCTCCATGTGCACTCTGATGCAGAATCCGGTCTCGAGCTGTAAGAAGAGGTCCACGTGCAGGCGTGTGACCTCCCACAGCAGGCCAATCAATACCTGGCGGCATCTCGGTCCTGCGTGGGTAAAGAATATACTCCGGATGTATCCCTGCACGAACAGCTGGTAGCAACTGTGTCATAGCCTCGTAGTAGCATGCTCAAGCGGCGAACAACTCGACGGCAAGAGCCCGAACAGTGCGATCCAGAGCCTGAGTGCACTGAATCAGAACCTGCGGGTCGTAGCGTCGAGACTCGTACGGGGCACAGATAGCTGTGTAGTATCCAGTAGCACCTCCAACAGGTGCATACGGAATGTACCGAAACACAGTATCATCCAAGTTATCGCTGAACTGTCCTCGGAGACGTACGACAGCAGAGTAGGCGGCATCATGGACTGCCATCTCAATCGTCACGCCTAATCCGTGAAAAAGGTGTAGCTCGGTGTCTGAGTTGTTCTGCTGATCATAAATCCGAACTTCAGCATAGTACTGTTCCTGGTTGAACTCGCGGTAAACCTCATAGACCATGTACTCAGGGTACCAACGGTAGCCAAGTCTGGTCATGAGAGCGATCAGGACAGCTGGAAACCCAGGGGTATTACGAGCCCAAGTGCGAAGCACAAGCTGTGTCGTAGGATGCGGTGGAAACAAACGATCCATCTGAAACAGAGGAAATTCAGATTTGTCAAATGACAATGAGAAGTTTAACACAACTCTGAGAGAAAGGTTAAACAAAACAATGGAAAGGAAAATGATTATCAGACTAATCAGATCAATGACAGGGAAATCGCACAGATATCCAGCTCTCCGGGTAGACGGAATTTACGAGATCCTAAGTGTCGGCGTTAGTAAAATTTATTTAACCCGAGTAGAAGAGAGATCAGAGTCCCAGAGTATAGACGAGGAATAAAAGATCCTAATACCACCCAGTTGGCAACGTGGGCCCGTAAGCCACACAGCCAAGTTAGTAAATTAGTTTTTCGATGTCTAGACTCAACTTCAGCCAAGGAATTGGAAGGGGGCTTCCTACAGGCAGTCGGCTCTGATACCAACTTGTGGCGCCCCCGACTCAATCGTACACTAATCATACACGCAAACGTGTACGATCAAGCACAGGGACTCACGGGAAGATATCACAACACAACTCTAACACAATTTAAACGGAGGTCCACAATATTACAGACCAGGGATCCGAAGATCCGAATACATAAGTCAGTCATACAAATATTATCTGAGTACAGACATAGTTAAACAAGTTTTGCCTTAAGAAGGCTAGCACAAACAGCGACACTATATCGAAAGGCGTTGGCCTCCTGCCTGGGAGCCTCCGATCCTACTCCTGGTCATCTGGCTCGATCCAGTAGTAAGTACCCTCTGGACCCTCCTGGTAGTAGGCTCCGGTGGTGGCATCTGGCTCCTGGACTCCATCGTCTGTTTGTATCATCAATGTGGGGTATATGGGGAAAAGAGAAAATAAAGCAACCGTGAGTACTCATCCGAAGTACTAAGCAAGCAAGGATCTATACTACATATGCAACATTATCAATGGAGAAAGGCTGTATATGTGGACTGGGCTGCAGAAATGCCAGAATAGAGAGAAGGCCTAGTCCTATCAAAGACTAGCATCTTCAAACATCTTCACAAGGCCATCATCTTGCAGCAGTAGAAGAGAGTAGAATAACATTTTATTTAGCAAACATGTTGAAGTACAGCTTAAAGATCCTTCCTCGACTCCCAAGCGAGAAAGCGATCCCGAAGCTTCAATTAAGTAACAAGTATCCAGTTTAAGTAGTAGATCGGGATACACAAACTGAGTGTCCTTTACCGTAGGACCGGCTATCGATAGAAGATTCATCCCTGCAGGGGTGCACTACTGTTACCCAACACGCTCGATCAACTCTGGCCGGACACACTTGCTGGGTAATGCCCGTCCTCGGAAGATCAACACAAAGCAGCGCTCTACCTAGGCTCGGCAAAGAGGTCAGCACGCCGGACTAACCTATGCACCCAGAGGTCTCGGGCCATCGCCCTGGGCACCCTGCGCGTTGCGAGACTGGCCGGGGTGCAGGCGCGACACTGAACTCGTCAGTGAAGTATCCAGCCCAATCCCGACAATCAGCCCGCACGGTGAATCGTGACGTCAGACGAGCTTTCGGAGAAACGTACTTCGCAGAGGGTCCCATAACCATTATCCCGCGTGGTGGTAGTGCCTATAGGGCACGTCGACCCACTCAGATCACACACCCAAATCCAATAGGCTCAATTAGTATCAAGCGGAGACAATCAGAGTCTCTGATGCTCCGCCACAATGTCACACTCGAGTGCCCTTCCGGCACACCCGAAATCATAGATCCCCAGCGGGTACCCACCAGGGTGGACCCGCCTGTAACAGAGGTCAAGTAATCGTGTGGTCATAACATCAAGGGGGAAACCCGAGGAATCACCCTCGGTGGATTCCACTCGACGAAATCATCAGGGCGAACGTATGAGGTATCACCCTCGAGGTTCACACTAAGGGTTGCACGACAGAGTCGTATCGGAAGTGGAGAAGGAGGAATCACCCTCGATGACCACGACCGAACAGCTACACTGCAGAGTATTCATCGGGAGTGCGTTACGAGGTATCACCCTCGGCACTCGATAGTTACTACGCAGAGTCGTACAACTAAGGGGGTGTGAAGTGAGGTGTCGGTCTCTGGTCGACGATCACGTTGATCGAGTCGTCGATGATCAAGCAGGGGCAACAAAGGAAAGGTGGTGGGGTCACTGATGGTTCAATACCAACCTATACTAAACAGTTTATCATAGGCAGGTAAGGTAGCAATGAACAGGTTACAACAGCAGGCTATGCATCAGAATAGGAGCATACATTAACAGTAGCAAAATCTAATGCAAGCAGGAGAATAGAATGGGCGATATCTGGATGCTCAAGGGGGGGGCTTGCCTGGTTGCTCTGGCAAGAGGGGAAGGTCGTCAACGGGCTGCTCGTCGGTAGAGTAGTCGTATCCTGGTGCAGCGCCGTCGGTCTCAGCGTCTATCGAGAGAGAGAAGGAGGGGGAGAGAAACAATAAATTCACGGCAATAATGCAAACAATATGTATGACATGCCTAAATGATATGCCGGGGTGTTCTACTGCCTAACTAAATGATTTAGTTAATTTAGGAATTTATTCGGATTTATTTAATTAAAGTTGGGCACTATTCATTTACTGAAAACGGTCTAAAAGTTCAATGTTCTCATAGCTGCGGGCGTCTGACGGGAATACGGAGGACATATTCGGGTTCGTATCGTCGTTCTGAGCAAGTTTCATGTATAAAATATTTTCATCGGAGTTACGGATTATTTAATATGATTTTCTAAAGTTTTTATTAATTTCTGGAATTTAATTAATTATTTAATTCAACATTATCCGAAACAGTGCTGATGATGACATCAGCATGATGTCATGCTGATGTCAGCGGTTAATTAAGTTAATTACTAATTACTGTTTAATTAACACTAATTAGTTAATTAGATTAACCTAATCAGGATTAATTAACTAATTAATTAATCAATTAATTATCTTAATTATTTTTATTTTTATATATATATATTTTTTATTTTATTTATAAAAACGTTCTGGGGGCTGGGCCCCGTTTGTCATAGGGCCTGGGGGGCTTGCGGGTTAGCGGGCGCTGGGTGCGGCCGTAGCCAACGGGCGCGTGACCGAGAGGGCGCAAGGCGCGTACGACGCACGCCGGCGGCGGGGTGCGGGCGATTGGACCCGGGCACCGACCAGCAGCTGCACTGGGCGCAGGCGGGCGTGCCGTTGCGAGCAGGGGAGGGGCGCGCGCGGCAGGGGCAAGCGAGGCGCGGGACGCGCGCGAGCGGTGCGAGTGCGGCCCGAAGCGCGGGCAGCGCGCGACTGCAAGGCGGAGGCGGCGGCCTCGGAGCGGCAGCAGGCGCAGAGTAGGCGAGGGCACGCGCAGGCGGCTGCAGATGCACGTGGGGGCCGGTGATGGGCAGCGAAAGCTGACGAGAGTGGGGGAATGCAGGTTGCGGCCACGGCGACGCGGTGCACGGGTGCAGGACGGCGCGGTTGGCGCGTGCGACGAACCGGGCGACGCGCGCGCGCAAGCTGTGCGCGAGGCAGCAACAACGTCGAGCGCGTCTGGCAGCGGCGAGGCCGTGCACGGGCATGCAGCAAGGTGGCCAGAGCGAGCAGGAGCACAGGCGCGGCGAGCAGGGTCAGTGGAGAGATGAGGAGGGGCCGGGGCTCACAGAGGCGCGTGGGGAAGTGGCAGTGGGGCGCGGGAGGAGGTCGGGGACGACGACGACGTGGAGGAAGCAGTCCGGCGAGGAGGGGCTTGACGAATCCGACGAGGGCGGTGACGTGCGCGGTCGTCGGGGCTGAGGATGGGGACGACGAGGTCCAGCGGCGACGGTGAGTTGATCCCGCGAAGGAGAGGTGCGGGGAGGGGGGGATCCGGCGACGGGGCCGGGGCGGCACCGGGTGGCGGCGTCGGGGGTGTGTGCCCCTATCCGATCTGGATCGGGGGGGGAGAGAGCGAGTGGGGGGAGAGTGGGCGTCGGTGGGGCTAGGGTTTCGGGGCAGTGGGGGGATAAGGGCACGGCAGAGATGGGCCGGCCTGGCGGCCTGGTGGCCTGCTGGGCCGTGGCCCAGTGGGGGGGGTGGCTCTGCCCTTTTCTTTTTCTTTTTGCTTTTTCTTATTTTCTGTTTTGTAATTAGTTAGGCCTAAAACGACTTTTATAAAACATGGCACTTGTTCCAATAATCATTAGGCATCCTCTACTACTGCCAAAAATTGGTTTGGAGACAACTAGGGCTAACACGAATTTTATAATAAACAAAATGTATTAAACTTTGTTGTTTTGGTAACGTTAGAGCCACCTAATTATTTTATTTTTTGTTAGTTTCAATTTTACACTAGCCTTTGCAATATTTGTTATTTATCGAACATTTTAGTTTTTATGTTGGACAACTTTTATATTTTACTTTCATTTAAATTTGAATTTGACTTAGGAGTTGAAATGCAATATGATGCTAATGATGATTATGCACTGTTAATCATGCTGACATGTCATTATAAAAAGTGATTATTGTTGCTAATCACCGGGGGTGTTACAGTAGGCCAAATGCATTTTCGGTAGGTTTTCGCGTTTGACATGCATGTATTGATTGCGCATGATCATGTACTATCGAGCATGTTGATCTCAAGGTCGACTCTTTTCATGAGGGGGATTATGACTTGCATATGCATGCTCGTGTTTGTTAATCGGTTCTATATCCGAGGTGATCCAACTTTGAGTTGTGATGAATACCATCAAGGTAATTAAAGCCAATTCATGTTCATGTCTTATTGGTTTCCGCTTTTGGCATGCATGTATCAATTATCCATGGACATGTATTGTCAAGCATGTTGTTCATCCCCACTAATAAAGGACAATAGGACTTCAAAATTGGCGTTTTCGGAATAACTAGATGTGTTTTTTTGCATTTCTACCACTAAGTGATGGTTATATTTGGATCTGTGGTTGGGCATGGGCTGTTGTCAGGATGTTGGACTGGGTTAGGCCGAGTAAAGGTATGTAATGAGTGGCACTTGTCTTCTTTTATTTGAATAAAGAGAAAAATGTGTTCCCCGCCATTTCTTTTTCCTTTTTGAGAAGTGATTGAATGCACTAGTTTAAGTTTAGGGATAAGTAGGATGAATATCGTTGGTATCTACTTGTATTTGCTCTACGACTGTGACCGAAGTTGTCCATTTCTATATCTAATGCAATTCGACATGTGTTCTAATGAAAACCAACAACGTAGAGCCAACGTGTTTTGGTAAGTTTCTACCCATGGCGTGCATGTATTGATTATATGCATGTCATGTGTTTTCAAGCATGTTGTTCCCAAGATTGACACCTTTAATGAGGAGAATCGTGACTTCTTGGTGTGGGCTGGTTAGATTTGGACCCCTGGTGTGGGTTGCGTGTGGTACGGGCGGCCCGACATGGCCTGTTGTGGTGCTGGAGCTGTGGGGATATTTGCCTCGCCCAAGTTGTGTTAGGTTGGACTGGACAAGGTCGGGCCGGGGTGTGAGATGGGGGGCTCTTATCTTCCCTTTTTTGAATAATGGAACCGTGGTTCGCGCCATTTTATGTTTTGAGAAGTGGTTGAATGCGCTAGTTTAAATATAATGAAAGTAAGATGGATATTGTTGGTATCTACTTTCTCTTTACGTCACAGTTGTAATTGGCGTTGTTTGTCTCTATATTCGAGGTATCCCAACTTGTGTCTTCATGGATACCAACAGGGTAGCAACAACACATTTCAGTAAGTTTCGCCTTTGACACACATATATTGATTGTGCATGATCATGTATTGTTGAGCATGTTGATTCCCAGGATCTGACACATTTAATTAGGAGAATTATGACTTTGTGTGCATGTTCATGTTTGTTAATCGCTTCTGTATTCGAGGTGATCCAACTTATGTGAGCAGGATCGGAAGTAACAAAAGGGCTCACACACGATGGGTTTACCTAGGTTCGGGCCGTCTTCATGGAGGTAACACCCTACTCCAACTTTTGATTTTATTGACGAAGGGGGGTGTCTCATGTGAGGGGTTACAATATGTGTGGAGATGTTGCTATCGAGACTAAGACTAAGATGTCAAATGCCTCAGACTATCCCTGATCTAGCCTTATAAAGGGGGTGAGACCTAGGGTTTACATGATTTGCTAACCGACCTAGAGTCGTGACTATACGAGGGGTTCTTGACTTGCACGTCAAGACGAGGAACCTTCTGGATGGAGGGTTTCCCATAGGACGAGGGGCGCTAGTCATCCCTTGGCTTGCTGGGCCCTAAGGTCGTCCAAGCGACCGGCCTCCCGGTCGATGGGCCACACCTGGTTCAGTACACCATAAGTAGCCCCGAGCTTGTCTGGAGTTTTCGCCATGCTTCCTTCCCAATCACTATAAACAAAATCCAGACGAACTCATTCCGTATGAAATGATTGTGCTAGTTCGGTACCGTGCATTGCCCACTCTCACCTCGAGACACGGTGCAAACTTCGTTGGTGCATCCAAATCCCGTGAAATGATGTGTGAGTAGTTCCTTCAGGACTTACATGTCCATAGTAGTAGCTAGATGGCTTTCTCTCTCTTTTGATCTTCAATACAATTATCTCCGTTGAGATCAATCCGATGTAATCTTTGCGGGTGTTTGTTGGGATCCGACTAATTGTGGATTCATGATTAGATTATTCATTAAAACTATTTAACTCTCTTGAGATATTTGCTGCATAATGTTATAGCTTTGTATTTCTCTCCGATCTATCCGTCTACTTTGGCCAAGTTAAATTGATTTATCTTCAGCGGGAGAGGTGCTTTGTAGTAGGTTCAATCTTGCGGTGATCTTGCTCTGTGACAGGAGGGGCAAAGGCAGTATTTGTATTGTTGCTACTAAGGATAGAATGTTGGGGTTCGATCATGTTGATTGGTCTTACTTTGGCTACATTATGTCATCTTGCTTAATGCGTTAATCTGTTTATCATGAACTTAACACTTTGAGATGCATGCTGGATAGTGGTCTTGGGGTGGAGTAATAGTATTATATATAGGACAACACTATTATGATCATGGTATTAGAATAACTATTATGATAACACTGGTCCTATATAGGGCCCGATGCGGATGTTCCCGAACTCCCGAACCGGGCAGTTGTAGGGTAACGCAGCAGAAAACAAAAATTTTCCGACCTACGCACCAGCCCAGGACCACTATGGAGACTGCATACAAGGTTTGATCATTTTCGTTACCGACTCGTAGCGCAGCGGAAGTAGAGTCGATGACGATCGGCGGTGCAGATCCCCGCAGCTAGGATTTACAACCTCCCAACCGCGAGGATGTACTCCCTCATCTGCCCCTCGGACAGCCCTCCGGGAGGCGGTCGAACAGTCCCCCGGACGGTGTTGCGGATAGCCCTCCGGGAGGACCCACAGAACTCGGACCGTCACTTGGACAGCCCTTCGGGAGGCACTCACGAACAGCCCCTCGGGCACTAAGATCGAAACTACGACCTCTCTACAGAGTTGCACACATACGGTGTCATCTATCCGGCAGGGCTCCGCCGTCCAGAACTAGTTCCCACCGGAACCTAGACAGCCTTTCGGCACTACGAAACTATCTCGTGGGAGGGAGAGAGAATGCCAGATCATGCATGGCTTGTGTATGAGAGCAAGGGATGAAGGAGATGGCAGCCTCAACACCTCCTTTTATAGGCCAAGGCAAGGGGTGGGGTGGGATGTTGAAATACCAAAATACCCAAGCTTCATGTCACACATGAAAGGGCATAATGGTAATGCAAGGGAGGCATCATGGGGACACCCCTTGGGCCGGCCACACATGTGCCCCCCCCCCATGGGGGGGGGGGCCCAACAAGCCACCAACATGTCTCCATGAAACATGCATGCTCCCTAGACAAAAAGCCACCAAACAAGCACCCCCGATTCGTGGGATCTTGTCCCCTCGCGCTGAGACAAGATGTTTTCCGCGAATATTTTTCTGAAAAATTCCAGAAGGTCCCAGAACATTTCCGGTACCCTCTAAAATTATTCTGGGCGTGTTCCGAAGCATTTTCGGTATGGTAGTTTTCATCAGCGAAAAGCAACAACAGCGGTTACGGCAGCTCCGGAACATTTCCGGTTTTTTCTCTCTGAAAATTCCCAGAAGTTCCCAGACCAATTCTGACATCCTCTGAAAATTTCCATGCGATGCCGAAACCCTATTTGACCTAATAATATATTTCGAAACACCTTTTCGGTTTTACCGAAACTCTTTCGGTGTTCTCTCTCTCCGGAACTCTTCCGTTGTCTCCGAAACTTTTTCGGTGACTTTCTCTCAGACTCCTTATCTAGTATTCAGCAGATAGATGACCCTTAAGCGTGTGACCATATAGGTTCGGTGAAGTATAGACATGACCGGAACACTTTCCGATCAATGATCAGCATCGGAGCCGTGGACACCCATATTGACCCCTATACCCACACGAATGAATATTCGAGTGAACCTCCAGTTGCCGTGTGCTATTCCTGTTGCTTCACGATATGTTACAAATACCCGAGGTGAGACATGTTGGCATTCCTGTGGATCAACAACTTGTCCACTATGCTAGTTACCTCGTTACCGGTATTGTTCTCTTTTCTCGTTACCGTGTTCCGGCATCCCCGTGATCAAATCACAAAGTGTCTGGCCAGACGATGATGGATACCGTAACACCGAGAGGGCCCAGAGATATCTCTCCATCGTCGGAGGAGCAAATCCCAATCTCGAGCTATCAAGTTACTTGACATACTTTCCCATGAACCCGTAAGCCACCGTAATAGCCACCCATTTACGGATGACGTTTAACAAACCCCAAAGTTCATGAAGCAAGCATGAAGAAACTCGACACTCTCATGGTCTAAGGAATCATGCAAACGTTAACCATCTCTGTGTTATTTACCATTAACTTGTGACGAATGAATCTCATAGCATAACATCAATCGGGTCGATTCAACACAAGTGTTCTCCTAACATTGTGCCCTCAAAATTGCTGGCATAGACATGCCTATGATCAGGAAAACAGAACCATCATGCAATACTTGAGCTAGTCTTAGAGGCCAGACCAGGAATACATTTTACCGTTTATTATTCCACACGTGCATATGAGTCTTCCTCCGAGCCTCGTGGTTATTGTAGACTCGAGAACCATAGCAGTTATAGCATGGAACATAAACCTAATTATGAACAGGAAGATAATCAATAATATTTATTATTGCCTCTAGGGCATATCTCCTACAGACTCCCACTTGCACTAGAGTCAATAATCTAGTTAATGCTAATGCACTTTACACCTATGGCACACCAGTGTAAATATGCTTCGCATGTGGTATAGCCTGATGTCCAACGGATCTGACGACTTCAGCTCCGTGTGTATCTTTGCGTATCCTCGCGTTTTCACGCTTTCACAAAATTCATATTTTGTGTGGACTTGGCTTCGTATGTATGTGAATCACAGGTCGAACCTGGATTCCTCAGACTGAGTTATGGAGCAACTACCTACAGTAGTGTCCCATTGACCAAAGCCTTCTTGGAACCATACTAAGTTCATGAAAGAACTATATGATTCAGCATCTTGTTTGTCGCTTTTAAAAGCGGCAACATACTTCGCCTCTGTTATAGAATTCGCCACAGTAACTTGTTTGGAACAATTTCCAACTACCGTGCCACCATATTGTGTGTTACACAAAACCCTCAATTTAAATCGAAAATCGCTTGGAGCATCGCTTGGAGCATGGATGAAGACTGTATCGATGTAACCTTTTACAACGAACTCTTCATGATCTCCGCTTGCGAGAAAACATGTCATCGGTGCTACTATAGTACTCAATGACCCTTTTTCACTGTTGTCCCATGATCAGAACTTTTGATCACTTTGGTATCTATACTCGCAACAACTTTGGGAGTATTGGACATATCTGGTTGTTTTTACATACCATGGAATACATGATTAATCCAAACACAAGAGTGTGTGGAATCTCCATCATGTATTTTGCTCATCAGTGTTTTGGGACACCGAGTCTTGCAAAAACTCTTTCCATGTGACTTTGGCAAGAATCACTCCTTGACGTTTTTAATGCTAAAAGGTTTTAGCATTTTGTCAATATGTATCTTTGCTCGGCCCAATTAGGTAAATCTATCTCCATAGATCATCATGCCTAATATAAAGGCTATTTAGCCCAAGCACTTCATCGAAAAACTATTTTCAAATGAAGTCCTAATTCGTGTCAAGAAATTTATTTCCAATTAACAATGTGTCAAGCACACAACGTTTTCTAGAAATTTTATTATGCTCCCACTTACTTTCTTGAATCATAAGCATCTTCGTTACCCATTGATGAAGTCAAACCCCTTTGACTATTTCATCAAAACACGAAGATTCCAACTCCATTTTGCTCTCTTCTGTCCATTGCTGGAACTCTGAGTTTGCATACTTACTAGCATCCTCTGGACTGACAAAATACCTTGGACTGTAACACATGCAAGTCCTTGGTTTCATTTCCATCAGATGGAAATCCTATTGTCATCCATGTTTCATATCTCATGATTGAAATATGTATCAATTGCTAGTTCAACCCGAACCGACTTTAAGCATCGCTACGATGAAACAACCTCATCGTAGTCAACTCCTTGAACTTCTTATTGCAACAAGTCGAGCTTTATGGATAAAACATTTTTTTATCCGTATCAGTTTTAAGTTCCATAAATATTCGTTAGACTCTAAGTCTTCCGAAAGGTGTATCAAGGTTTTAATCTTGAATCACTTATATGGAAGCTAACTCGGGTTGTATTGGCATTTAGCCAATTCCAGAGTTAGGGCCCATCAACGCTTCCTTGTGTATCATAGGTATACTGTTGTCTAACAACAATATCTCGTTTGCGCACCTGAGAGGTTTGCACAAGCCTTGCCTACGTGGTTCAGCTGCAAGTTCGACCGAAGTCCATACATTTTATTGTAGAGACTTCCGTATCAGTCGTAGTAGGAAACTCCCGAATTACTTCCAAGGTTCCGTTCCTTTGACCTGATGACGAAGATACTGACTATCTCGTCGAGTTGCACTGCCCTCCCACTCACCTTTTTGAAAGAACAATTCTCTTTAAAAGCATACCGTTTTGTGGCAAAATCCTTTGCCTTGGTATAGCGGTGAGGGAATACCCAATGACTTGGGATAACCTACAAAGTAGCACTTGTCTGATTTGGAATAGGTTTGTAACCTTTTACACAAGCCCCATATTCCAAATGTTAAGAAAAGATATAACATGGTTGGGCGTACCATACCATGGTGTCATTTCAACAGACCTGATGGAGCTCTTTTCAGTGTAAAAGCCGCAGTCTCTAAAGCATCACTTTAAAAGGGATAATGGCAAATTTATTTATGTCATCTTTGATCTTACCATGTCATAAATGGTTCGATTACATCTTCACGGACTTTTCACTTGCAGTGCTGTTCCGGGAGGTGCAAGTTATGAAACCCTTTTCACAACTCATTAGACATTCGCTAAACTTGTAACTCAAATATTCCTTTCTGCAATCCAATTGTAGAAACATAATTTTCTTGTTACAATAACTTCTACTTCATTCTTGAAAACCTTTCGAATGATTTCAAAAGATCCAGACTTACGTCTCATCAAGTAAATATCCATATATCTACTTGAGTCATTTCTGAAGATAGATAAATCTACTACTAACAACATTTATCGGACTACACACATCAAAATGTATGATCACCAATAAGTTTGTTATTCGTTCTTTTTGGCCTGTGAACGGTATTTCAGTCACTTCACTTTTTAGAGGAAAGTTGCAAGTGTCAGATGGTTCAAAATCAAACGACTTCAAAATCCATCATAATGGAATTTTCCATGCGGGTTTCTCCAATGTGACCAAATGCAGTGCCACACTTGTGTGGTATTCTTTTAGTCTTGTGACATTTAGCGTCAGTGTTATGGATGTATCATATTACCATCAATATTCATAACATACGTCCCATCTAGGATGGAAGCATGGCCCTTCATGTTATTCATAATACTGAACAACAATTGTTGTTTTTATGAACAACTCTTTTGCAACAAACATTTTGCAATGGGTTAGAGTGTATGAAACTCTAAAATGAATTATGAAAGTAAATCCAAAGGTAATATATTATTATCAACATTCATAACATACATCTCATTCATAATGAAAGTATGGCCCTTATGTTATTCATAACACCGAACATCAAAAGTTCTCTTATGAACAACCTTCTTGCAAGATACCTTATGCAATGGGCTAGAGTTTGTAAAACTCTAAATGAATTATGAAAATAAATACAGACGGTAATACACCGATGGAAGGTATAGTAACATTTACTATGTTCCCTGTGTATACCTAAACCTCATTCCTGGCTAGTCTTTCAGGCCATAGTAGTTCTTACATCGAGTTGCAACAGAATGCAATCGAGCGGGTATCTTTTTGATTAACTCACAATACCCAAGAATTAGTGATTAACAATTTAATCATAATTCCCAAGAACTATATCTTTGACCAGCCTTCTATACATCAAAAACTTGTATGACATTCATACATGAGCTAGATATTCCAGTCTTCTTTCTTTTGCCTTTATACTTCTAACAGTTTAACTTTCAGTATTTCTCCTACTCTCAGAAGAAGCACTCAACTTAAGAGTGGCGTTAGCCCCGGACTTCCTAGGTGTGTTATCACACTAACACCCTTCGGACACTTCCTTTCTCTTTAAGTTGTTGTTTTATTCACCTTTCATCATATGACAGGCGTTCTTCGGGATCCCTCTTTTATCAGTCTAATGCATAGTAAACTTCTTTACTAATAGTTTGCAAACAAACATTGCTTTGGATATCTCATATCTTTTAGCCTTTGTCTGTCTCTGAAAATGATTTTCAGATTCCATGAATATCACATAACTATCCAAACTTTCGAAGTTCGGGTCTCATGGAAGCAAAAGTATTGCACTCGACTGAAACGGAATTCTGGCTTTTGGATCGAAGGACGAGAGTCACATGATCCATAGCATAAGCGAGAGAATACCGAAAGTATGCGATAGGACAAAATCCTTCTCGGCACTCTAGAGGACAATCCTCACATTACGTTACCAATTGTAAAGGTTTTTAACCAGATATTTAACAGCTATTCAATTTTAATAGGGAAGGTGGAAACGCGAGCCATTATTCTACAACTATTAGGCAAAACACACTTAGACAGTGTTCAAAATTAATTGCACTGAGAATTAAACAAGTTAATTCAACAGTGCGCTCCCACTCAAATCAATATCTCTCATAATTGATTTTGAGTGATACAAGATCCAGACTTCAATTCATCGCCATAGAATCATCATCTCATGACGGGAATTTTAATCGGTAGACCAACTTGCCGATCACATCTCTATGTGACTCTTGTTCATCTTTCGATGCGTGTGTTCCGAGCTCATGACTTTCATGCCTGAACGTCAAGACAACCAAGTGATCACGCTGCGAGGTCTCAACTCACCCGCCTCACACTTCCCTAATCGTTCGTACCCATGCATCCATGGCGCACCCCGAAAAGTTAGGTGCTGTGACGGTGCTACACTTGGGAGAACACTAACTACTTGATAATTTTGTGAGAGATCACCCTAATAAAAAGCGACTACCGCGCAATCAAGAAGGGTGCAACATAAGGGATAAACATCTCAGGCAATTCATAATAGCATGATATGGTATAGCCCTTTCTTACGGAGAAGTCTTGTATTTTTTCGTCTTTGGCATTCTCGTCGGTGTTCACCTTCGCGAAGATTGCCACCACCTTGTCGATGCACCAGATAATATTGCTATCTCCATAGCAGATAAAATAAATGCATTACTTAAGGTTGACACACAGGTCATTAAAGTGCAATCATATGGCTCCAGCCATCATGCCGAATCATGACACGCAGGTCATGTTAATTAATTTACATCATATAGTCATCTCATACATAATCAAATTATTATGAGCACTGCTATACCACATCACATGCACATGCAAACCCTCCTGCAAAACCAAGTTAGACGTCTCTAATCGGTTCAGCAAAAACTTGTTTTACGTGGCTTCTAAGGTTTCGAAACAAACCGAAGCTACCAACATCCATCATCAAGTATGATAATCCAAGTCGCTAGATTAACATCGCGGGTTGTATGAGACATGAGATAATAAAATCTCGAGCCCCATACTGAACTTCGTCATACGCATGACCCCCGTGCAGATCATATCTGCATTGCCCTTTCGTCTGTGAAACATCCATCTTTCTTTAACTATGGTGGAACCCAAATAACTATTAGCACTTCGTTGATCTGTCAATCAGCATACTCAGGAGCAGCATGAAAGGATCACAGATTGCCAGAACTTTGTGAGATTCCACCATGCCGTCAAGATCAGGACTACGCAAATTCAGGGAAGCAACAAGAATATCAGGTAACAGATTTCATCTGCTACCCGCACAAATAATTTTCAGTAATAGAACTCATCTACTACCTAATTATATTGTGCAACACCCATACATCTCCATGTATTCTAGATCGCAACCTACATCTACGCATAGCATGGTTCATGATGCCACTGTAGGGTAACGCAGCAGAAAACAAAAATTTTCCGACCTACGCACCAGCCCAGGACCACTATGGAGACTGCATACAAGGTTTGATCATTTTCGTTACCGACTCGTAGCGCAGCGGAAGTAGAGTCGATGACGATCGGCGGTGCAGATCCCCGCAGCTAGGATTTACAACCTCCCAACCGCGAGGATGTACTCCCTCATCTGCCCCTCGGACAGCCCTCCGGGAGGCGGTCGAACAGTCCCCCGGACGGTGTTGCGGATAGCCCTCCGGGAGGACCCACAGAACTCGGACCGTCACTTGGACAGCCCTTCGGGAGGCACTCACGAACAGCCCCTCGGGCACTAAGATCAAAACTACGACCTCTCTACAGAGTTGCACACATACGGTGTCATCTATCCGGCAGGGCTCCGCCGTCCAGAACTAGTTCCCACCGGAACCTAGACAGCCTTTCGGCACTACGAAACTATTTCGTGGGAGGGAGAGAGAATGCCAGATCATGCATGGCTTGTGTATGAGAGCAAGGGATGAAGGAGATGGCAGCCCCAACTCCTCCTTTTATAGGCTAAGGCAAGGGGTGGGGTGGGATGGGATGTTGAAATACAAAAATACCCAAGCTTCATGTCACACATGAAAGGGCATAATGGTAATGCAAGGGAGGCATCATGGGGACACCAAGGGGACACCCCTTGGGCCGGCCACACATGTGCCCCCCCCCATGGGGGGGGGCCCCCAACAAGCCACCAACATGTCTCCATGAAACATGCATGCTCCCTAGACAAAAAGCCACCAAACAAGCACCCCCGATTCGTGGGATCTTGTCCCCTCGCGCTGAGACAAGATGTTTTCCGCGAATGTTTTTCTGAAAAATTCCAGAAGGTCCCAGAACATTTCTGGTACCCTCTAAAATTATTCTGGGCGTGTTCCAAAACATTTCCGGTATGGTAGTTTTCATCAGCGAAAAGCAACAACAGCGGTTACGGCAGCTCCGGAACATTTCCGGTTTTTTCTCTCTGAAAATTCCTAGAAGTTCCCAGACCAATTCTGACATCCTCTGAAAATTTCCATGCGATGCCGAAACCCTATTTGACCTAATAATATATTCTGAAACACCTTTTCGGTTTGACCGAAACTCTTTCGGTGTTCTCTCTCTCCGGAACTCTTTCGTTGTCTCCGAAACTTTTTCGGTGACTTTCTCTCAGACTCCCTGTCTAGTATTCAGCAGATAGATGACCCTTAAGCGTGTGACCCTATAGGTTCGGTGAAGTATAGACATGACCGGAACACTTTCCGATCAATGATCAGCATCGGAGCCGTGGACACCCATATTGACCCCTATACCCACACGAATGAATATTCGAGTGAACCTCCAGTTGCCGTGTGCTATTCCTGTTGCTTCACGATATGTTACAAATACCCGAGGTGAGACATGTTGGCATTCCTATGGATCAACAACTTGACCACTATGCTAGTTACCTCGTTACCGGTATTGTTCTCTTTTCTCGTTACCGTGTTCCGGCATCCCCGTGATCAAATCTCTGTGTTATTTACCATTAACTTGTGACGAATGAATCTCATAGCATAACATCAATCGGGTCGATTCAACACAAGTGTTCTCCTAACATTGTGCCCTCAAAATTGCTGGCATAGACATGCCCATGATCAGGAAAACAGAACCATCATGCAATACTTGAGCTAGTCTTAGAGGCCGGACCAGGAATACATTTTACCGTTTATTATTCCACACGTGCATATGAGTCTTCCTCCGAGCCTCATGGTTATTGTAGACTCGAGAACCATAGCAGTTATAGCATGGAACATAAACCTAATTATGAACAGGGAGATAATCAATAATATTTATTATTGCCTCTAGGGCATATCTCCTATAGCAGTGACAGCAAAAAAGAAAAAAGCCCACCCCACCTCCCGCTCCCCCACTTCCCGCACCTCCCGCCCCCAACGGTAACGCGCCCGCTGCCCCGTCCCCAACCGGCGGCGCCGCCGCTACCCCGCCACGCCCCAACCGGAGACACCGCTGCCCCAAGGTCCCACCGCCGCCGCCACCTGCGATCATCGTTGGTGTTGTGGTCCCCAGCTTCCCCGCCGCCGCGCCCAGCCTCCCACGCGCTCGTCTCCTACCTCCGGCGTGCCGCAGCCTGCCTCCGCGCACTGTCGTCCCCCATCCGGCCATCCCACACGCTGCCGCTTCACCTTCGTGCGCCGCTGCCTTCTTCCATCACGGGGATGCCCTCCCTCTCCCCAGAGCACCTCGAGGCGCCAGATCTGGTGAGGATTCTTCACTACCCTCCACTCACCGGTGACCACTAGCCCACGTGCGGTTTGGGTGCTATCCTGCAGCTGGAGAATGCATCGACCTTCAGCTGCATGAGGCCACGACCTGCAGCTGGCCGCGCGCCGCCCCCGAACTCCATCTTCCCCTGAATCCTGGTGTCGCCCTCCCCTCCTAGCGCACCTCCGGTTCTGCCCCTTCCCATCCCAGTGCTCCTCCTCTGACGGCCCACCTAGCCCAGCGCTCCATCAGCGACGCCCCCACCCCTCCCTATGCTCAACTGACGCCGCCCCTATGAAGGACGGCCGTGGCATTCCACTCAAGCTACACGGCTCCTCTTCAACGTCAAGTATTGCCCCTCCATCTCTACATTGAACTCTCTCCCCATGAGGATCTAAACTTCTTTGAATTTGCCCAAAAATTACCTGCAAAAATTGGTTCTGTATATTTGGCTTCTGAAAAAAAATGTATTCTGAAGAGCTGTTTTTCCCCGCAGGTTACAAGAGGAACTCCTTCGTTCTCTTTGCTTCTCTTGATTTTCTTGGGTCGTCCAGATTTTACTCATCGGCAGGTCAAGCAGAGTTCTCGTGGCAGGTCGAACAAAAGATGCCCGTGGCGCCGTTTCTGCTAGTCGCCATCCCCAGTTGCGACACCTTCTGTTCCTGTTGTCAGCACAAAACAGAGCACACAAAAGACTCGGGTGCTAGGCACCGTCCACCTCCTCAAGCACCTCTCTGGTTCTTGAGAGTTAGTTGTGGCTTTCCATGGCCATATCCACGCAATTTGTTGGTTTGCCCAACCACTTGTATATGTGTGCATGTTTCCATTTTTGCCAAATTGTATTCTCCTGAGCTTTTGTTTTGAAAAACAAATATGCATGTGAACGTGAGAAAAAAGTCTGTACAAAGAAGTTCATGTATTACTTCTCAGAAGGTTCGTGTATTACTAAGTGTGTGCACATATAGTTTCCCTCTCTACATATGTGTGTATGTCTGTTTGTGTGTTCTGCCAATTCCACTTTAGCTTTGACCAAAGGTTCACCAGCCAGGTAAAACAAACAGCTCGGCACATACGTCCTTCACATTGTTATCTCTCCCCATTATTTAGTTTAAAAATGTGTTGTCTAGTTCTAGTTCTATACTATTTTTCTGAAGTTCAATAATATCAGTGTGGGCAAAAAAATCGGGGTTTTGATATGTTGGTTTCAGTTTCAGAAATCCTCTAGAAGAAAATGCAAAAGAAAAATGGAGCAGGGGTTGCACACCTCAAACTCTCTCTCCACTTGGTGGCTTCTTGTTCTCAAAGCACAAGCTATTGCTACTACTAGTAAACTATTGATGATCGCTATAACAGGCTGAGGGGCGTTGCCCCACTGCGTGGATACTCGGCTGCTCACCGAGCGTCGCGGCAGTCCACCTCGAAGCCGAGTTTACAAAAATAAGAAGGAAGCCATTTCACCGAGGAAAATCCAGAAGTTCAACTTAAAAAAAAGGAGTAGTACGATGTGTGTAAACGAAGAAGAAAGTCAGTCCTTATCCAGAAAAATCTTCAACTCTAGAAGTTCAAAATTAATAAAATGGAGAGGTTAAATAAAATGAGAAACCAAAAAAGTTCAAACAATTCCCATGGATTTTTCCAACTTATAAAAAAATTAGAAGTTCAAATTAAAATAGAGGAGTTATTCGATGTTTACTACAAAACTAGGATTTTTTCTATTACTAAGAAATAAAACTAAGAAGTCCAAATTGAAAAGATGGAGCAGTCCGATGATTATAGAAAACTCATATTTTACTCGTTATTAAAGAATGGAAATAAGAAGTTCAAAATAAAATAATGCAGTAGTTCGATGTATAAAAATTGGAAAATCCAAATTTGCTGACGGGGAGATCATAAGAAATTCAAACAAAAATAACACAGAAATTTAAAAATAACAGAGCACCTTGAAGTGTATATTTTCACCATTTCTAAATAAAAAAACTCTAGAAGTTCAAATTTCAATAACAAACCGTTTCAATATTTATTACCTTGAAGTTCAAATTTAAATAATAGGGCGGTTCAATGTTTATTACAAACCCGTGATTTTTCCCATTACTATAGAATAAACCAAGAAGTACAAAAATAAAAAATGGAGCAGTTCAAAAAGTTTATCAAAAATGGTGTTTCTACATTTTACTAAAAAAAATGGAGAAGTTCAAATTTAAATAACATAGAAGTTCGAAGTGTTTATTCCAAAACCAAGAAGGTCAAATAAAAAAATGAGCAGTTTAAAAAGTTTGTAAACGTGGATTTGCCCCTGTTTTTTTTAAGATCTGGAAGTTCAAATTTAAAGAAGTGAGCGGTTCGATGTTTATTACATAACTAGGACTTTTCCATTTACTAGGGAATAACACCAAAAAG
This sequence comes from Thinopyrum elongatum, assembly GCA_011799875.1. Lineage (NCBI taxonomy): Eukaryota > Viridiplantae > Streptophyta > Magnoliopsida > Poales > Poaceae > Thinopyrum > Thinopyrum elongatum. The sequence continues at coordinate 31,140,955 of CM022298.1, forward strand.
TCCTAATTAAAAAATGAAGCTGTTTGATGTTTATAAAAATCTTAGATTTTGCTCGATACTAAAGATTAAAATCAAGAAGTTCAATTTTAAAAAACGGAGTAGTTCAATGCATATTAAAAACTCAGTTTTTTCTCGTTACTATAGAATAAAGCTAAGAAGTTCAATTTTTAAAAGCAGAGCAATTCGATATTTATTTGAAAACTAAAAAAAATCCGGTTACTAAAGAATAAGACCAATAAGTTCTATTCGAAATAACGAAGAAGTTCGATGTTTCTAACAAAACTCCAATTTTCACATTTCTAAAACAAACACACAAAGAAGTTAAAACAAAAAAAGTTAGAGCGGTTCGATGTCTATAAAAAACTCAGATTTTTTCTGTTACTAAAGTGAAACAGAGAGAAGTTCAAAGTGATAACAGCCATAAGTTCACGTACTACATGGGGTGTGTTTCATACGAGAAAAAAGAGTAAAAAGACGAAGTCTAAATTTTTTTTTTGCTAGAAGTTCAAGTGCTCTTCCCTTGGAAGTTAAAAAATTCTTGTTAGAGAGGTTCAGCGTGTGTTTACTTGTTCAAAACACACAAAAAAGATGTTGTGTCCCATATTTTAAAATAATTCTCTCAATCAATTACAAATTTGGAACAAAAATACTCTACATGAAAAAAAGTTCTTCTCTATTCACCAACTTTCCAAGGGGTATATTGTATGCTCTATTCGAAAAATAAGTGGTTAAAATAAATTGGTGTATGTTGTTCGAAAAGAAAAGTTTAACCGTATTAAAAAACTTGCGTCTTTTCAATAAGTTTCTAATAATTTATCATTTGTGGAAGTCTGAGGAATGGGTGAGGAATTACAAACAAAAAAACATGGCTGAAGTTGAATATGAAAACAGCGAGCAGTTCAAATACTCTACGGAATGCGTTTCAGATGATAATAAAAGAATAGAAAACTAAAAGCCTAAAAGGTTTGTTGCCAGAAGTTCACGTGTTCCACCCTACACAGTTCAAAAATTATATTACGAGACTCCGACCTTAATTACATGTTAAAAAAGAGAGGCAAAAACAACATCGTGTTTGCCATTTTTAAAACTGCTCTCAAACGGCAACGAATTTGTAACACCTATCTACATAAAAAAAGTTGCTCCTATTCATAAGCTTTCAAACCATATATTATATGCTAGATTCCGATGAATGGTTTAAAATTTTCATGTATACCGTTTGAAACACGTTTTTATATATTCAAAAAATTCGTTTAAACCGTCGCGAGCATGAAAAATTGATCAACACGGGAAAGTTGCGTGTTTTCAATAGCTTTCCATCGGTATATCATTTGCTCGATTCGGGAAAGTGGTTTGGGAGTTACGGCTAAAAAACAGCACGTAAAAAATAGAGTGAAGTTCAAACAGACATGCCCCAGAAGTTCAACTACTTCACGCATTGCATTTTCATTCGCGATGAATGCAGAAATCATGATCTCGTCATTTTCTAAATTACTTGAAAATGGCTAGGAATTAAAGAAAACTTTACAAACGAAAAAGTTTCACATTTTTTATAGCTATCCAACTGTATATTATTTGCACCAATCCGACAAAGTTTGCAACAATTACGGCCAAAAAACATTTTTGAACATTTTCAAAATTGACTTAAAACCGTAAAGAATTGGGAAAAACATTATATACCAAAAAGTTTTGCATTTTTCAAGCTTTCCAACGCCATATCATTTGCTGCATTCGGACGTACGGTTAAAAAATTAACTCAAAAATACAAACTCGGTGGAACTTGGACTGTTTTCTAAATTACTCTTAAACCGCTCAAATAAGAAAAAACTTTGAACATGGAAAAGATGCGCATTTTCATAAGCTTTCCAACGCTATATCATTTGCCTCAATTGGATTAGCCGTTTAGAAATGGCATCGAAAATACGAACTCGGCTGTTCGATTTGCGAAATTCTATGATTTTCCAAATTACTCTTTATCCATAGGGAATTAGAGAAAACGTTCTACATGTGGAAGGAACGCATTTGCAGCAATTTTCCAACGCCATATTATTTGCCTCATTCCGATAATTGGTTTAGAAATGCGATAAAAAAATACAATTCATGTTTTTTGTATGAAGAAAAAACGGTTTTCAAAACTGCTCTTAAACCGCTTACATTTTGCCAAAAAATTAATTTGGGTCATGATACTCGTATCTACAGCTTTCCAACGGTATATCGCAAGCCCCATTTGGACAATGTTCATGGAAGTTCAACCTAGCACCGGGGGAAGTTCAACTACTACCGCTGGGACAGGTCAGGTAGTTATCAGAATATTATTCTGATCCCGTGATCAGAATAGTGTTTATGTATATAGACACCTAGGAGATTCATCCACACTATCCTATTTTTTTGACATGCAAGCTATCCACATCATCAAATAGGTCCACCATTTAAAAATGCTTTCCCACTAACTTTCACGTGCATACTCCCACTAACTCTTCATCGCATGAGATTCATCCCCACTACTCTATTTATCTTGACATGCAAGCTATCCACATCATCAAATAGGTCCACCATTTAAAAATGCTTTCCTACTAACTCTTCATGTGCATGCTCCCACTAACTCTTAATGCGCATGCAGTCTACCACAAATAATCATTAACTTATTTTTTCGTGCACTCTCAAGCATTACTCTAAACAATATTTCTTCCAAACAAAATTCTTTACATCTACTTATACTATGTTTCATAAACTTTCTCATGTTTTTAAACATTGAATTATTTATTAAAAGTTCTGCAGCAATGCACGGTGTATCATCTAGTTCTGTCAATTGCCCAACAGTAATTTGTTTACCTATCGTTGCTAAGCTTATGAGAAGTGAACCTATGGCCACCATGTCCATTCTCTTTAAATACTAAGTATCCTACAAATTACTTGATGTGTTTTATGTTACTTTTATTTGCTTTGCCTATCACTATCAGTTTTAATCTTGCAACTGGCAAGAACAAGGGGAGTGACGACCTCTTGTCTTTGTTGGGTGCAAGCAATTGTTGTGTCTGTGTGCAGGTAATGTTCACGTTGCTAGTGGTGCCTCCTTCTGATTTGGTAACCTTGGTTCTTAACTGAGGGAAATACTATCTGCTACCATTCTGCTTCACCCTTCCTCTTCGCGCAAATCCAACAAATCCATCATGAGTAGCATCCGTCAACTGCTTGTGTAGGAATGGAAGAAAAATTCAAGCCTATAGAACGTCGCCGCACACTCCATGAGTGAGATCCCTAGCCCTGCACATCCCTATATGATCGCGTCAGTGCATAAATCATACAAACTAATGCCCGCGCGCCCTTCCGACTATTGAACGGGGGCGATCTCTAATGCAACTAGAAGCGGTTGTAAAGGCGTACGAAGACCAGGCCAACATGGCTCGTAAATCAGCAAAGGAAAATGAGGCGTTGAAGTCGTCGATCAAGAAACTGAAGAAGAGCGTTGAGGCCTATGATACGTCTCCAACGTATCCATAAATTTTTATTATTTCATGCTATTATATTATCGTATGCTTTATACACCATATTAGATCATTTTTGGTGACTAACCTATTAACTCAGTGGCAAGTGTCAATTGTTGTTTTATGTTTGTTTTTGGTTTTTGCAGAAAATCGCTTCAATACAATGTTTTCTTTGGAGATCGATTCGATGTAATCCTTTTGCGGTATTTTTGTTGGGATCCGATGAAACGGGGGATTATGATTAGATTATTTAATAAAATTAACGGAGTCTTTTCTAAATTTTATAGTCTTGTATTTCTCTCCGATCTATCTATCTCTTTTGACTAATTTGATCGATTAATCTTCAGTGGGAAAGGTGCTTGATGGTAGGTTCAATCTTTCGGTGTCCTCACCCTGTGACACGAGGAGTAGCGAGACACGTATTTGTATCGTTGCTGCTACGGGTAAAACGACGGAGTTCGAACATATTGTTTGTTATTACTTTGTCTACATTATGTCATCATGCTCCAAACATTACTCTGTTTGTTATGAACTTAATACCTTAAGATGCATGCTAGATAGCAGTCGAGGGGTGAAGAAATAATAATAGATGCAAAATCGTTTCGGTCTACTTGTCTCGGACGTAATGCCTATATACTGATCATGCCATGAATAACGTTATAATTATGCGCTTTTCCATCAACTGTCTGACAGTAATTTTTCCACCATTGCTATGCTCATGAGAGAGATGCCTCTAGTGAACGCTATCGCCCCGGGTTCATTCACTTTATATTTACTAAAATCCTAAAAATATTTGCTGTAATTTATTAATTTTATCCACCGTTACTATGCTCATGAGAGAGATGCCTCAAATTTTGAAGATGTTTCGAAAGTGCATTTCTCCCAAATTTGTCTTTTGTTGAAAATAGTAAACATTTTTTATAAAATTTAGTCACTTTTTAAAACATGATCAAATTTTCAAAAAATGGATATTTTTTGAACAAAACCAATTTTGAAATTTATGAATATATTTTGAAAATGCGGACAATTTTTTTTAAAAGCGAACATTTTTCCATTTTTTTAACATTTTTTGCATAATATGAACTTATTGAAAATGCGATTTTTTTTCAAGTTTGCAAACATTTTTTGAAAACTTGAATATTTTTTAAAATTGGCAAACATTTTTTGAAATTCACAAGCGAGCGATGACCTGGGCCGGCCCGTTCAGTGCTTCATCAATCTGGATTTTGGCAACCTTTTAGGAGGTTCCTAAACCGGATTTTTTTGTTTCTATTTCCTTTTTCTTTTTTCCTGGTTATTTTTTTCACCCTGTTTCTGTTTCTTTTTTTCTTTCCTTTTTTGTTTTCCTTTTTCACTTTAAATTTTATACTTTTCATAAAAATGTTTGCGTGTTTCCAAAAAATTTCATGTTTTAAAATTTATTCAGGAGTTTAAAAAAATATTGGTGTTTCCCAAAATTGTTCAGGTTTTCAAATTTGTTCGGGAGTTTCAAAAAATGTTCATGTTTTCAGAAAACATTGACGTTTCCAAAAATTGTTCCTGTTTCCAAAAATTGTGTTCAAATTTCAAAAATGTTCATGTATTCAAGTTTGTTCATGAGTTTTAGAAAATGTTCGTGTTTTCAAAAATTGTTCTTTTCAATTTTGTCAAGAGTTTTTAAAGAGTTACATAATATTAAAAAAATGTTCTTAATTTTACACAAAATGTAGACATTTCATTGGAAATTCATTTTACAGAAAATTGACTTTTTATAAACATGATATTTTTTTAAATCCTGCACATTTTTTCAAAAAAGTGAAGAATTTTTGAAGTTTTTAGTAAAATAAACAAGTTCTGAAAACATGATCATTTTTTCTAAAATTTGCAAAAAAATTGAAAACCTGAACATTTTTTTGAGTTTGTGAACAAAATTCAAGTTCGAGAACATTTTTTGGAATTTCTAAAAAAATCATGAAAATAAAAAAGGAAATATTTGGATCTGCGTTGGTATTTGTTCTTACAGGGTTGCGCTGGTATTATCGCTAGCTCTTAATGTCTACGGTGGTTAGCACGAAAAGCTTCTTTGCTGGACATCTCATGTTCGATCCTCGGTAGTTCTCGATTTGTTTGCAAATTTATACTCGCTACAGTGGTTGATCGCTAGCACATCCGCTCGCTTCATCGCTCATTTGCTAGTGGACCAGCCTGTGCGTTTATCCGGCAGTCTGCCGCAATAAGCGACAGATAGGAGCTCCCTCGAGGCCCTGCTCCTGATTTGGCCTTGTAACACTGCTAAGCATAATAATGGGCCCACGTGTCCAGAGCATATTCTAGGCCTAAATCAACGGTGTTCTTCTATTTGAAACGCACACAAAGCTGCACCGATGCGATTTGGACCGGCCATACTATAGGGAGACTATTTTCAGATGGTTGCTTCCGGTTTTGGTACCTTCCACAAGGTTTTTCGGTTTCTTTCTTATTATACGTTATTTATTTATTTATTTCCCACTCTTTTTGGTTTTTATTCTCATTTTAATCCTGAATTATAGAAATGTTCACAAGTTTTTAAAAAAACATGTTTTCAATAAATTTTGTTTGCATTTTTTAAAATTTTCAATTTAAAAAATATTCACACCCACTATTTTTCATATTTATGTTTAAAAAGTTCAATTTGTTGAAACAATGTTCAAAAGTGTTTTAAAAATGTTTGAGTTTTTCTTCAAAAGAAGTTCTCAAAATTTCAAAAAACTAAAATCACTTTTTAAGATAAATATTTCTAGGTGGGTTTTTGGAAAAGCGAACGAAAGAACTGTATAATAACAAAATAAAATCTACTAGAAAGTTGATCATCAATGTTAAATGGGTTGGCTCCCTCGCTCGCTTTTGTGTGGGAGGTCTACAATTTGAGGCAACACACGCCAAATAGAACCTCCACAAATCAACAATGCAGCAAACCCCGAAAAATGTGTGGATTGGAAATTCCAGCCCGCGAATGAGAAAAGGAATGAAGCAAACCCATTAATTGGGCTCTGGCCGCAGAACTATCTTGGCCCAGACGTCGTCGTTTTTGATTGTGACGGGGGAACGCGCGAAGGAGACCTCCATCGACGGAAGGTAACCGGCATCGGAGAGCGCTGTCTAACTGACCGTGCGAGGTCGTGGAGGGCATCCTCTCCCCCTTTGTCTTGGAGGCCACCTTTTTCTTCGCCAGCGTGACACTCTTGTCGGTGTTGATGGGCTCTCCGCCCTTCATCATGCGATGGCCTCCGGTGTGTCCCATGACGGCATGATGGTGCTACGGAGGAGCTCTACGACTGTGGTGTAGCGCGCTGATGCAGTGGAACAGTGGAGTGCAGCAGAAACGCTGGGTAACGTAGCTCTAGGCGCGAGGAGGAGGAAAAAGACGAGTCGAATGGGAGCGTAAAGCCCTCTCTCGTTCCGCCCTCTCCATTACAGCACACGTCATTTCAAGGCCCTCTCCGTTATAACAACTCCATGTGAGTAGCACGCATCATTTCCCGACCTGGTGTGCTGGCTGAGGACCCCTAGGTCGGTTCTGTCCTGGGCCACATCGGGTGACCCATGACGCATTGTACGAAGACTCCGGCAAGCTGAAGATACTGGAGCCGTGGAGGACTCTACCTCCACTGACATAGCCGACTAGGATATGTAACCCCAGGACCCCCGGTATGATATATAAGTCGGGGGCCGGGCTCGTCGATAACATACATACAATCTGTTGGTACTCACATGTACTTTGTACACACCCCTATGGCAATATACATGAGTAGGATGGGTATTATATCGATCATGAGAGCCCGAACCTGGATAAATCCTTCCCTCCTGTGACCATCCAGTCTAATCGCCCAGCCGGGATACCGTACCAAGGGATCTACCGGATTTAGCTCCGACAGTCACCAAAGAGCCGATGAGGCAACCACCACCCTTTCTGGTAGCCTCCATGGGCACCCAAGCAACACCTCCAAGGAAGGGACATCATCGCGCGCCATTGTTGGCTGGCCATCGTCTTTAGAAGAATCCCCCCAACCATGTGCAAATGCGGCAGCGACGTTGAGGCATGGGAGAAAAAGAGAAGGAGAGAGGAGGAGCGTGAGTGAAACATTTGCGCCTGGGAGGTTAACCACTGAAGACTAACGTTCGTTAGCCCCACTCGGGCTATTTTCTGACAGGTGGGCCCTCCCTGTTGGAAAACGACTTAAAACAGCCAAATCACTCGATCAGTGCAATTTGAAACCAACCGGCCCCGAAAGTGGTGTTTTTTAAAAAGGAGCCAGTGTTGCTGGTAATTTGAAAACCATAGCCCCAAAATGTGATGTTTTTTCTTACTCCATGCATTCGGTTAACTTTGACAGGGAAGAAGGTCCGGGCGAGAGCTCCTATGTGATGCGTTCTGCTTCAAATTACCACGCTTTCGCACAGAGGCACGTCCTTTGCGGGCTTTGTGGACCTCACGCGCGTTTCCTTTGTAGCGCAGGCGTTTCTGATGTTTCGAACTGTTTCCAGCGTGCGCTTCCTCTGTTTCAGGTGTATTTGCAGAGATAGATTTCAGGTGTAAACAGTATGGGTCGCTCAGTTCTAAACAATATGTAAAGCTTAGACCTTCTTTACAAACTGATTCTGCTATTTGAACCTTCTTTACAAATGAAAGTTAGCAAGAAAGTATCACTGGGGCAACATGAAAAAAAAGTATCATTGGCCCATATCTCAAGGAAACATTTTCCCATGGAACTATTTCTTTCACTTCAAAATGTTCTTTGCAGTGGAATATTCCTTGAAGTTGAAAGTAATAATAGCGATGAGACCCTTCAGAATAAAAGGAAAATATGTTAGTTGGAAATAGGGGAAAAATATTTGGATAGGTAAAGTGTTGAGGAAAAAGAAATTTGGAAATACATGTTCCTTCCAAGAAAAATAAAGGTGGAAACATTTGTCCATTGGAATTCATTAGGTGAAAATAGTTACACTATCCACTATTATTTAGTAAGAGAAACTGCAGATCATGAAATTACCTAAGCTGAGTTCATATGCAGAATGAAAATGATTACCCTTGAAAGCTTCACTTGAATATGCGGAAACCCTGTTGGAAAAAAATGTAATTACAGGAAATTAATTGCATTGTTCAATACTAAGAACAAGATCTATGGAAGTAATATTTCTCTCCTGTCCTTGCGTGAAAAGAACTAGAGAACTTACATGTCTCCAGAGGAAAGAAGTTACGAATGGCAGCTGAACTTCATTGTCCTTGTGAGTGACAATCTCAAAAAGTAATTTCTCACGTAGAGCTTGTAGATTGTCCTTCAGTTTTTTTTAAATTACAGTTTTATTTTAGTGCTAGTCCTTCAAGAGGTTATGTTTTGAAGATTGACAAAAAGGAAAAAAAGTGTCTTCATTGAAGAAATCGGTAGGTACTTACACTAGAGAAACCCTCCATTCCGAGACCTTGTAGTTGCTAACATACTAAAAAAGGAAAATTCCTGAGTCATACGTGAAAAACAAGAGTGATGGAAATTTCGGTGAATTTAAAATAGTTTCTATCTATAGTTTGAGGAGATAGAACAAAGAAGTTGGTTATCAGTCATATCAAAAAAATTGGGTCTGAAGTTAGCAACGATTAATATCCATTGTTTTTCCTTGAATACATGCATTTTTACCTACATATTTGTAGAAAGGAACAAACTATTAGTCTAACCTCTGTCAAAAAAAATTATGTAGTAGTTTTGATAAAATCTGTTCTTACTAAGAAAGCATTCAATAAACTAAAGCCAACAGTAGTTTCCTGTAAGATTAGTTGGTTTGTAGGATTCATTAGTTTCTCCTGCATGTTTGTTTTCCAAAAAATGATTGATAGTTAGAAAAAGGAAAAGACCGTTGAAGTGAAAAAAGAAAACTGTGGAAAAGAACACAAAATATATGCTGACCATGTCCTCGATGCTAACTATGTGTTCTACTAATTCGCTATTTGGTAGAAGGCCTTTTCTTTCGCGGTTGAGGTGGTCTTTATTCTTTAGTTTTACAAAATAACCAACGACACGAGGATTTATCAAACCACCAGTCTTGAATGATAGAGTTATAGTTTTTTGGTCCACCCAAACTCCTTCAATATCGAATATCCTTTGGCTGTTCATGGCAGAACAACAACATCAAGAAAGTAAAATAAAGCATGACAAAAATAGCATGGATAGCATATATTTGTTTTATGTTCGAATGATGTAGAACATATCATAATTTGGATATGCTGTTGCTACATACCTGCAGTTAACTTGGAAAGAAGTCCAACCAAGGATTTATAGAAATCATTCTCTATTCCATTTGAAAAAATTACCTGCTTGCTTGCCTTTTTTTGTTCTTGAATTACTAGTGTCGCAGATTTGAAACTTTTGTCCACAGGTTGTTGCCAATTTGAACCTTCTGGTTTTGAAAATTTACTAGAATGTGCTTCATGCGGTTCGAGTGCTTGAACTAGCAAAGGATCTTCAATAGGTGTGCCAATATTGGTTGGGTAAAGTTTCGGTGATAGGCAATCCATTATCTTTATTAGGCTCTCATTTGGAGGAACATTGGGGTTGACATGACTATTATATTGGCTGTTATATAGATTTGCTGGGAGGCTGAATTGAGTAGACGAAGCATATGCAAAGGGTTTAGGTGGTTCTGATGTAGTTCTCTCAGAATTGAGAGGTACAATCCCTAGTATGTCAATTGAAATGGTAATTGCATCAAAAGAAGGACAATCTGCGCCTGCGTATTGAGTGCTTGTACTAGATTCTCCATTTGAATTGCCATGCAATGTATTGATGAAATTATTGTCAACTGGAAATTTCTGTTTAGTGAGCAACCATCCTTTATCTAACTCGTGGTTAACATAATCTGGTTGCAAAGAAAAAGCAGAAGAGAAGATTAAAATGTTAATCTTAACACCTTAGTTCATCTGCATGCTTGTAAAATCTTTGGACAAAAGAAAACTGCTAAGAAAAATGACCTTGCAAGCACTCTCCTGGGAATAAAAATCTGAATAGTGGTAAGCTGAACTTTGCTTCTTGTAATTTTCTCTTTGGGGATCTTGATTCACACAAGTATCCTGTAGAAACAAAAAAAGATTTGTTATGATTTAGTTCATGATCTATTTTTGTAGGGAAAACCATGGTGAGATGCAAAGATAAAAAAGAACAACTTACGATGTAACAATGCTGAAACATCACTATTAGGTGTTGCTTTCGGACTTGATGTCTTGACAAATAGCTTCGAGCAAGCAAGTTGTTCGAAAGATGGTAGATTACCATAAAGAGAGAGAGAGAGAGAGAGATTAGAGCTTGTTGTGTTGATAGATTGAGGAAAATCATCGACCAATTCCTGAAAATTTTCATCTATGCTGACTCATTTATCTTGATCAATGATTGTTGGAATGTTTAGCATTGGAAAATTTGGAGGTGATTGTGTAGCCAACAACTTTTTAGGTCCAGGAACTTTGAATGTGTTTTTCATAAGAGTTGGTTTGAGTTGCGGATTTGGACTGCTGGAAGATGTCCCGGTCTTCAGAAATGAAAAATGCATATCATGGACATTTCTCTTCAGGGTAGGTGTTGAGTTCCGAATGATATTTCCGTAGAATTATTGAGCCTTCATTTGAAGAATGATCTTATCCTGTTAATGATAGAGTATATGATGTTAACAGGACTGAGATGAGAATGTCAGTGAGAGAATAGTTGTCGTTATTCCGAAAAGACCTGAAGCAGCATACTTGTGTTAGACTAATTTCTGTGAAGTTGGGATCAATATACCCTAATATTTCTTTAGGTAGTTCAACAATAGATGTATCACTGAATGGAGTAAAGGAGATTTGCCTTATCTGTTTGATAAGAAGAAGATCTTAAATATTAACATAATGTTTCACTGTACAGTAAAGTAGAAAAAAACTTTAAAAGTGAAAATGAAAGACAGAAAAATAGAACTATCTTGTGTGGAAATGCTATCTATATAGAAAAAGGACATACCAATAATCTGCCATATTCATTGTTTTTGCCATGGAGCGCATCTAGTCCATGTATGAATCTAGCATGTTTGCTGACCATAATGGGAGTCTTGGTTCAATGGTTAGCAACTTGAATTTAGTTATTATGAGGAACTCTGTGGCACCCCGGCTCAGAGAGACCGGAACGCCCCGTATTCCAGCCCAGAGATCGAGGTAAGTCTCTAGAATATGGCACTACTTGGCATAGAACAAATCAGCTCTTTATTACAATCGATAGGGGTACAAGGGAATTACATCGGCACGACGACACTATGCCTGCCAAGGTTGCTCTATGCAAGTAGCAGAACAACACATAGCAGCGGAATAACTTCTAGTAGCGGAACAACGACGACGATGATGGACTCCACTCCACAGGGACTCTGGCTGGAACGTTTATCCTAGCTCGCAAACTCAAGATCCTCGACAAACAAGCAAGCAGACAAGGTATGACCTGCAAACTGGCATGACACGCCAGGTCAGCACATTTAATGTACTTGCAAGCTCACAGCAACCAAAGCAATCAGGGCAAACAACAGCATGGCATTTACAGGTTACTTAGCAATGTTGAACATGATACTATTAGAACACATGGCATGGACATGGTGAACAAAATAGCACTAGAACAATATCAGATGAGCATGGCATGAGCATATGATGATACTAGCATGCAACATGTTAACAATTTCATGCACCAACTTACTCTGTTCGGGGTTACCTCGTAACCACCACATGTATCACTTACCATCATGGTCATCACACGATCACCTCAGGATCAAATCAAGCTTGGTATTAACAATACCGTAGTAATCATTACATGACCACAAGGAGCTTGATCTTTACCCTTGATTCTCGCATAACACCATAAATCTCAACCATCTTCGGTATCCTCGATACCACTGTGGTCCTCTCGCGGTCACATAAGGATCAACCACTTCTTTCCATCATCGAACAGGGGTTGTTATTATACAGGTTATTATTACTGTTGACCCATAGTGTGACCTACTACGAACTGGGGCCTTATCCGCGGGCACGACTATCGATAGATTAGACACTCTGCAGAGGTTAGCACACTGTACCCACACCACGGAACCCATGGCCTCGTACTCCCATTCGGGTGGACCGACGGCGTTCCGACAAAACCGATATACTGCCATGACACTCTCCCGGCCACTCCAACCAACTCCTCTTTGGGCTAAGTCATGGGTGGCCCCGATGTCACCTCGTGACACCCAACGGCCACCGTCGTGACAAAACAAAAACGGTCCCAAAAGGGGACTTGAGATCTCAATACCAAACACAGGCACACAAGGCTTATGTCTGCCTACCTGATCAGGGTAGCGCGCGCCCATAACCTTCCCTAGTTGGAGGCACCGGCGAGAGGTATGACAATAGATTGCATTAAGGCCTTCCCATAATGGCAAGTGTGGCTGCACTGGTCAACTCGACTCAATGGCACTATGACTCAACCAACAGGTGTTCAAGTTCGATTAAAGTCCGGTTTAACTAGAATGAGGATGAACTGAGTCATAATAAAATAGCATGATGAAGTGACAATGCATATGAACATGATATCAACATGGGCATGGATGGGAAGTGTAACCATTTAACATATGCAACATTAGCATTATTAAAGCACTTAGTATACTCGATGCAAATGAGCATAGCATAACGGTGATCATGAATAACACAAGTATATAAACATAGCATGACCACTAGCATCAGAAATAATTACTAGGATAGAGCATGAAAACCTCACTAGCAAGTAATCATTTGACTAACAGATGCACAAAAACATGGCATAATGATAAGCATGGATTCACAAGCATATATAAAGCATTCATGAAATATTAACATGCACAAAACAATTAAATATTCAAGTTGAAAACCATGGCTACTGCGAGACCATCATGCAAGTGGCTGTTGTGGCTTGCCTGGGGTTGCCGGATACTTAGGGGAGAGATGCGGAAAGCTTTTGGAAGGCTTTGCCGGAAGTACTTCTCTCTCGAAGGGGACTGATTAAAGGCAAGGGCATAATGGTCATTTTCATAGTGCGACCACCTAGTGAAAATGATACCAACAGATAGAGCTCAATGAGACGAAGAAGTAGGCGTTGGATTCACCTCAAACGGAGTTACGGTTGCGGAGATACGAGTGTTGGAAGATGAGTGACTTTTCTGCAAAAATATCATCACAAACAAGTCCCTGAGTGGATAAGGCAGAAGCGTATTTCAGAAGAATACGCTTTTAGAACTGAGAAAGCGCACCATGGGCTGAAGAAGAAGAAAAATACGCTTTCCAGAGGCGAAAGCATATTTTTCAAACTACACTTCCACTTATAGAGCTGGGCCCGGGGCGGGAGTTACTTACAGAGGGGTCCCACGGGCAGGGGGGTCTGGCGCGGTCGTCGTCTTCCCCCACCTGTCCCCCCAATTGGAAACAGAGGAGGACAGGGGAGAGGCGCCGATGAGGGGCCCGGCCGGCTCCGGCTGCCTCCAGCGAAGGTGAGCGCACAGGCGGGTGCGGGAGGATGTGTCGCGCCCGTTCAGGGCCCACGCGCGACGGGGAGGGGCTGGGACGGCGCGGCTTGCGGCACCAGAGGGCTCTAGCGGCGGCGGATGGACCTTGAAGTGCGTGGCCTCGGTGGCTCCGGCAATAAGCAAAGGGGATGGAGAGGTCCGCCGGTGAGTGGGGAGGATTCTGGTGGTGGCTAGAGGTGGAGGAGGAGCTCGGCTGGCCGGATTGGAGACAAGCTCCGACGATGGCCGCGGCGGTGGAGGAGCTGGCCGCGAGCTCCGGTGGTCAAGGAGGGGAAAGGAGAGTGCGGCGAGGTGCGGAGGATCACGAGGATGCTATAAATAGCCGAGTGGAGGGCTTGGGAGCGCTCTAGAGGCCTCGGCCGACATGCCAAGGAGAAGGCAGAGCAGTTAGCGTCACGGGCATGCTCAACTGGGACCAAACAACAACGAAACAGGACGGGGCAAGGGCACAGGGCGATGCAGAGGCTCACGGGGCAGCTACTAGATACGATGATCACTCGAGAAGAGGAGGAAGGAGGCGGCTACAGGGCACGCGGTTTGCCAGAGCGCGAAATTTGGCTCGTCTGCCCCGTGGTCACCGCGTGCACTGGCGCACACGGTGCACTCCGAGCGGCCAAATCATGTCTAGGCGATGTACTATGCTACCCTTAGCGCCAACGAAGAAAGAAACAAGAGTAGGGGCAAAGAAGAGATTTGCATGTGGATCCAAAACAGAGCAACAACAACCTGTTTGAAGTGATGAGAGGGTGATTGGCTTGGAGCTAGACTCTGATCTTTGGCATGGTGTGATTACATGCTAAGATCATCGTGTTGGACAAAAATCAGCTCATTTGGATGAATAAAACGAGCACTTGCTGTAGAATGCATCATACTATACAGAAATACAAAGTATGAAGTAGCACTCACATAACAAGTTGGATTGAGCTGAAATTTGGTGGAGATGAGTTATTTGGGCATGTGAAGCTTCTATAAAATTTTCATACCATTTGAAAATACCAAAATGTACTTGCTTCACAAAGCTTCAATCTGGACATAAACTTAGGAAAATTGCAGAGGGCAAATGACTAGATAGAATGAGCCCAAATTTTGTTGAGAGAGTTTATATGGATAGTATAATGTCCTGGTAAATTTTTAGCCATAATGAAGCAATATAAAATATAGTTGCTTCACAAACTGAAATTATGACCAGAAACCAAGATTTGATGAGGAGCTCACATGGAGTGATGTCATGAGCCCAAAATTGGAGGAGAGCTATGATTTGATCATATGAAGGATGTGGCAAAGTTTCAACTCATTTGAATATGCCTAGCTTGTACCTCCTTCACAAAGTTTCTTTCTAGACAGAAACTTTGGAAATTAGCTGAAAAATATTTACTAGGCAAATTGAGTTGAATCTTGGCATGAGGCAATGATATGGAAAGTAAAAGGTGTCCAAGAAGTTTGGGGTCAAACAAGCAAAGATAAATAGCACTTCCTTCACAAAGTGCCATTTAGGGCAGAATAGGAAAAGAATTATTTGAGGATTATCTTTGATGATGCCAAGGAAGGGTTTTGACATATCTGAGGAAGATATGACCCAAAAAAATTATGAGAATTATTTGGGAATTTTGGGAGTGACATAAATATAGGTTGTTTCACAACCTAGGGCCAAAAGGATTATTCCTTTAATAAAAAAGGAATATTCCCAATAAAAAAAATACTAGGATTGGGCTAAGATTAAAATGACAAGGTCTTGAGATGGTTTTGAGGATGACAAGCCACTTGGGAGCCTGAGAAGAGATGCTCTTCCTAGGTTTCAGGACCACCGAGCCACAGAAAAGCAATTCAAATCAAAAATTTAAATAAATCCAAAAGAAAAAGAAAGGGCCAAAAATCAGGGTGTGACAAACCTTCCCCCCTTAAAGAAATCTCGTCCTTGAGATTTGGTTGCTCAGGGAACAAGTATGAATATTCTGACTTAAGGAAACCGTTTCCAACTCAGGTATCCTTTTTCCTTTATATTATATTCCCATGAAATTTCATCTGAGTGACTGTCTGACTCTGGGGTGGGTTGCTTCACTATATTGATATGCTGACAGGCCTTACCTCATATGTTACTTTGACTCCCATTTCTTTTATAGCTACCGGCTTAACGGGGTGCCGTAGATTATCATGACTGCAATATATGCCCGTCTCTCAAGTCCGAGAGTTGTTTCTGATGGATGTGTCTTTCTTATATCCAACACTGACAACATTCCATGGAGCCGTGCATGGATTTTTTTGGTGGACACGAAATCTTTTACTCCTTGCATTGGGTCGCTCAAAAAGATGCATGTCCTCCAGTTTCAAAATAGTGATGTGAATCATAACTGTTCTTCTGACTGATTTTGATTTCTCACAGGGATTCATGAATCATCTTGGCTAGCTCCACTGTCATGAGTATTCAATTTGTACCAAAGATTTTACTGTCGCCTGTCATGACCAGCATAAAGGGGTACGACCTTGTAACGATAGTATCCATAGACTTGACTGACGGTGGAGGGCTTGGCCATATATATACCCTTAATTCTTCATGTGACCACAGGTACTGTCAGGGGAAATATTTCGACAGGCGTACTTTTATCCTCATCTCCTGTCATGGTAACATCGTTTAAATGGCAGGCTCATCGCCTCTCAAGTTTTAACCGTAGGGAAATGATCATTCGAACCCTTGCAAGAAATCGGCAAATAAATCAGTAGCCACCAGAACGGTCTTTACAACTCAGATCTGGGACATTATTGAAATAACTCAACCACGGCTCAAGACGGCCGAAAAGCAGCTCAGAGCATGAGACCGTGTTGATAAGAAGAAAGTGGCAGCTCCCTAAGACGGCTGAAAAGCAGCTCAAAGCATAGGGCCACTGTCACAAAAAGAAACTCAACAGCTATACGAGATGACTGGAAAGCAGCTCAGAACTCGTAACAGTTGTTAAATAGAGAAATATAAAGTCGGCATCCACCCCAGACGGCCAAAAATAGCTCAGAACACAGGCGTGGTGCCGTCACCGGAGAAAAGTAGACAAGGGCTCATCAGGATCATATACCAGGTTCACAGGTACTTGTACAGAGCTCACTATTGTCATCAATCTTCATAGTCCTTTGTCACACTGAGGTGTATAACTGGCTTCCTTCTTTTAACAATACTCATGTGGTTGTCAGATTCTATTTACATCATCGTTTGAGTGACTTGCAAGACTTTGGTTGTATGCTCACAATGAAAGCATGTGTAGCTGGGTATTTGGTTCCTGAGGGAGACACTTGTGTCCAGACTGGCTCGTGTTCCTGACCAAACTGGGGTGGATCTGATTTTTAATATGCACTGCCATATGATGTCAACTCGCGATGTAATACCTTGTACCAATGCCATACTGAGGAAGCTTGTGTTGAAAGCCTTCGCGCTGAGGAAGACTGAATAGCTTGTGCTCGAATCTTTCGTCAGACAGCTTGCTGAAGAAGACTGGGTACCGTACCTCAGAAGCTTCCCCCCTTAATGACTTGCTGGGGAAGACTCAATACCTTAAGTCAGAAGCTTTTGCGGTGGCTTACTGAGGAAGACGGAGTATCTTGTGCTGGAAGTCATCCACATAGCGTACCGAGGAAGACTGAGGAGACTTGCATTGTAAGCTTCTCTGGTAGCTTGCGAGGGAAGACTGAGTTGATTACACTAGAAGCTTCTCACTGTGGTATGCTGACTGAATGCCATATATATACCTTTTAATATTTCTGCTGCCGATTACTCATATGAAAAAGGTTGTTCGACTATCCTTCTTGTTGAGCACTAAATTCATAGTACATTCTGGCTGGTTTGCAGTGTATAGCATGGTTCAAATCTTACTCATAGCAGAATCAACCTTGTATATGAACCATACCTTTGACTCGATATATACTGCTGGTCTTGCACACTATCTGTCTTTCGGTTGATTTCATCATTACGGATGTGAAGATTGCACACTGATGTAGTCTTGATGCTGATAATCAAGCCAGGATATCTTCTGTAGTCGGACCAGTTATTCCCAATACAATGCAGTCGGCTGAGAATTCCATACTATTTTGCTGAGCTTCCAAATATTTTAACTCCTCATTGATTCTTCGGGTCCGGTGTTGGTTGACGAGCAACTTTAATAAGGGGAAATAATGCAACACCAAGGGCCCAAAGAAAGAAGCAAAAGAAACGACAAAAACAAAAACACACAAGGCATACAAATAATACTATAATCAAGCAATATCACACATTACTGCTACTCACAACAATAATATGCATGCATACTTAAGCACACAGATCTCGCGAGAACCCCGGTTCTATGATCTAATATGCTGTGGCGGTGTGCACGAAAGTGAATCCAAGTGTGGAAAGAGTTGGTGTAAACAAGGTTACACCAAGCGCTGGCTTAACACCAGTTGCATCTGGACGGACACTGAGGTGAGGACGGACTTGGTGATAATGTAGTGGAACACGGAGGTCACGACCACATCCTCATCAAGCGGACGGACGAAAATCATACACGTCCAAAGAATGGGTGACAAGGTAGGATAGAGGTGGAAAACAAGGCCTGCTAGCATTGCCCTTTTCTGACAGCAGAGATCAATAAGGGTTGCTAACACGGCGAGATGAATGGCACGATCCGGGATAGAAACATGGCTATCACCGAAATGATAGGGGTGACTGGCAGAAGGATAAGGATGTGATACCCGCAAATGGTGTCTGGAACACTTGGTACCTCGGCATCATTCCGCTGGGACAGAGATGACGCCAAACACCGAAGAGCAGGTATGCAAACCTGGAGGGTGCAGGTAGTGGATCGAAACCGATGCCACCTACACTCATAAGATCAACCGTTAGCGACAAAATAATAAGTCTATATGCATGCTATGCGACAAACAAATGCAACAATCAAATGCAGCAGACTGACAAGACTCTATACTACCATTTTCTAATGTTCGCGCGGACTAGGGCGTCCTACAGCCAGACCTGCTCTGATACCAAACCTTGTGGCACCCTGGCTCAGAGAGACCGGAACGCCCCGTATTCCAGCCCAGAGATCGAGGTAAGTCTCTGGAATACGGCACTGCTTGGCATAGAACAAATCAGCTCTTTATTACAATCGATAGGGGTACAAGGGAATTACATCAGCATGATGACACTACGCCTGCCAAGGTTGCTCTATGCAAGCAGCAGAACAACACATAGCAGCAGAATAACTTCTAGTAGCAGAACAATGACGACGACGATGAACTCCACTCCGCAGAGACTTTGGCTGGAACGTTTATCCTAGCTTGCAAACTCAAGATCCTCGGCAAACAAGCAAGCAAACAAGGCATGACCTGCAAACTGGCATGACACGCCAGGTCAGTACATTGAATGTACTTGCAAGTTCACAGTAACCAAAGCAATCAGGGCAAACAACAGCATGGCATTTACAGGTTACTTAGCAATGTTGAACATGATACTATCAGAACACATGGCATGGACATGGTGAACAAAATAGCACTAGAACAATATCAGATGAGCATGGCATGAGCATATGATGATACTAGCATGCAAAATGTTAACAATTTCATGCACCAACTTACTCTGTTCGGGGTTACCTCGTAACCACCACATGTATCACTTACCATCATGGTCATCACACGATCACCTTAGGATCAAATCAAGCTTGCCGTAGTAATCATTACATGACCACAAGGAGCTTGATCTTTACCCTTGATTCTCGCATAACACCATAAATCTCAACCATCTTCGGTATCCTCGATACCACTATGGTCCTCTCGCGATCACATAAGGATCAACCACTTCTTTCCATCATCGAACAGGGGTTGTTATTATACATGTTATTATTATTGTTGACCCATAGTGTGACCTACTATGAACTGGGCCCTTATCCATGGGCACGGCTATCGATAGATTAAACACTCTGCAGAGGTTAGCACACTGTACCCACACCACGGAACCCAAGGCCTCGTACTCCCTTCGGGTGGACCGACGGTGTTCCGACAAAACTGATCTACTGCCATGACACTCTCCCGGCCACTCCGACCAACTCCCCTTTGGGCTAAGTCATGGGTGGCCCCGATGTCACCTCGTGACACCCAACGGCCACCGTCGTGGCAAAACAAAAACGGTCCCAAACGGGGAGTTGAGATCTCAATTCCAAACACGGGCACACAAGGCTTATGTCTGCCTACCTGATCAGGGTAGCACACACCCATAACCTTCCCTAGTTGGAGGCACCGGCGAGAGGTATGACAATAGACCACATTAAGGCCTTCCCATAAAGGCAAGTGTGGCTGCACTGGTCAGCTCGACTCGATGGCACTATGACTCAGCCAATAGGTGTTCAAGTTCGATTAAAGTCCGGTTTAACTAGAATGAGGATGAACTGAGTCATAATAAAATAGCATGATGAAATGACAATGCATATGAACATGATATCAACATGGGCATGGATGGGAAGTGTAACCATTTAACATATGCATCATTAGCATCAACAATAATAAAGCACTTAGTCTACTCGATGCAAATGAGCATAGCATAACGGTGATCATGAATAACACAAGTATATAAACATAGCATGACCACTAGCATCAGAAATAATTACCAGGATAGTGCATGAAAACCTCACTAGCAAGTAATCATTTGACTAACAGATGCACAAAAACATGGCATAATGATAAGCATAGATTCACAAGCATATATAAAACATTCATGAAATATTAACATGCACAAAACAATTAAATATTCAAGTTGAAAACCATGGCTACTGCGAGACCATCATGCATGTGGCTGTTGTGGCTTGCCTAGGGTTGCCGGATACTCCGGGGAGAGATGCGGAAAGCTTGTGGAAGGCTTTGCCGAAAGTACTTCTCTCTCGAAGGGGGCTGATTAAAGGCAAGGGCATAATGGTCATTTTCACAGCGGGACCACCTAGTGAAAATGATACCAACAGATATATCTCGATGAGACGAAGAAGTAGGCGTTGGATTCACCTCAAACGGAGTTACGGTTGCGGAGATACGAGTGTTGGAAGATGAGGGACTTTTTGCAAAGATATCATCACAAACAAGTCCCTGAGTGGATAAGGCAGAAGCGTATTTCGGAAGAATACGCTTTCAGAACTGAGAAAGCGCACTATGGGCTGAATAAGAAGGAAAATACGCTTTCCAGAGGCGAAAGCGTATTTTTCAAACTACGCTTCCACTTATAGAGCTGGGCCCGGGGCGGGAGTTACTTACAGAGGGGTCCCACGGGCAGGGGGGTCTGGCGCGGTCGTCGTCTTCCCCCTCCTGTCCCTCCCGATTGGAAACAGAGGAGAACAGGGGAGAGGCGCCGACGAGGGGCCCGGCTGCCTCCAGCGAAGGTGAGCGCACTGGCGGGTGCGGGAGGATGTGTGATACGTCTCCAACGTATCTATAATTTTTGATTATTCCATGCTATTATATTATCTGTTTTGGATGTTTTATATGCATTAATATGCTATTTTATATTATTTTTGAGACTAACCTATTAACCTAGAGCCCAGTGCCAGTTTCTGTTTTTTTTCTTGTTTTTTAGCTTCGTGGAAAAGGAATACCAAACGGAGTCCAAACGGAATAAAATCTTCGCGATGATTTTTCTTGGACCAGAAGACACCCAGGAGACTTGGAGATGAAGTCGGAGGAGCCACGAGGCAGCCACAAGGGTGGAGGGCTCGCCTAGGGGGGTAGGGCACGCCCCCTGCCTTGTGGGCCCCCCGTGACCCTCCTGACCTAATTCTTTCGCCTATATATTCACATATGTTCCCAAACCACCAGAAGCATCCACAAAAACACTTTTCCACCGCCGCAACCTTCTGTACCCATGAGATCCCATCTAGGGACCTTTTCCGGCACCCTGCCGAAGGGGGATTCGATCACAGAGGGCTTCTACATCAACCCTATTGCCCTTCCGATGAAGCGTGAGTAGTTTATCTCAGACCTATGGGTCCATAGCTAGTAGCTAGATGGCTTCTTCTATCTCTTTGATTCTCAATACCATGTTCTCCTCGATGTTCTTGGAGATCTATTCGATGTAATACTTTTTTGCAGTGTGTTTGCCGAGATCCAATGAATTGTGGATTTATGATCAGATTATCTATGAATATTATTTGAATCTTCTCTGAATTCTTTTATGCATGATTTGATATCTTTGTAATTCTCTTCGAACTATCGGTTTGGTTTGGCCAACTAGATTGGTTTTTCTTGCAATGGGAGAAGTGCTCAGCTTTGGGTTCAATCTTGCGGTGTCCTTTCCCAGTGACAGTAGGGGCAGCAAGGCACGTATTGTATTGTTGCCATCGAGGATAAAAAGATGGGGTTTACATCATATTGCTTGAGTTTATTCCTCTACATCATGTCATCATACTTAATGCGTTACTCTGTTCTTCATGAACTTAATACTCTAGATGCAGGCAGGAGTCAGTCGATGTGTGGAGTAATAGTAGTAGATGCAGAATCGTTTCGGTCTACTTGACATGGACGTGATGCCTATATTCATGATCATTGCCTTAGATATCGTCATAACTTTGCGCTTTTCTATCAATTGCTCGACAGTAATTTGTTCACCCACCATATTATTTGCTATCTTGAGAGAAGCCTCTAGTGAAACCTAAGGCCCCCCGGGTCTATTTTCCATCATATAAGTTTCCGATCTACTATTTTCCATCATATAAGTTTCCAATCTACTATTTTGCAATCTTTTACTTTTCGATCTATAAACCAAAAATAGCAAAAATATTTACTTTATCTTCTATTTAGTTTCATCTATATCTATCAGATCTCACTTTTGCAAGTAACCGTGAAGGGATTGACAACCCCTTTATCGCGTTGGGTGCAAGTTGTTTGATTGTTTGTGCAGGTATTCGGTGATTTGTGCGTTGTCTCCTACTGGATTGATACCTTGGTTCTCAAACTGAGGGAAATACTTATCTCTACTTTGCTGCATCACCCTTTCCTCTTCAAGGTAAAAACCAACGCAAGATCAAGAAGTAGCAGGAAGAATTTCTGGCGCCGTTACCGGGGAGATCTACGCCAAGTCAAGACATACCAAGTACCTATCATAAAACTCTCATCTCTTGCATTACATTATTCACCATTTGCCTCTCGTTTTCCTCTCCCCCACTTCTAAAATGATTTTCGATTTTTTTTGCCTTTTTGTTTGCCTTCTTTCTGTTCGATCTTTTGTTTGCTTGCATTACCATGTGCCTTCTTTTTGCTTGCATCTTCGCTTGCTGAAAGTTTATGGATCCTCATCCACTTGCTAATCTTTTTAAGAGATCCAATTATGATGAACCAATTTCTAGTGATTTGAGTGCACTAGATTATCTTTATGAAGTTTTGCTTGAAATTCGTGAATCTGAAAATTGTGATAAAGTGTTAAAAGAAGAAATCTATGATGTGATTCACGATAGCTCCTTGGATGAAAAGCATGATTGCAATGGTTCTACTATAAATTCTATTAATGTCAGTTGTGCTAATGATATGCAAAACCCTAAGCTTGGGGATGCTAGTTTTGCTAGGTCCACTACTTGTTGCAATGATCATGATTGGGGTGATTTTTCTTATGATCTTGAAAATTTATTTAAGCCTCATGATGAATATGTTTGCAATAATATTGAAAGTGGGTTTGGAAGAGTGTCAACTCTAGGTAATAATGATCCCACTACTTTGGAGTATGATCAATCTTATGAATTTTTTGATAAAAGTGGGCTTGGAGAGGTCATGACTTTATTTAATGATAGTCCCACTATTTTGGAAGAGTGTCAACTTTGCATGCATGTGGATCATGTTGAGAATATGTTTTGTGATAGTTATATTGTTGAATTTGATTATGATCCTACATGTAATTATTATGAGAGAGGAAAATATGGATGTAGAAATTTTCATGTCACTAAATTGCCTCTCGTTATGTTGAGATTGCTTTTGTTTCTTTCTTCTTCCTTGCATATGCTAGTTTTTGCTTGTCTTGCTAATTTGTTTTCTTATAAGATGCCTATGCATAGGAAGTATGTTAGACTTAGATGTGTTTTTCACGTCCTTTATGATGCTCTCTTTGTGCTTCAATTCTTGTCTTTCATGTGAACATCATTAAAATTATCAATGCCTAGCTAAAAGGCTTTAAAAAAAGCGCTTGTTGGGAGACAACCCAATATTTTTCTTTTCTGTTTTTATGAATAAATGTTTCATCTAGCCTCTGGTTAGATGTGTTTTGGTGTTTTAATTAGTGTTTGTGCCAAGTAAGACCTTTGGGATGGCTTACGGTGATAGTTGATTTGATCTTGCTGAAAAACAGAAACTTTTGCGTCCAGTCACGGAATTTTAATAATTCACTGGAGCATTGAAAAACCCTGAATTTTTTATACGAGATTGATATACAAATTGCATATGTTGTCCTAATTTTCAGAATTTTTTGAGTTACATAAGTATTAGAACAATTCGGATCTTTGCAGACTGTTCTGTTTTTGACAGATTCTGTTTTCTTTGTGTTGTTTGCTTATTTTGATGAATCTATGGGTAGTATCGGGGGTATGAACCCTAGAAAAGTTGGAATACAGTAGATATTACACCAATATAAATAAATAATGAGTTCACAACAGTACCAAAAGTGGTGATTTGTTTTCTTATACTAACGGAGCTTATGAGATTTTCTGTTGAGTTTTGTGTTGTGAAGTTTTCAAGTTTTGGGTAAGGATTTGATGGACTATGGAATAAGGAGTGGCAAGTGCCTAAGCTTGGGGATGCCTAAGGAACCCCAAGGTAATATTCAAGGACAACCAAGAGCCTAAGCTTGGGGATGCCCCGGAAGGCATCCCCTCTTTCGTCTTCGTCTATCGGTAACTTTACTTGAGGCTATATTTTTATTCACCACATGATATGTGTTTTGCTTGGAGCGTCTTGTATGATTTGAGTCTTTACTTTTTAGTTTTCCACAATCATCCTTGCTGTACACACCTTTTGAGAGGGACACGCATGAATCGTGATTTATTAGAATACTCTATGTGCTTCACTTATATCTTTTGAGCTAGGCAATTTTGCTCTAGTGCTTCACTTATATCTTTTTAGAGCACGGCGGTGGTTTTATTTTATAGAAATTTTTGAACTCTCATGCTTCACTTATATTATTTTGAGAGTCTTTAAACAGCATGGTAATTTGCTTTGGTTATAAATTTAGTCCTAATATGATAGGCATCCAAGAGGGATATAATAAAAATTTCATATAAAGTGCATTGAATACTATGAGAAGTTTGATTCCTTATGATTGTTTTGAGATATAGAGATGGTAATATTAGAGTCATGCTAGTGAGTAATTGTGAATTTGAGAAATACTTGTGTTAAAGTTTGTGTTTCCCGTAGCATGCACGTATGGTGAACCGTTATGTGATGAAGTCGGAGCATGATTTATTTATTGATTGTCTTCCTTATGAGTGGCGGTCGGGGACGAGCGATGGTCTTTTCCTACCAATCTATCCCCCTAGGAGCATGCGCGTAGTACTTCGTTTCGATAACTAATAGATTTTTGCAATAAGTATGTGAGTTCTTTATGACTAATGTTGAGTCCATGGATTATACACACTCTCACCCTTCCACCATTGCTAGCCTCTCTAGTGCCGCGCAACTTTCGCCGGTACCATACACCCACCATATACCTTCCTCAAAATAGCCACCATACCTACCTATTATGGCATTTCCATAGCCATTCCGAGATATATTGCCATGCAACTTTCCACCGTTCCGTTTATTATGACACGCTTCATCATTGTCATATTGCTTTGCAGGATCATGTAGTTGACATCGTATTTGTGGCAAAGCCACCGTTCATAATTCTTTCATACATGTCACTCTTGATTCATTGCACATCCCGGTACACCGCCGGAGGCATTCATATAGAGTCATATTTTGTTCTAAGTATTGAGTTGTAATTCTTGAGTTGTAAGTAAATAAAAGTGTGATGATCTTCATTATTAGAGCATTGTCCCATGTGAGGAAAGGATGATGGAGACTATGATTCCCCCACAAGTCGGGATGAGACTCTGGATGAAAAATAAAAAAAAGAGGCCAAAAAAATTAAAAGGCCCAAATAAAAAAAATGAGAGAAAAGAGAGAAGGGACAATGTTACTATCCTTTTACCACACTTGTGCTTCAAAGTAGCACCATGATCTTCATGATAGAGAGTCTCCTATGTTGTCACTTTCATATACTAGTGGGAATTTTTCATTATAGAAATTGGCTTGTATATTCCATTGACGGGCTTCCTCAAATTTCCCTAGGTCTTCGTGAGCAAGCGAGTTGGATGCACACCCACTTAGTTTTCTTTTGAGCTTTCATAAACTTATAGCTCTAGTGCATCCGTTGCATGGCAATCCCTACTCACTCACATTGATATCTATTGATGGGCATCTCCATAGCCCGTTGATACGCCTAGTTGATGTGAGACTATCTCCTTCTTTTTGTCTTCTCCACAACCACCATATTCTATTCCACCTATAGTGCTATGTCCATGGCTCACGCTCATGTATTGCGTGAAAGTTGAAAAGGTTTGAGAACATCAAAAGTATGAAACAATTGCTTGGCTTGTCATCGGGGTTGTGCATGATTTGAATATTTTGTGTGATGAAGATGAGCATAGCCAGACTATATGATTTTGTAGGGATAAGCTTTCTTTGGCCATGTTATTTTGAGAAGACATAATTGCCTTGTTAGTATGCTTGAAGTATTATTGTTTTTATGTCAATATTAAACTTTAGTTTTGAATCTTATGGATCTAAACATTCATGCCACAATAAAGAAAATTACATGGATAAGTATGTTAGGTAGCATTCCATATCAAAAATTCTGTTTTTATCATTTACCTACTCGAGGACGAGCAGGAATTAAGCTTGGGGATGCTTGATACGTCTCCAACGTATCTATAATTTTTGATTGTTCCATGCTATTATATTATCTGTTTTGGATGTTTTATATGCATTAATATGCTATTTTATATTATTTTTGAGACTAACCTATTAACCTAGAGCCCAGTGCCAGTTTCTGTTTTTTCCTTGTTTTTTAGCTTCATGGAAAAGGAATACCAAACGGAGTCCAAACGGAATAAAATCTTCGCGATGATTTTTCTTGGACCAGAAGACACCCAGGAGACTTGGAGATGAAGTCGGAGGAGCCACGAGGCGGCCACAAGGGTGGAGGGCACGCCCAGGGGGTAGGGCGCGCCCCCTGCCTTGTGGCCCCCCGTGACCCTCCTGACCTAATTCTTTCGCCTATATATTCACATATGTTCCCAAACAACCAGAAGCATCCACGAAAACACTTTTCCACCGCCGCAACCTTCTGTATCCGTGAGATCCCATCTAAGGACCTTTTTCGGCACCCTGCCGGAGGGGGATTCGATCATGGAGGGCTTCTACATCAACCCTATTGCCCTTTCGATGAAGCCTGAGTAGTTATCTCAGACCTATGGGTCCATAGCTAGTAGCTAGATGGCTTCTTCTCTTTCTTTGATTCTCAATACCATGTTCTCCTCGATGTTCTTGGAGATCTATTCGATGTAATACTTTTTTGCGGTGTGTTTGCCGAGATCCGATGAATTGTGGATTTATGATCAGATTATCTATGAATATTATTTGAATCTTCTCTGAATTCTTTTATGCATGATTTGATATCTTTGTAATTCTCTTCGAACTATCGGTTTGGTTTGGCCAACTAGATTGGTTTTTCTTGCAATGGGAGAAGTGCTTAGCTTTGGGTTCAATCTTGTGGTGTCCTTTCCTAGTGACAGTAGGGGCAGCAAGGCACGTATTGTATTGTTGCCATCGAGGATAAAAAGATGGGGTTTACATCATATTGCTTGAGTTTATTCCTCTACATCATGTCATCATACTTAATGCGTTACTCTGTTCTTCATGAACTTAATACTCTAGATGCAGGCAGGAGTCGGTCGATGTGTGGAGTAATAGTAGTAGATGCAGAATCGTTTTGGTCTACTTGACACGGACGTGATGCCTATATTCATGATCACTGCCTTAGATATCGTCATAACTTTGCGCTTTTCTATCAATTGCTCGGCAGTAATTTGTTCACCCACCGTATTATTTGCTATCTTGAGAGAAGCCTCTAGTGAAACCTATGGCCCCCGGGTCTATTTTCCATCATATAAGTTTCCGATCTACTTTTTCCATCATATAAGTTTCCGATCTACTATTTTCCATCATATAAGTTTCCGATCTACTATTTTTCAATCTTTTAATTTCTGATCTATAAACCAAAAATATTTACTTTATCTTTTATTTAGTTTCATCTATATCTATCAGATCTCACTTTTGCAAGTAACCGTGAAGGGATTGACAACCCCTTTATCGCGTTGGGTGCAAGTTGTTTGATTGTTTGTGTAGGTATTCGATGATTTGTGCGTTATCTCCTACTGGATTGATACCTTGGTTCTCAAACTGAGGGAAATACTTATCTCTACTTTGCTGCATCACCCTTTCCTCTTCAAGGGAAAAACCAACGCAAGCTCAAGAAGTAGCAATGTGCCACGCCTGTTCAGGGCCCACGCGCGCCCGGGAGGGGCTGGGACGGCGGCGGCTTGCGGCACCAGAGGGCTCTAGCGGCGGCAGCTGGACCTTGGAGTGCGCGGCCTCGGTGGCTCCGGCGACGAGCAAAGGGGATGGAGAGGTCCGCCGGTGAGTGGGGAGGATTCTGGTGGTGGCTAGAGGTGGAGGAGGAGCTCGGCTGGCCGGATTGGAGACAGGCTCCGGCGATGGCCGCGGCGGTGGAGGAGCAGGCCGCGAGCTTCGGTGGTCTAGGAGGGGAAAGGAAAGTGCTGTGAGGTGCGAAGGATCACGAGGATGCTATAAATAGCCGAGGGGAGGGCTCGGGAGTGCTCTAGAGGCCTCGGCCGACATGCCAAGGAGAAGGCAGAGCAGCTAGCATCACGGGCATGCTCGACGGAGACCAAACAACGGCGAAATAGGACGGGGCAGGCGCACAGGGCGATGCAGAGGCTCATGGGGCAGCTACTAGACATGATGATCGCTCAAGAAGAGGAGGAAGGAGGCGGTTACAGGGCATGCGGTTTGCCAGAGCGCGAGATTTGGCTTGTCTGCCCCGCGGTCACTGCGTGCACTGGCGCACATTGTGCACTCCGAGCGGCCAAATCATGTATGGGCGATGGACTATGCTACCCTTAGCGCCAACGAAGAAAGAAACAAGAGTAGGGGCAAAGAAGAGATTTGCAGGTGGATCCAAAACAGAGCAACAACAACCTGTTTGAAGTGATGAGAGAGAGATTAGCTTGGAGCTAGACTCTGATCTTTGGCATGGTGTGATTACATGCTAAGATCATCGTGTTGGACAAAAATCAGCTCATTTGGATGAATAAAACGAGCACTTGCTGTATAATGCATCATACTATACAGAAATACAAAGTATGAAGTAGCACTCACATAACAAGTTGGACTGAGCTGAAATTTGATGGAGATGAGTTATTTGGGAATGTGAAGCTTCTGTAAAATTTTTGTACCATTTGGAAATACCAAAATGGTACTTGCTTCACAAAGCTTCAATCTGGACAGAAACTTATTAAAATTGCAGAGGACAAATGACTAGATAGAATGAGCCCAAATTTTGTGGAGAGAGTTTATATGGATAGGTAATGTCCTGATAAATTTTCAGCCATAATGAAGCAATATAAAATATAGTTGCTTCACAAACTAAAATTATGACCAGAAACCAAGATTTGATAAGGAGCTCACATGGAGTGATGTAATGAGCCCAAAATTGGGGGAGAGCTATGATTTGATCATATGAAGGATGTGGCAAAGTTTCAACTCATTTGAATATGCCTAGCTTGTATCTCCTTCACAAAGTTTCTTTCTGGATAGAAACTTTGGAAATTAGCTGAAAAATATTTACTAGGCAAATTGAGTTGAATCTTGGCATGAGGCAATGATATGGAAAGTAAAAGGTGTCCAAGAAGTTTGGTGTCAAACAAGCAAAGATAAATAGCACTTCCTTCTCAAAGTGCCATTTAGGGCAGAATAGGAAAAGAATTATTTGAGGATTATCTTTGATGATGCCAAGGAAGGGTTTTGACATATCTGAGGAAGATATGACCCAAACAATTTATGAGAATTATTTGGGAATTTTGGGAGTGACAGAAATATAGGTTGTTTCACAACCTAGGGCAAAAAGGATTATTCCTTTAATAGAAAAAGGAATATTCCCAATAAAAAGAATATTGTGATTGGGCTAAGATTAAAATGACAAGGTCTTGAGATGGTTTTGAGGATGACAAGCCACTTGGGAGCCTGAGAAGAGATGCTCTTCCCAGGTTTCAGGACCACAGAGCCACAGAAAAGCAATTCAAAAATTTAAATAAATCCAAAAGAAAAAGAAAGGGCCAAAAATCAGGGTGTGACAAACTCAAAGTAAGATATCTGGCAATGAAAATAAAAATACAAACATAATAAAAAAAATAATGTCAATTTGAGGCAACAACTTTTTTAGTATTGTACATAGAAAAAGAATAGCAAAGAAGTTTTACTGTGGAAAATAGTCTTGCCACCATAAGTAACTTGCTTCCTCCAGGAATGAACTCTTTGCTGCTTGTATTGTTCAGTCTTGCTTTCTCTATTGAATAGACCATGTAGCTCAGGCATAGCAAACACCAATCATATTGAGAAATTGTGTCAATGCCAACTATTGCGCTGTACACAAACTTGCTAGCAACTCCACTTGAATTAGGGGCAACAAACAGTGGTAACACTATGAGAACAAAGATGTTGTAGAATTTATCCTCAGGAAGGTCATCATTGATAACTGAGAATAGGCACTCAATTGTTGGTGCAGTTGTCAACTCGTGTTGGATGAACTCATAGGTTACTTCTGATGGTTTTGTGATGACAGGAACTACACCAATCGGTATCCCAAAAAAATTGTGAATAGTGGTAGGTGTAATTGGAAATTTGAAGCCATTTCGTAGTTTAATAGAACAAGAACTAGTGTTGAAATGATTTGCAAGCCACAGGTAAATAGAGTCAATATTGGACATGCTAGTTATTTCCAGGAATGACTGGAAACCCATCCTAGCTATACATTCTTTGCGATTCTTAGATATTTCAGAGGCAAGCTTCAGAAATGATTCAACACACTAAAATTGATTGCACTGCATGAAAATAATTAAAGAAAACATAAAAAAATGAGGATATTTTGAGTTATGAAAAGAATAGTTCGGAGCTTATGTTTATTATGTTGTTTCTTTTTCCTGCGTGTACAATTTGCTCTGCTTCTCTTTTCTTTCTACATCCTTGTTCCATCTACAATGAATGCAAGATTATTATTACTTGTTATAATGAATGGATAATTAAGTAAAGAAAATGAAGCTAATGATTAATGCAGCAAAAAGTACTTTGAAGTCCAAAATCAAGAGCATGGCAGTTTGGACGTGGGGATTCGACTGACAATTTTCTGTTATAAATAAAAAATTCTAGTGTAACCTGTATCAAAATAACCCTAGTTTGTTGTGCTTTGCCTCTACCCGGGACCAAATCATCAAGTAACTGATGAGAGAAAATATGATGAACAATGTTCGCGCTGCTTGGAAGGGCTAGCATGAACGGACGTTCGCACCCAGTGGGATAAAAAATGAGGGCTGCTACAAGGGATCCAAAGTTCATTGACTTCAGCTTCTTCTCCTCACTTCGGCCCACTGACATTTTAGGAGACAAAACAAATGAATACAAGATTATTATTACTTGTTATATCGATGACAAGGGATCCAAAGTTTATTGACTTCAGCTTCTTCTGAACGCACAACTACAGAACAAGTGAAAGATTGAATCATTCCGGTCCTGACATCTCAAATGCTGAGTTTGACATGTTCCATATTTTCTGATGTATTCTTTTAGAACAGTAATTCAAAGGTGCACACATTTCTTCCAATTGACTTCAGTGAACATAATTGAGAACGAGATGCCAATGTTTAATGTACATATATTAAAATAATTGCTCTCAAAAGTCTAAAATTGTTCTTTAAATAAATCTTCTTCCAATTGGACTCATTTATTTGTGATTTGTTTTTGTTTTTTTAGTTAACCCGACAGAGAGCCGAAGTTCTGGTACTACCTAACAAACTAACAACTTGTCAAAACTTCTAATAGGACTTGTTATAACACTAGTACTAATAAGCATCTCTGATGAGCTAAACATCAATCACTTCAGGGAATTACTGAACCAGGACCAACCAAAGAGGTGTTGCTTGTACACGGATTCGAAGAGAACTACCAGATAAAGACGTTAGCGGGCATAAAACCTAGGCGGATTCGAAGAGAGAAGGGATGGAACCTTTTTTGTTTGGAGGCGATCCACCAGCGGCCAGTGAATTTCCAGTCCGGCAGATCTTGGGAGCCTCGAGAGCGAGCAGAGGGGGGAGAGAAGCAAAATGTGTTTCTGTCTTAGTTGGGGAAAGTGTTTTCAGGGGACGGCCCCACTTGTCTGTCGCTGAGCCAAAATATTTATGAAAAAAAGAAGGAAAAAAATAGGGGCCCGACCAGATAAGACCTGGGGGTACCTGGCTCCATCTCTTCCACAAATCCACCGGCAGCGCGGCGGTAGTGGGGACACCTCCATCTCCATTGCACCGGCAGTGGCGCTAGAGCGCAAAGGTAGTACATGTTGCTCTTCTTCATGTTTCTGTTGTGCATCAACGCGTGATTTACTCTAGTGTTTCTGTTCTTCATGTTTCTTCACGGAAACTTTAGAAGAAGTTTGGTTGGGGGAAGATAGGCACAAAGAGGAAGAAGGTTCACTTGTAGTTTTAGAAGAGGAACACGACAGATTGGACATAGAATTGGGCAGTTAGATGTTGTTGATCTGATGAACAAGTACCTGTTTTATTGATCTGAGATTGAACACTGGAGGAAGTTTGAGGGTGGTGTCTTGGAGCAGGTGAAGAGTGCATTGAATAGGAAGAAGAAATATGGCTTTATAGTTTTAGGATAGCCACGGTTCTGGCTATGTACAGAAACTAATTCACTTGTTTTAGAATTACCTAGTTTCAGAATTACCTAGCTTCAGTCATGTACCTAGTTTCAGTCATGCTGCATTGAACCTTGAGGATGTTAGCAACAACTTGATGGTTTCAAAATTACCTAGTTTCAGTTATGATAATCTTCGAATGAATTTTTGTGATTCATTGATCTCTAAATCCAAAAATATAAACAAAACCTACCATGAACTACTGTTAGTTTGGCTTTTTGTTTCTCCATGTTTATTCAAAATTAATAACCATTATATGACACTTGGCTTGTCAAAAAATTAACTGAAAATTCTAAACTATGGTTGCAGCCTATGGTATATCCACATGGAAGGGGATAGCAGTTTTGTGCAATTGGCTAAGCAGCAAAATAATCAGTAAGAAGAAAGAGGTCACTAAGAAGGTTAGCCTCTACGTATGTTGTTTATAAAAAGTACTTGCATGTGCTGATTTAAATCAGTTATTACAGCACATGAAAAGGATTAAAAAGAGAAAATGTGTTGTGTTTTTTTGTTCATGCAGAAACAAACCGAGAAAACAGTTGCATCTAATGGAAAAGAAGTGAAGAAGAGAAAGAATAAGAATGAAAACAAGTTGCTTGAACCTGTAGTAGGCAAATGTCCTACAGAATCTGCAAGTGTGGTAAGTTTCTATTCTTAATTTAGTGAGTGTTTCAGTCGGGATTTCAGTCAGGATGCAAAAAAAATCATTTAAACTTTTTTGAATTTTGTGTTAGGGCTGTGCTTTGATGGAAGAATTTGATCAATTTGTTCTATACCAAAGTTTGAGGAAAGAAACTGAGGTTGGTTCTTTGAATTTGGTTTATCTGTGCATTAATATTTCTTTTAAAAAGTGCTTCTCACATATTTAGTGTGATATTAACTAACAAAGTTTCACACACAAAAATGGTGACCAAGAATTGATTGGGAGTCAAGAAGCTAAAATGGGGTTTAGTTAGTTTGGTGGCATTGAAAAAGCAGTAGAAGAAGGTGCACCAAACATCATGAGCCAAGATTTTGGAATGTCTGTTGTCGATGAACAGACTGCAAGTGTTGACAAAGTGGGTAGTGTAATTGTAATTCTAGCATATGTTATTTTTAGGAAAAAATTATGGTTAAATTCTTGAATAAAGTGTAAGTGTTTGACAGAAAGTTTATTGTGATTGTTTTTTGGCAGTTATTTGACAGTATTGTTGAGAACAACTATAATGTTGGTGAATCTTCTTCAGCCATGGGGCCAAGTTTGAGCAAGCAGGTCAGTGCAAAAAAAAATCTACAAGTAATTATGTTGGAAAAATAAAGTCATTTAAGAGATGATCTAACTGTAAAAAGGTAAATAAATCTTTGCAGGATAGTTTGGCGAGAACATGTGCAATGAACCTTTGACAAGAACAAAGAAGTAGAAAAAATCTGCAATGAGGTGAGATTTTGCATTACTGGAGAAAAGAATAAAGTAGACTTTTGATATATTAACAGTCTTGTCTGATGATCGTTATTCTGATGACGAATAATTGTGTTTCTTCCCTTTGCAGGTACTTTCTTTGGCTGAGAATTGTGATTATGACTATGAAAGCAATTCTGACAACGGAGATTCTGATCAAGATACAATAGCTTCTGCTGGGAATGAAGAGTATGTGTTCCCTACACCAGATGAAACAGATGATGCTAGTAGACCAGAAGTTGGTATGGTATTCTCAACACTGGATAATTCTTTCCGGTTTGCAAATGTTTATGCATAGTTGAATGGTTTCACGTTGATAAAAGGGAGGAATTAGAAGAATAGGAAGTTGTATTTCCAGTGCAACAAAAGTAGGAAAAGACCAAGTATCAACACTAGTTTGAGAAAAAGGAAAAGAAACATTATTGAAGGGACAAACTGTCCGATGAATATAACAGTCAAGTTGTTGGATGACAAGTGGCATATTGCATCAGTTTGTCTTGAGCATAACCATGATCTAGTTAGCTTTCCATCACTTACAATTTTTTTCTTAAGCCACAGAAATATGAACGAGGCAGAGATTATGTTGTCCAAGTTGCTTCAAGAACACAGAGTGAAACCCAGAAGAATCATGAGTATATTTACGAGGCACTGTGGAGGGAAGTTGGGAAACATTACCTTTGATGAGAAGAAACTAGATAATTTGAAATAGGAAGAACGATTCCGTAAGAAGGAGAACACATATATTGAATGGACCTTGCAGTATATTGAGAAACCACAAATTGATACTCCTGGTTTCTGCTACAGGATGCAAAGAGATACAAACAACATAGTTCTCAGCATATTCTGGACAGATGCTCGTTTTCGATTGAACTACAGGTTATTTGGTGACATCATCTCATTTGGCACCACTTATAGCACAAACAAGTATAACATGCCTTTTGCACCTATAGTGGGAATTAATGGCCATGGCAGAACAAGTGTATTTGGTCGGGCCCTATTGCAAGATGAGAGTGCGGATACTTTGCATGGCTGTTTGAAACTTTCATGGAGGTCATGCAATGGAAAAAACTAGGAATAATCTTGGCGGACCAAGATGCAGGGATGAAAGCTACTGTTCCTTTTGTATTTCCAGATGCTAGACATAGGTTCTGTCTTTGGCATATTTTTAAAAATGCTAGGGAAAACATGGGTTGTTTCATGGCTACGAGGGAAAATATGGAGAAAGATATGATGAAGTGTTTGTTGCAAGCCATAACTGTTGAGGAATTTGAAGAAAGGTGGGAGAAATTTGTTGTGAAGTATAAGTGTTGAGCATGCTCACATCAAATGGATGTGGGAGAACCGAACCTTCTTTGTTCCAGCTTATTTTCAAGGGTTGTTTTGCCCTTTCATTAGGTCAACTAGCAGTAGTGAAACCTTCAACTCAAATTTCAAAGACTATATCATGAGGAAAGATACTATAGAGCATTCATGCAACAATATGTGCTATTGTAGGAGAATGTCATTCACATAGAAAACCAGGACAAATTCTTGTCAGATGAGAAGACTGCTGTGTTTTGGAGTCATGAGCCTGTCGAACGGCATGCAGCAGCAAATATACTAGAGGAATCTACTTGAAGTTTTTGATAGAATTAGTGAATGCGTCAACTTTTTGAGGTATAGAAATTGAGAAGGAGAAAGTCAATGACTTGAAAAAGCACATCAGATATGAAAAATCAAAATTCACAAGAGAAATGTTCAGAGTTAATGTGGACCTTGTTGCTGGTTCATTTGAATGTTTTTGTTGGAAGTTCCACCGTGATGGTATTGTTTGTTGCCATATCCTCAGACTTTTTATGCAATTTGAGATTAACCATATTCCAAATAAGTTGATTGTTGAGAGATGTACTATTTCTTTTCGAGAAAAGGAATTGGAGAAGTGCAAGAAAGAAATGGTGCTAATTATAGGTGATGATCAGTCACACAGTGCTGTTAGATATGCTATTTTGATGAGTAAAGTTGGTGAAGCTTGGTCAGACATCAGCAAAGATTCTGAACTTAGCAAAGAACTTTTGGATGCTGTTACTCAAGTTCGTTCCAAGTATTTGCAGGGAAGTAAACAACAAGAGCAACTGCAGTCTGAAAATTCATTCAAAGATCCTCATGTACGGTCATCCAAGTCTGTGAACGAAGGAGAAAGATTGAAACCACAATATGAAAAGAAATCTAGGAAGAAAGCAGCTGCAAAAAATAAGACTGGTTGAAGCTTCCACTGGAGCATATAATTTTGGGTGCAGCAAGGAAAAATAAAATTTCAGTGAGTGCACCGTTAGCTGAGAATTATTAGATGAATTTTAATTATTGTATGGATGAAAAAAATGATAAGTTACACTTGTTATAGCTATAGTTGAGCTTGAACTATTTAATTGATTTTGTGGGAACAAGGAAGGTGAAGATATTTCTAATTTGTTATTTTGATATGCTCCAGTTTTTTGTGGGACCATGGTTTCCATTGTCTAGTGTGTTGTATGATTGTAGAAAAGGTTTTTGAAATTGTCTTTCGATTGGAACATTGCTCTTCATATTTTAAAAAAAATGCGTGAACGACGAATTGTTGACAGTATTTAATTTTTTGGGGGTAATGATGCTTATATTTTAAGAAATGTTCTACCATATACTGAAATAACTAGCACATATGCCCGTGCGTTGCAACGGGAGAGATATTTCTTTGCGAGAAGCAATGGGAGAGATAATCGATGTGTCCACCAAAAATGATCTCCATAGCAATGCGATAGAGAGGAGTTGTGGTCTTGTCGCTGATCATGTTTGTCCCGTGAGATCTTGATAGTGGTGGGTTAGTCGGCGTGGCGACAACCATCCAACTCATGCCTTTTTTTCCTCAGGGTCTGCCTTTGTCTCGGAGTTCGGTCTGCCTCCTCATTTGGTAGCTATGCGGCGACCTTCGGGGAACGGTTGCTTCGACCATTCTCTCTTACGATGGCGTAACCGGATGGATTACAAATTGTAGCGCATAAATCCCATTTCATTAGCATATTTAGCGCATAACCACACATCAATGTCCCTTCTTTATTAGGGTTTATTCTCTTTGATTATTTTAGCGCTCACGTGGCCACAAATTTTTTATTCGAGCCAAACCAACATATTCTCTTTTATTGGGCCAAGAAAAAAATTGCTCCCTCGGACAACCCAGTAAGGGAGTGTGGCTGAGGCCCAATACTGCCTGTGCGAAGGAGCAATTTTTTTCTTGGGCCAACTGCGTGGGGGCTACTATATGACACTAGTTGTGTAAAATAGCATGTGGGACGCACATCAGTTCGTGTATGGACCAGCATCAAGACGACCTGTATTTGTAAGGCGCGAAAAAAAATCCAAAATTGATGAGTTGAAGGATCAAAATCATGCCCTCAAAGACCTGACTACGTGTTGCTAGCCACTCCAAGAAACAAGTCGTACCAACCAATAGCCAACTCAAACAAGATCATACTCCAATATCAGATTGGAAACAATTTTTTTTTTACTTTTTTCAAAAATATAAATTGTTGAATATTCTTGGAAACATGAATAATTTAGAAAATCCCAAATATTTTTTAAATTCTTTACATTTTCAGAAATACACAAAAAAATTTAAACATTCAAAATTCACAATTTTATTTGAAAACATGAACCTTTTATAATAACATGAACATTTTTTGAATTTGTGATTTTTTTAAAAAGGAAACATATTTTGAACATTCAAAATAATTTTTGAAAATGTGTTTCTTTAAACTCGGACATTATTCTGAATTTGCGAATATTTCACTAAAATAGGAATATTTTTCGTATTTGGAACATTTTGAAAATGCAATTTTTTTTGGAAAATCTCAAACAACTTTGGAAAACACAAAGAAAAAATGGACATTTTTTTAAATCTGAACCAAATTTGGAATGGGAACAAAGATTAATGTTCTGAACATTTTTCAAAACAGAATATAGTTTCAAATTCTGAACATTTTTAAAGCATTCATTTTTATGATATTATGAACTTTTATGAAAATTTTGTATTTACAAAAAAAGGGAGAAAGAAAAGTAGAAAGAAATATGTCTTATGAACTTTTATGAAAATATTATGAAAAACTTAAAAGGAAAAAAGACAAAAGAAACAAGAAAGAAAAATAGAAAGAAATGGAAAAAATACACTTAAAAGGAAAAAAGACAAAAGAACCAGGAAAAATTCAATGTTCTGAACATTTTTTAAAACAAAATATATTTTAAAATTCTAAAGATTTTTTTTTGAATTTTTACGATATTATGAACTTTTTTGAAAATTTTTAATTTACAAAAAAAGGGAGAAAGAAAAGTAAACTTGAAAGGAAAAAAGACGAAAGAAAAATAGAAAGAAACGGAAAAAACATAAAAAAAGGAAACTGTTCAGCCCAGCTTGGGCGCCCTATGCGAATTTGCAACCATTTGACGCTCGTCGTGATAAATAGGGTTTTTCCACCTACGCGTGAACGAAAATAATTGGGCTGGCTTTGCTGGACCACACTGCGGTGGCCCATGTATGAAATTCTGGCGTTTTATCTTTTCAAATAGACGAAGGAATAAAAATTTAGTACGACATCGAATAGAAAAAAACCCTTTTCGACGGTGAACGGATGAAAAAATGGAGAAACACACCTTGCTTTATTAGTAGGTATAGATCTAGATATAGAATTTATTGTAAGTCCAAAAAATTGTTCTTTAAATAAAAAGAATATTCCCAGAAGTCAATAATTGTTCATAAATTCAAAAAAAAAGTTGTAAGCATTATTAAAAATGTTCCACATGTTCTTATTATTGAGGAAATGTTAGATATATTAAAATAATGTTCTCAAAAGACTAAAATTGTTCTCTACATAAAAAAGTTGCTCAATTAGAATATGTTCTTGGAATTCTTCGTAAAAATTGTTCTTGAATTAAGAATATTGTCAGATAAGCATTATTAGAAATGTTCCACAAATCCAAAAAATGTTCTTGGATAATGATGTTGATTTTTTTAAGAAATGTTCTACATATTTATTAGGAAATATGCTTGGGTAACGATGTTCGCTATAGTCAACAATTGTTCCAATTTAAGAAAATAAGTTGTAAGCATTTATTAAAAAATGTTCTCAGAAATAATGTTCGGGATATTTATGAAATAATGTTCATCAATGTAATACATGTTTTCATATTTCAAAGAAATGTTCCTCATTTGGAATAATGTTCTTGGAACTTCATTAAATTTATCTTCATTAAAATTGTTCTAGGATAAGCATTATTCACAAATGTTCAACATCCAAAAATGTTCTTGTATATGATCTTAATGTTAGATGTTTCTATATATATATTATAATAATGTTTTCATCAGTCCAAAATAATTTCCCGAAGTCCATAATGTTCATAATTTTTTAAGAAAATTAAGCATTTATTAGAAAATGCTTTAGGAAACAAATGTTCTTGATATTAATTAAAAATAATCAATTATAATGATTAGTTTTCCATGGATCAATTTTTTTCTTCACATAAAAATGTTCGCCAAATTGGAGTTATGTCCTTGGATTTTGTTAAATAATTTTCTAGGATAAGAATTATTAACAATGTTCCACATTTCCTAAAAATGTTCTTGGATAATGAGTGTAATTTTTTAAAGAAATATTGTAGATGTTAAAATAATGTTATGAGAAGTCTAAGAAATGTTCAAAGTTGATGTTCTTAGAAGTCAACATGTTTAAAAATTATGTTCCATGAATTCAACAATTGTTCTTAGAATTCTAAAATGTTTAAAAAAATTATGTTCCATGAATTCAACAATTGTTCCTTGAATAATGTTCTAATGTCATTAAATTGTTCTTTAATGTTTTTTTTTCACAATATGCATTATTGGAAAATGTTCAGCAATTCAAAATGTCCTTCTAAATGATCTTAATATTTAGGAAATGTTGTAGATATATTAGAATAATGATGCAAAACAGGTTCTTTAATAAATGTTCCTAACTGAAATATTGTTCCTGGAATTCATCATTTAAAATGTCGTTCAATCAAAAATGTTTCTTGTATAATGATTTGAATATTTAAAAGAAATGTTTATATATATATATATATATATATATAATATATATATATATATATAATATATATATATATAATAAATATGTTCTTAGAAGTCTATATTTTTATTTAAATAAAATAATGTTCAATAAAGTCAACAATTGTACCTATTTTAAAAAGCATTTTGAAATATGCTCCCAGGAAAATAATGTTCTTGATATTTATTAAAAAATGTATCAATAATAATTAAGGTTTATAGTTCCATTTTTTTTATGTACATAGAAATGTACATCAAATTTGAATAATGTTCTTGGAATTTTGTTAAATAACTCTTCTTTGATAGGCATTACTAAAATATTACAAAATTCCTAAGAAAATAATGTTGTTGATATTTATTAAAAACAGTTAATTAATATTTATTTATATTTTTTATATTCACAAAAATATTTGTAATAATGTTCTTGGAATTCATTAAAATTGTTCTTTCAAATAATTGTCTATATCAATTACTAGAAAATGTTCAACAATTCCAAAAAACATTGTTGCATATTCATCTTAATATTTCATAAATTTTCTAGATATACATAAATAATGTTCTCAGAATTCTAAAATTATTTTTTAAATAATAATAGACCCTAAACTTATTAATTATTCTTATTTTTTAAAACAAGAGAAAAGTATAATTTTCGTTCGTCAACTCTTCGCCGAGTTTAGTTTTCATCCCTCAACTCTAAAACCGGACAGAGTGCACCCTGAACTCTCGAAACCGGTCATTTTTTGTCCTTGCGACTAAGTCAACCCGGTTTTGACCATGTGTGAACAGTACATCGATGAACAGTAAATTCGAAAAAATAACAAAAAAATCAATTTTTTTTGAAATTTTATGACATCGAAGATACTCTAGTGCGCCACGTGCGTGCAAATTTTCGTCATGTTTGGAAGTTCGAGGAGCTCGCAGCAAAAAAAACAAAAGTAAATCTACTCTGAAGTGAACAGTAAATTCAAAAAAATAGCAAAATAAATCAAAAAATTCTAAATTTTTTTGGTATCGAAGATGCTCAGGTGTGCAAGGTGCGTACATATTTTTGTGGTCAAATGACATCCAAGAAGGTCGTGCCAATAAAAACAAAATAGCGTACGTGTGCGTGCCGCTTCGGGTGGTTTCCAAACCCTCGGATCTTATTTTACCACGAAAATTTGCATGCACCTTGCCCACCCGAGCATCTTTGATGCCAAAATTTTTTAAATTTTTTTGACTTGTTTTCTAATTTTTTTGAATTTACTGTTCATTTCAGAGTAGATTTACTTTTGTTTTTTTTGCCGCGAGCTCCTCGAACTTCCAAACATGACAAAAATTTGCACGCACATGGCGCACCTGAGTATCTTCGATGTCATAAAATTTCAGATTTTTTTGATTTCTTTTGCTATTTTTTTGAATTTACTGTTCATCGGATGTACTGTTCACGCGTGGTCAAAACCGGATTGACTCAGTCGCAGGGACGAAAAATGACCGGTTTCGAGAGTTCGGGGTGCACTCTGTCCGGTTTTAGAGTTGAGGGACGAAAACTAAACTCAGTGAAGAGTTGAGGGACGAAAAGTATACTTTTCTCTCAAAACAATGTAAGCATTTATTAAAAAATGCTCTAAGAAAATAATGTTCTTGATATTTATTAAAATATTCATCAACAATATTTTTTTATATTTCATTTTTATCTTTACAAAAAAATGTTATACATATATTAAAATAATGTTATGAGAAGTCTAACGATTATCAATTTTCCTTAAGTAAAATAATATTCCTGAAAATCAATAATTGTATATAAATTCAAAAACAAAATCTAAGAATTATAAAAAATGTTCCAAAATTGAAAAAAGGTTCTTAGATAATGATCTTAATATTTAAGAAATATACATATTTAAAATAATGATATAAGAAGTCCACAAATTCTCTGAGAAATATGTTCTTGATATTTATTTAAAAATGTGCATAAATGGATGTTGAAAAAATTTTCTTGGAATAATGTTAAAAAATGTTCCTGGAATAATGATCTAATAATTTAAATTTTCATAGATAAAAAAGTTCTATACAAAAAACCATTTGGAATAATGTTATTGGAATTTCATTAAAATTGTTCTTCATTTAAAAATAGTAGTCCATAAGCATTATTAGAAATTTTCCTCAATTACAATTTTTTGTTGTATAACGTTCTTATTATTTAAGAAATGTTTTAAATATATTAAGGCAGTGTTCTCAAATATCAAAATTGTTCTATGAAATATTCCTGAATCAAAAATACGATGATGTTCTCAGATAAATATTAGCATTCCGAAAAAACATTCCATTGTTAAAAAAAATGATCGTGGATAATGATTATATTATTCTAAGAAATGTTGTAGATTATAGAAATAACGTTCTCAAAAGTCTACAAAATGTTCTTTACATAAATAATGACCCTAGTTCTTTTAAAAATGTTCTTTGAGTAGTC
Source organism: Thinopyrum elongatum (assembly GCA_011799875.1). Taxonomy (NCBI): domain Eukaryota; kingdom Viridiplantae; phylum Streptophyta; class Magnoliopsida; order Poales; family Poaceae; genus Thinopyrum; species Thinopyrum elongatum. The sequence goes on from CM022298.1 coordinate 31,184,014, forward strand.
TAAAAATTGTCCGGTCAATATAATGTTCTTCATATTTATTAAAAAATGTTCATCAATAAGAACTAAGTTTTGCATGGTTCAAAAAAATGTTATTTACATAAAAATGTTGCTCAATTCGAATAAATTTTCTTGGACTTCATTGAAAATATTTCTTAAAATAAATAAATCTTGTCGAATAAGCATTATTAAAATGTTCCACAATTCCAATAAATGTTCTGTGAATAAAATATGACTCATTTGTCTCTAAAAATGATCTTGAGTACTCTAAAAATTCATCGTTCAAAATAATGTTGTTGATATTTATAAAAAAAGTTCATCAATAATAAGTAAGTTTGCCATAGTTTAAAAAAATGTTCTTTACATAAAAATGCTCCTCAATTCGAATAAATGTTCTTGGAATTCATTGAAAACATTCTTAAAAATTAAAAATGTTCTTGAATAAGCATTATTAAAAATGTTCCACAATTCCAAAAAATGTTCTTAGAATTATTATAGATATAAATAGAATAATGTTCTTAGAAGTCTAAAAATTGTTCTTCAAAATAATGCTGGCATATTTGTAATAAATAATGTTGTAGTTATTTTTTGAAAAAAAAGTCCTACATATTTGAAAGTTTTCTTGTGAGTAGTCTAAAATTTTCCTTGACTCAAAAAAATAATCTAGCATTTGGAAAAAATATTCTAGTATTAGTAGCTAGTGTGGGCATATTACATGCTGGCTACTATGTGTGGTGGTTTCATTGTAGAATGGAGCTGAGGTTTATGGGACAATTGATTGAGCTTTCGACTCAGGGTATCTCGGCACAACCGTTAGTGGGCACCTTTTCAGCAGCGTTCTGTTCGCTCCTGTAAGCCTATGCATCCATCCATAAAGTGTAATGATACTACTCCTACAAGTTGTTCCTGTAAGCTTATGCATCCATCCAAAAAGTGTAATGATCCCGTTTAAAACTGGAAAACATTTACGTGCAACGAGACAAATTGGAGAACAAAAAAGATACTATTCTTAAATCATGTTATAATACCATAGTACTGGTGACATGATTTCCAATTATGTCTTGTAACGCAAAAAACTTTTATTACAAGTGAGGGAAAATGAACACTTGAAAAATCGCTCCTAAGAATCACCTTGTTTAGGTACAAGCCAGGGGAAAGTGTTTTCCACACATGAAGTAAAAAGTACTTTTGGTGCACATTCATGGGACACAAAGATGCATTTTATCAGCTTGAAGTTGCTTTCTACACGGAACTAACGACGCTTCTTCCTCTTCTTTGTTGAAACATCTTACTCAAGTCCCTCGAAATCTATTTCATTGATGTCAGACTTCGCCAGTTTGTAGGCAACAACCTACGGGAATTGAGGAATAATCGAGAGAAAGTAGATTAAGCATAAAAAGTGATTAAAAGATTAAAAAAACATAGAACAAGAAAAATAACATACATCATCAAAGTCCTTCATGTTCTTCCCACCCCAGATATCCATGTACATAATACCATACAAAGCGCAATTGTAGCTGTACAAGTATACATATTTTTAGTAAAAGAAACGATTGTTTGAAAATGGAAAGTGAATAATAGAGTTAAAAAGAAAATGTACGAAGTATATTGATGGTTGTTTTACTCGCATGTTTCCTTGCTGGGGGTAGTTCTCAGGAGAAATGCACTCAAAATTCTCAGCATTCTTGTATGTGGATCTGGAAGACTTAAAAGAATACTAGAGTTCAACAAGCACATTACTTTTGCAAACAAAAACAACAGTAAGAATATGTGGAAACTTTATTCATACAAAAGGTGACAAGGCAGGTACCAGAAAAAAGTTTTGATGTTATGAGGAAAAGTGTAAATATAAATGAAGAAAACAAACTAGGTTTGATGTTAACTTGTTCACTTGGTTTTGAGGAACAGAACTCCTTGAATCAAAGAAATTAACTATTTCAAAGAGATTGTTGCTGCAGAACAAAGTCCAATGGAATGAATCAACTCCGGGGAAGTAAAGCTGGATGGCAAATAAATAAAAAATCAGTACAAACGAAGAAAGTTATGGAGCAAAAGAAAGTTATGGATGCAAAATGAGTGTTCTTGGAATGATAAAAGATGTTTACTAGATCACATCTATGTAAGTTCTTCCCAGAATTAATTTTGCTGAATTCTCTTAGGAAATACCTAGAATTGAAGTTTTGGGATCTACAAGCAGTTTCTCCTGGAGAAAAAATGAAACAGATGAGAGCATTAAGAAAACAACTTACAGGAGTGTATTGTGAAAAAAGAATTAGAAAATTTTGGATGAGCAATAGAGAATTACCGTGAAGTAGGATGTAAAGCAATACTTTGAAGGTTGTTTAATTTTTGGATCTGGACTTTCATTGTCATAATTGAAAACTTGGACATATGAATTGAATACTTCATTATCAACATTTTCTATCACCTTTAGTGAATTATAGAAATTATCATACTCCACAGGAAAGCCGTTGACATCGATAACAGTTGGACTTCATGAAAGAATAGAACAATTGAAAAACAAAATGTACAATAGGAAATTCATTTCATGTTTAAAAAGAGATGTTTATGAGATAACTTACTTCTTGCTATTCTCGAAGTATTTGTTTCCAAGATACTTCTTATAAAACTCTTGAATATGAGGTTCAACACTTATCTTTCATAGCTTTTCTTGAGTAGATAACACTTTTGCTTTCCTTTTCTTTCAATTTCTTTTCTCTATAGTGTTGGGACCAGATATATTTATTGCCGCATCAGATGATTTGTTCTCAAATACTGCAGGATCTGTCCAAGGAAGGAATTGTGTAAAATAAGCATTGGGCCAAGAAAACCAAAAGGCATATAAAATTAAGGTGGGGCATTGCAAAATGAACAAAAAATTCCAAGTTAATTGGCAGGGCAGGGAAGGTAGTTGAGAAAAATGTTGGAGGTTACCTTTGGGAACTGAGTTGTCAAGTTGTGGGATTAAAATACCATCAGCATACTTCTTGGCAATTCAATGCCATCTCCCAGGATTTCATTTGATTGTGCACTCAATTCCTTTGAATAGAGCCATCTTTAATTAGAATGTGACTCGAAGGAGACACTATGTTCTCAAGAATAGGAATGTTCTGAGCTAGGAAAGGAGGACTGGGACATCCAGCTGACATTTGCTTGTCTGGAGTCTGATTGAGCAAACTAACAATAGCTGACCCTTTCTCATGTACTAACAGAAATTTCTCGCTGACAGAAACTGAGTTCCTAGAAATAGGATTTTCCTGTAGATGTACTCTTGCAGTGTTGACATGATAAAAATCTATCTGAATTTGCTCACTATCTCTTGCTGTATCAACTAGACCCAATGCTTTCAATAATGGCATTAATGGAGTGAGATTAGCATCTTTAACTTGCTCTTTTTCTGTTTGAACTGGCTTAGAAATAGTGCCTAAGATCTCAATGATACGTCTCCAACGTATCTATAATTTATGAAGTATTCATGCCATGTACAACAATTTTATATGGTTTGGGTGCAAATTTATATGATTTAAATGAAACTAACATGGATGACGCTGTTTTCAGCAGAACTACCGTGGTGTTGTTTTTTGTGCAGAAATCAAAGTTCTCCAAATGCAGCGAAACTTTTTGACGATTTTTTTGGAAGAAAAGAGGCACTAGAATCTTCGTGGGATGACCAGAAGGGGAAGGAGGTGGCCACTAGGCACCAGGGCGCGCCACCCCCCTCTGGCTCACCCTGGCGGGTAGTGGGACCCTCGTGGCCCATCTTAGCGTGAGACCGACGCCAAAAAATCCTATATATTCAGAAACCCCCAAAAGTTAACCTAGATCGAAAGTTTCGCAAGCCTCCATAACCATGAAAAACCAATCTGGACCTTGTTCCGGCACCCTGCCGGAGGGGGAAATCATCACTGGAGGCCATCTTCATCATCTCGGCGGCCACCATGATGAGGAGGGAGTAGTCCACCCTCGGGGATGAGGGTTTGTACCAGTAGCTATGTGTTTAATCTCTCTCTCTCTCTCTCTCTCTCTCTATCGTGTTCTTGATTTGGCACGATCTTGATGTACCGCGAGATTTGTTAATATAGTTGGATCATATGGTGTTTTCCCCTCTCTATCTTGTTGTGATGAATTGAGTTTTACCTTCGAGATTTCATTATTATCAGATTGAATACTTTTATGGATTTGAAAACACATGATGTATGTTTTGGCACTCAACTTGCGGATTCCCGAGGTGACATTGGGGTAATCTATGCATAGGGGTTGATGCACGTTTTCATCTTTGTTTCTCCAGTAGAAATCTTGGGGCACTCTTTGAAGTTCTTTGTGTTGGATTGAGTATTATGAATCTGAAGTTGTTTGATGTATATCATATAATCAACTCACGAACACTTGTGGTGACATTGGAGTATCTAGGTGACATTAGAGTTGGTTGATGTGTATCATATGGTGTTATTTTAGTACAAACTCTTGGGCTATTTGTGACACTTATTGGAATAGCTCGATAGATCGATCGGAAAGGATAACTTTGAGGTGGTTTCGTACCCTACAAATAATTTCATCTTATGTGCTCTGCTAGATAAGAACTTTGGAGTGATTCTTTATCGCACGTTGAGGGATTGCCATATGATCCAATTATGTTAGCATTGTTGAGAGATTTCACTAGCGGAAGTATGAACCACATGCCTTATTTTCAAGCATTGAAATACCGTTTGTGCTCACTTTTGTTACTTGCTACCTTGCTGTTTTTATTGTTACTATTACAAAAATCAATATCTACTATCATTACTACACTTGTATCACCATCTCTTCGCCGAACTAGTGCACCTATACAATTTACCATTGTATTTGGTGTGTTGGGGATACAAGAGACTCTTTTTTATTTGGTTGCAGGGTTGTTTGAGAGAGACCATTGATAACCCACAAGTATAGGGGACCGCAATAGTTTTCGATGGTAGAGTATTCAACCCAAATTTATTGATTCGACACAAGGGGAGCCAAAGAAAATTTGCAAGTATTAGCAGTTGAGTTGTCAATTCAACCACACCTGGAGATTAATTATCTGCAGCAAAGTGATCAGTAGCAAAGTAATATGATAGTTTTGATAGTAGTAGCAATGGCAATAGTAACAGTAACAGTGATAGCAATGATTTTGTAGCAAGTGTAACAGTAACGATAGCAGTAGTAACTTAGCAAGGACAATATGAGAGAAATTCGTAGGCATTGGATCGGTGAACTCGTTGGATGATATTCATCATATAACAGTCATAACCTAGGGCGATACGGCACTAGCTCTATTTCATAAATATAATGTAGGCATGTATTCCGTAAATAGTCATACGTGCTTATGGAAAGAACTTTCATGACATCTTTTGTCCTACCCTCCCGTGGCAGCGGGGTCCATATGGAAACTAAGGGATATTAAGGCCTCCTTTTAATAGAGAACCGGAACAAAGCATTAACACATAGTGAATACATGAACTCCTCAAACTACGGTCATCATCGGGAAGTGTCCCGACTTCTGTCATTCCGGGGTTGCCGGATCATAACACGTAGTAGGTGACTATAACTTGCAAGCTCGGATCTAGAACATAGATATAATGGTGATAACATAAACGGTTCAGATCTGAAATCATGGCACCCAGGCCCAAAGTGACAAGCATTAAGCAAGGCAAAGTCATAGCAACATCAATCTCAGAATATAATGGATAATAGGGATCAAGCCCTAACAAAACTAACTCGATTACATGATGAATCTCATCCAACTCCTCACCGACCAGCGAGCCTACGAAGGAATTACTCACTCCCGGTGGGGAGCATCATGGAATTGGCGATGGAGAAGGGTTGGTGATGACGAAGATCGAAGATTCACCTCTTCGGAGCCCCAAACGGACTCCAGATCTGACCTCCCGATGAAGAATAGGAGGTGGCGGCGACTCCGTCTCGTGAAATGCGATAATTCTTCCTCCCTCATTTTTTTCTCCGAAAATGTGATTTTATAGTGTTAGGGTTGAGGTCTGCGGGGCCACCAGGTGGGGACAACCCACCTGGGCGCGCCAGGAGGGGGGCGCGCCCTGGTGGGTTGTGCCCACCCAGGTGCCCCCTCCGGTGGTTCTTGGCTCCAGAAATTCTCTTTTATTGTATAAAAAATCCTCGCAAAGTTTCGTTCCAATCCGAGAACTTTTATTTCTGCACAAAAAACAACACCATGGTAGTTCTGCTGAAAACAGCATCAGTCCGGGTTAGTTTCATTCAAATCATGCAAATTAGAGTCCAAAACAAGAGGGAAAGCATTAGGAAAAGTAGATATGACGGAGACGTATCAACTCCCCCAAGCTTAAAGCTTTGCTTGTCCTCAAGCAATTCAGTTGATAAACTAAAAGTGGAAAAGAAAAAATTTACAAACTCTTTTGCTCTTGTTTACATAAATAAGCTTAAGTAGCACCCAGGTTTTCAGCCAAGATCACGACTAACCATGTCGACAATAACTCTTAAAAATTATATTAACTCATATCAATGGCATAATCAACTAGCGAGCAATAATAAGATATCTCAAATGACAACACTTTGTCAAAACAACCATGATATAATATGACAATAATGGTATCTCGCTAGCCCTTTCTGAGACCGCAAAACATAAATGCAGAGCACCTCCAAAGTTCAAGCAGCGACTAAACATTGTAGTTCATGGTAGAGAAGATCCAGTCATGATGCACCCAACATTAGCTACACACAATGCATGAGGATGACAATAGTGCTCTCAGGATCTAGCGCTTATTTGAGAAGGTGATGACACAACATAAAAGTAAATAGATAGTCCCTTCGCAGAGGGAAGCAGTGATTTGCAGCGGTGCCAGAGCTCAAGTTTTTAAAACAGAGGTAAATGAAATTTTGAGAAATGCACCCTTCTAGTTTACTTCGCGACCATTAGTTATCGGTATCTTCCATGCTAAACACATTAGTGACGGTTCCCAAGCGATAAAAGTAAAGGTTTACTCCCCCTCCACCAACAATCACACTCCACGGCTGGTCCGAAACAATGGGTACCGTCCATACCAACAACAGTCCTAGGGGAGTTTTGTTTAATTATTTGAAATTTGAGTTCGGGACTGGGAATCCCTATTACCGCCCCTCTCGTGCAAGGATGAGTGAATAAACACTCATCATGAGAATAACCTGCTTAGCATGGAAGATACTGACTACCTCCTGTCGCTCTATGAACAATCCAGGCACACAAAAAAGGATATTTATTTGAAGTTTTTAGAGGTGGCACATGCAAATTTACTTAGGACGGCAGGGTAATACCGCATATAGGTTGGTATGGTGGACTCATCTGGGATAACTTGGGTTTCAGGATTTTGATGCACAAGCAGTGTTCCCGCTTAGTACAGGCGAAGGCTAGCAATTAGGTTGAGAAGCGGCCAGCTAGAGAGCGAAAACGGTCATGAACATGCGTTATGCATAAGTAACATTGGATACTAGCATGAGTAGGATATGAACACCATGAACATAAATATCATAGAGGCTATGTTGGTTTTGATTCAACTACATGCATGAACATGTGCCAAGTCAAGCCACTCGAACATTCAGAGGAGGATACCATATCATCATACTACATCACAATCATTTTAACACAATGTTGACATCCAAGATAAATCATTATCCACTCCTAGCTACTTAAGCATGGCATGAGAAACTATAATCTCTAATTGTCACTGCAAACATGTTTGATCATAATAGGCTGAATCATGGATACTAGGTTAAACATATTTACAAAAACAGAACAAGTCGAGTTCATACCCGTTTCTCTCTGCCACAGCCAGTTCACCAAATATCGTCATTATTGCCTTTCACTTGCACGACCGAACGATATTAAAATGATAATAGTGCAAGAGTGCTGTGGACCAAGCTGGGATCTGCAAACATTTTATTCAAAAGGAGAAGACAAGGTAATTTGGGCTCTTTGTTAGATCATCAGTAATGCATATGAGAGCCACTCAACATTTTCATCGTGGTCTTCTCCTCAGTATGACTCAATAAAAGGAAGAGAAATTCAGAGGAACACACTGAAATATTTTTGGAGTTTTTGGTTTTCTAGAAGAAAACAAAATACAAGAAAAGAAAAGCAAAAACGAGAAAAACTATTTACACAGGAAAGCTCCCAACAAAAAGAAGAACTAGGAAATCTTTTTGGGTTTTCTTTTAAAATACTATATCTAACTACACTAGGAAGAAAAACCGAAAAGAAGCAAGAAACATTTTTTTTGATTTTCTCCAAGTTTTTTCAAACACACAAGAAGAAGGCGAGAAAATAAATTTAGCATGGATAATACAATGAAAAAGTGTGGACACCGACAACTGGAATGAAATGTGTGAACATGAATGTAATGTCGGTGGGCATATGTACCCCTCCCCCCCAAGCTTAGGGTTTTGGCCTAGCTTGGTAATCACCACTCGAAAAAGCCATCAGGTCCCACGTTGAAGTGCTGGGGAGCGGGCACCTGAGGGTCCCACTCCTGAGGCTCCTCCTCTGCCGCAGCCAGGTTGTTCCGGTAGGTGACAATGTCCTCAGGCATGATCCTGTATCTGCCCCTGGCAATATGATCAAACAAAGTAGGTGCAGGCAACGGAATAACATCACGAGTAATCTCACTAAAGACCAAATTATAAGAAACATCCATACTGGTGTTCTTGCTATCAATAAAGTGGTGATGTGCCATAGCCTGGCGATCTAGGTAAACCTTGTGCAAGGGATAATCATGCTGGCGTATCTGAATGTTAAAGTGACTCGCCAAGCGAGTAGCATAAATACCACCATGTATTTTACCCTTGATCTGTTAATGTGGAGGCGATGTGCCACAATAGCTCCCAAGCTATAAGTGTTGTCGTCGTAAAGTGCACGGCGTTAGAAAGCGAACTCCGGGGCACTAAGTGCACCTACCTTCTCTCTAGCAAGCAAACACTTTGCAATGAATAGAGCAAAATAATGCACGGCAGGAAAATGTAAGCTAGTGGCGGTGACACCTGACACCCCTCTCTCATCCCCCACTGTTAGAGTGCGGTAAAAACCATGAAACTCTGCGGGCCTAGGCTCTACTAAATCCCCATCAGAAAGGATCAAGCATATGTCACAAAAATTCAGTGAGTGGTATCTGATGGGTTTCAGCATATAAATTAAACTGCACCTCAGGAGGATTATTCCTACTTATGAAATGAAAACTTTGCACAAAGGAATTTGTGAGGAGATGATACTGTTCACATTCAGCTGCGATGAAGTTAGTGAGGCCGGCATTAGCAGCATATTGTGCAAACTCTTGACGGATTCCGGCTCCCTCCATGAATGGGTTATGTGGCCATTCGCACGGCCGTACCTCCGCAATTCTCCGGGTGCGGAGATCACTGTCAGATGACTACCCAATAACTTCCTTGGAGATCTTCTTGGAAGCAAACTTCCTAAAGAAACTCATCTTTTTCCTATGAACAAAATTCTGAAATTTTTAGTCCACAAAATTTTCTCAACAAAACTTCACAAGAATGATAGCAACTACTCATAGGGATGCATAGAGGCCATATCAATCATTCAAACTACTTAGAACTCTGTCAGGGGGATAGACCCCGGGTAGCCTCATCAGTACTTAACCATATTTCAAGACATCGGGGCTGGCCAAGCCCCTCAGTCCGACTGGTCGTAAGACCGACCTCCGTGGCCGGACGGGACCGGAGGGCCGCCTCCTAGAAGACGGCGCGTTCCAGAAGACGACACACCCCGGAAGACGGCGCACTCCAGAAGGCGGCGAGGGTACGGGCCGGCTCCTAGCAGGCAGCCCGTCCCCTCCCTAGGAGTTTGAGCCCGGCCAGGAGACAAGCTGGGGCACGGCCACAGTGCGCCGTGCCTCCCCCAAATCACGGCCGCATGGCTACAGTAGGCGCCGCCGGGCAGCCGCCGACCCGCCCGGCGCGGCACTGTAGCCATGGCGCGCCCGACACGGCCTCCGTCAGCACGGACGGTGCCACAGTGAATAGCCGTCAGCGGGGCCCGCAGGCGGCGGGCCCCACCTGTCGGCCGGTTCCTCGGCAGCCGGCAGGGCCCTACAGAAGCAGGCCCCAGGGGCCGGCGGAGAACCCGGCCCCCATAGACACTGGCAGCCTGGGCCTACCACCCGGCCACATTACCATTGTACCCCTAGGGGTTTACCCTATAAAACCCCCCAGGCCGCATCCATGCAAAGGGCCCCTCTCATGTTCCACCTCAATTCTACACACACCATAGCCAGGGGGAGGAGAGAGCTAGCCTCGCCCTTCTTCCTCCTCTGGACGAACAGCTCTAGGAGCACCATTGTACTCTTTGCTTCATAGTGATCATGCGGAGACCCCGCAGAGCAGGAGTAGGGGTTTCATCTCTTAGGAAAGCCCTGAACCTAGGTAGATCTCGTGTCCGTCCGAGCTTGTGACCACTCCCGCTTCCAGGACCCGACGACGATCTCATGGCCCCAACCATGATAAGCCACCCCCTGGCATCTGTTGAGATATTACCTCGACAGTTGGCGCCCACCATGGGGCCAGCAGTGACGTCGGCCGTAGACACGTTCTGGACGGGAACCTTGTTCCTCTCCGACGAGTGTGCCGCGGCTGGCGAGATCAGCCGGCCCGATGCGCCCGCTCGCGCCGGCCTTGGCGCATCGCCTGACGCGGGAGCCGCCTTCCCCGCGGGTTGCCTAGCCAGCCTCTTCAGCGAGCTCAGCCTCTTCGACGAGCCCGCCGCCGACGCACGAGCGGGCGACTCCCTCACCAAGCTCTTCGGCAAGCTCGCTCTCGTCGACATGGCCTCCACCGACGACTTCCCCAGCTACGTGGAGATCGTCGACAATCCCCTCCCTCCTGCCGCCAGCGACGCTCCTGTCGGCGCGCTCGGTGCCAGCACCCTCGCAGAGGTGATGGTCATCGGCTACGGCCTGGGCGCTGGCAGATCCAACCAGGATCCGCTAGACACGACCATACACGCCCTGGCGACGCCTCCTCCCCCCGGCGCCAGCCAGGAGGAGCTGGAGGAGTTCCGCGTCAAGCTTTTCGACAGCGCCTCCAAGATGGCGGCGCTGAAGCGCCGCACTGAAGCCACTCAGCGCGAGATCGACCATGTGGTTGGTGGGACGCCGACTGCGGCTGAGCCTAGCTGGGCCAGCGCCATCCGGCAACGCAGTGCTGCGATTGCCAGCATGCTGGGGGTCGAACGCCCGGTCTACGAGACCCCAGCGCAGAACATGCGTGCCGCCCAGGCGGCCGCAGATGAGCGCAAGCACTTGGAGGGCGACGAGCTACGTGAGCAACTGGAGCGCCTCCAGCAGTTCATCGACGCTGCAAACGCGCAGCAGGACACGAGCATCCGTGTGGTGGGAGCAGGCCGATGGGTCGACACCCATGTGCCCCATCGCAAGAACGGCGCGACCTCTCGGTCCCCTAGCGGCGGAGGTCGCGGGCAGCCGCGAGACCCAGAGCCGGCTGCTAGCAACAGCCAGCGTACACCCCGCACGATAGCGGACAGCCACCAAGTGCTTCAGAACCCGGAGCCTCGACGCCGGCCGGAAGAGCGCTTGCCTCCTCGGAGGGAGAGGGCGGCTACTCCCGCGCCGCCGCCTGAGCACCCGACGCTCAGCGGCCGGCTTAGCCCCCGCGAAGCAGTCAGCGAAAACGATGCACGCCACCGGATCGAGCGGCTGGCTCGGTCCCAGTTGTTGGAAGAGGAGCGCACAATCGGGCCGGCCTGCTTCGGCCCCCGCATCCGCGATGAGCCCTTTCCCAAAGGGTTCACGCTCCCCCGAGTCACGCCCAAGTACAATGGCTTCGTGAAGCCGGAAGACTGGCTGATCGACTACTCCACAGCAGTCGGCATCGCCAACGGCAACAAGCGCATCGCCGTCAAGTACATCCCGCTCATGCTTCAGGGCACGGCCCGGACATGGCTGAACAGCCTCAAGCCCAACAGCATCAACAGCTGGGTAGATTTCAGTGACGCCTTCGTCCGCAACTTCACCAGTACATACAAGCGCCCCCCAAGCCACGCCAGCTCTCCATGTGCGTTCAGGGGCCGACCAAGTCTACTCGCGACTACCTGACGCATTGGGGCGAGCTGCGCAACTCCTGCGAGGGGGTCCACGAGGTGCAGGCCATCGAGTACTTCACCACCGGGTGCAGAGAGGGCACTCTGCTCAAGCACAAGCTCTTGTGCGACGAGCCAGCTCCCTTGGACGAGCTCCTGGTCGTGGCCGACAAGTACGCCACCGCCGACTCCTCCATGGGGTCGGAGATCCGGGTTGACGCGGCCGGCAGGGTGGTCCAGCCAGGTTCCCAAACTCCGGCTGGTGACGCCAACCGGCGCCAACAACCGAACAACAACAAGTGCAAGGCCCCTCAGCCGGCTTCCAATAGCCGGCAGGTGGCCGGTGTCGAGGATCAGCAGCCGGCCTGGCAGCCCGGCCCCAAGCATCAGCGGGGCGGCAAGGGTACCTGGAAGCCTGCCTTCTCCTTTGAGCAAGCCCTCGATGCCCCGTGCAAGTTCCATAGCGGCACGAAGCCATCCAACCACACCACCCAGAAGTGCAACTGGCTCTCCTGGATTGCCAAGGGTGAGGCCCTGCCGTCTCCTCCACCAGCCGGCCAGGTAGCTCCGGTTGTTCAGCAACCGGCCCGAGCTGCCGGTATGCTTCAAGATGAGTTCCCCGAAGAGAACGCCACCTACGTCATCTTCACGAGCGAAGCCGATGACAAGCACAGCAGACGGCAGCAGCACCGCGAGGTGAATGCTGTCAGCTCAAAGGTCCCCACCTTCATGCACTGGTCTGAGAGGCCCGTCACCTGGAGCCAAGCTGACCACCCGGCCGTGATGCCCTCGCCGGGTTCATACGCCATGGTGCTGGAATCGACCTTCTCAACGGAGAGGCGGACTTGCCGCTTCGGCCGAGTTCTGATAGATGGCGGTAGCAGCATCAACATCCTATACCGTGAGACCATGGAGCGGTTGGACATCAAGGTCAAGTAGCTTCAGCCTAGCCGGACTGTCTTCCACGGCATAGTTCCCAGCCTTTCCTGCTCTCCAATCGGCAAGATCAAGATCGATGTCCTGTTCGGTGACAAGAACCACTTCCACCGTGAGCCAATCTAGTTCGAGGTGGTCGACTTGGACAGCCCCTACCATGTGCTCTTGGGCCGCCCGGCGCTGACCAAATTCATGATGGTCCCGCACTACGCCTACCTGAAGGCCAAGATGTCGGGTACCAAGGGCATCATCACTGTTGTCGGCGACTACCAGAAGTCGCTAGATTGCGCCACCGCCAGCAGCCGGCTGGCTGAGTCCCTTGTCATCGCTCAAGAAAAGCGTCTCCTTGACCGGATGGTAGCCATGGCCAGCGAGAAGCCGGCCGTGCCGACTGATCCCAAGGAGACGGAAGCAGGGGCCTCCTTCCAGCTGGCCAAGGAAACCAAGAAGATCGCCTTGGACCCGGCGCACCCGGAGAGGTTTGCTGTCGTAGGGACCAACGTCGACAGCAAATAGGAAGGCGAGCTCGTCGATTTCCTCCGTGAGAATCGAGACATCTTCGTATGGTCCCCCAAAGACATGCCGGGTGTCCCGACGGATTTCGCCGAGCACAAACTACATGTGAGGCCGGATGCTAAGCCGGTCAAGCAGCCCCTCCGCCGCCTATCAGAAGAGAAGAGAAGGATCGTTGGTGAAGAAATCGCCCGGCTTCTGGCAGCCGACTTCATCATGGAAGTGTTCTACCCAGACTGGCTTGCCAACCCAGTCCTCGTCTTGAAGAAGAATAACAAGTGGCGCATGTGTATCGACTACACGAGCCTCAACAAGGCCTGCCCCAAGGATCCGTTTGCCCTGCCATGGATCGACCAAGTGATAGACTCCACGGCCGGCTACGAGCTGCTGTCCTTCTTGGACGCGTACTCCGGCTACCACCAGATCAAGCTAGATCCGGCCGACCGCTTGAAGACCGCCTTTATCACACCATTCGGCGCCTTCTGCTACATCACCATGACGTTCGGCTTGAGGAATGCCGGCGCTACCTTCCAACGATGCATGCAGAAGTGCTTGTTGAAGCAACTCGGCCGCAATGCCCATGTCTATGTGGATGGCATTGTGGTGAAGACGGAGAAGCGCGGCACCCTCCTAGAGGATCTCAAGGAGACCTTCGAAAATCTGCACCGTTTTCAAATCAAGCTCAACCAGGAGAAGTGCGTCTTCGGAGTACCAGCCGGTCAGCTCCTCGGTTTCCTTGTCTCTGAACGTGGCATCGAGTGCAACCCCATGAAGATCAAGGCCATCGAGCGGATGGAAAGACCCACCAAGCTGTGTGACGTCGAAAAGTTCACCGGGTGCCTGGCATCCCTCAGCCGCTTCATCAGTCGGCTGGGCGAGAAGGCGCTCCCCCTGTACCAGCTCATGAAGAAAACCACTTGCTTCGAGTGGAACGACCAGGCGGACGAAGCTTTTCGTCAGCTCAAGCGCATGATGTCCACGCCGCCCATCCTGGCGGCTCCGGCTGCCAAGGAACCGATGCTCCTCTACGTCACCGCCACCAGCCGAGTCATCAGCACGGTGATTGTGGTCGAGCACCCAGAAGCCGGCAAGGTGTAGCCGGTCCAGAGGCCTGTGTATTATCTGAGCGAGGTCTTGTCCACCTCGAAGCAGAACTACCCCCACTACCAGAAGATGTGCTACGGTGTATACTTTGCCGCCAAGAAGCTGAAGCAATATTTCCAAGAGCACTCCATCATGGTTGTCTGCACCGCCCCCCTTGCCGAGGTCATGGGCAACAGAGATGCCTCAGGCCGGGTGGCCAAGTGGGCCATCGAGTTGGCTCCTCATACCATCCTCTACCAGCCCCGCACCGCCATCAAGTCCCAGGCGCTGGCCGACTTCTTAGTCGACTGGGCCGAGTCCCAGTACCTGCCGCTAGCGCCGGATTCTACGCATTGGCGGATGCACTTTGACGGCTCAAATATGTGCACCGGCTTGGGAGCCGGCATCGTCCTCACCTCTCCCAAGGGTGACAAGCTAAAGTACACGCTACAGATCCACTTCGCCGCCTCCAACAACGTAGCCGAGTACGAGGCACTCATCTTTGGGCTCTGACTGGCCAAGGAGATCGTCATTCGCCGCATCCTTTGCTACGGCGACTCAGACTTGGTGGTCCAGCAGTCGTCCGGCGACTGGGACGCCAAGGACGCCAACATGGCAAGCTACCACTTCCTCGTCCAGCAGATGAGTGGGCACTTTGATGGGTGCGAGTTCCTCCATGTGCCAAGAGCTGACAACGACGCAGCGGACGCCCTCGCCCGCATTGGTTCCACCCGGCAGGCCATACCAACCGCCGTCTCCCTTGAGTGTCTACGCAAGCTGTCTATCAAGCCGTCGCTAGAGTCCGACTGCATCTTCGTGCCGGCTGACCCCGAAGTAGTCGGATCTGGCTCGGGGACTCCAGCAGGTGGCCTGGGGGCTGCACCACCAGCACCCGGCCCAGGAATTCCAGCAAGCGACCCAGGGACTACGGCAGTCAGCCCGGGGACTTCATCGACACCACCAGGAGCGGCCGGCTCCAGCCCGCCGCCTCCCAACCCGGCCACCCTCGTGCCAGTTGCCGTCTTCATAGTGGTGGCGGCCCCATCTTGGGCGTAGCCCATCCGCGACTACCTGGTAAGCCGTGTGCTACCAGCAGACAAAGTGCTAGCCCAACAGATCCAGCGCCGGGCAGGCGCCTACACCATCATCAACAGAGAGCTCGCCAGGTGGAGCGTGACCGGCATTTATCAGCGCTGCGTGGAGCCGGAGAAGGGCATGGAGATCCTCAGAGACATCCACCAAGGCGAATGTGGCCACCATGCCGCCTCCAGGTCCCTCATAGCCAAAGCCTTCCGCCATGGTTTCTTCTGGCCGACTGCATTGGACGACGCCAAGGAGTTGGTCAAGAAGTGCAAAGGGTTCCAGAAGTTCAGCACCAAGCAACACCAGCCGGCCTCTGTCCTCAAGACCATCCCCATCACCTGGCCATTTGCCGTGTGGGGTTTGGACATGGTGGGTCCTTTCAAGACAGCACGCGGCGACATGACTCATTTGCTGGTCGCCGTGGACAAATTCACCAAGTGGATAGAGGCCAAGCCAATCAAGAAGCTGAACGGTCCGACTGCCGTCACGTTCATCGCCGACGTCACCGTCCGATACGGCGTTTCCCACAGCATCATCACCGACAATGGCACCAACTTCGCCAAAGGTGCCTTGGCCCGTTTCTGCGCAAACCAGGGTATCCGACTGGACCTAGCGTCCGTTGCCCATCCACAGTCAAACGGCTAGGTGGAGCGAGCAAACGGCCTCATCCTGTCCGGCATCAAGCCCCGCCTGATCGAGCCACTGGAGCGATCGGCCGGCTGCTGGATCAACGAGCTACCAGCCGTCCTCTGGAGTCTTCGGACCACGCCCAACAGATCAACCAGCTTTACGCCCTTCTTTCTCGTGTACGGTGCCGAGGCTATCATCCCCACGGATATCGAGTTTGACTCACCTCGCGTCACTATGTACACGAAGGCGGAAGCGAAGGAGGCGCGAGAAGACGGCGTCGACCTGCTGGAAGAGGCCCGGCTGCTAGCACGCAGCCGGTCCGCCATCTACCAGCAGAGCCTGCGCCGCTACCACAACAAGAAGGTCAAGCCGCGTACATTCCGCGAAGGCGACCTTGTGCTCCACCTGATCCAGTGATCAGCCGGCCAGCACAAGCTCACAGCACCTTGGGAAGGCCCCTTCATCGTCAGCAAGGCCCTGGGCAACGACTCGTACTACCTCATCGACGCCCAAAAGCCCAGGGCACGCAAGCGAAGCACAGCCGGCGAAGAGATGGAGCGGCCATGGAACGTGAACCTACTCCGTCCGTTTCATAGTTAAAGCGAGTGTATGTACCATGCTAACTTTTGTATTAAGTAAAGACCTCAGGTCCCCCGAGATGCACTCGGGGGCTACCTTTTTATCCATGAGATAAGCTTATACCATGAATTGAGTTTTCTTTATATATTCTTGCCCCGTCCGGGTTCCGGTCAGCCGACCCGGGGGCTCGCCGTCTTGGCCTAAGTTCGCACCAGCCGGAGCCAACTAGTAGTGTGCTGACGCCAAAGCCCTCTCTTCGCTCCATGTCACAGCTCACAGCGCGGCTGTCCGACTGGCAAGAGTTAAAGGCCGGAAATGCTGTGCACACGAAAAACGACTAAGGAAAACGCTGACTACGGCCAAGCCGGCCAGGCGCCTCCCTCGTCCGGCTAAGCCGGCAGGCCGGCTTTTCGCTCGACTAAGCTACGCTCTAAGCGGTTGAAGTAACTTGCCCGTTCTAAACGACCAAGTCCCTGACCCAGCCATAGACCGCAGTGCGGCTGTCTGGCTGGCAGGGAGGCGGCCAAGGGAACACGGTGAAGGAAAAAGCCAAAGAGGGCAAAAGCAAACTCAAGCTAGAACCCGGCAACACATGCAAAATATGGGGATTTAAACTTTGTACATTGCAAAAGGGTCCAAGGCTAGCATTCAAGTTTAAGAATACACCCCCAGTGGGTGGAACTGCGCATAACTGACATTGCTTTCAAGCACGAAGAAAACTCGAAAAAAGATAACAGGCCATCTAGGCGGACGGCCCCTCGGGCTTCACGGACTGGTTGGCGGCAGGCGTAGCTTCGGCTGGTGGGGCTGCCGGCTGCGGAGTCTCGGCCTGGCGGTCGGCGGCGGCTGACGTGGTCTCCGGCTGGTAGCTAGTCGGCGCTGGGTCGGGCCGAGTCTGGCTGGTAGCTCCGCCGTCTGGTGAGACGCGACCGCCTTCCTCGTCCTTGTCGCCCTCGTCGCCTTCGTCGCTAGAGGCGATCTCCTCCGCCGGGTCCTCCCCGTCCGACGGGTTCAGACCAAACCAGGACGGAGGAACCACGGCACTGTCATCTCCCTGCTCCGGGACGAAGACGTCGACATCAGCATAGTCGGCGATGGCTGCTGCGTGGACGGCGATGTCCTCGTGCTGCGCTGCCAGCTCTGGCAGCGCCTCTTGACGAAAGGTCACCAGCTGCGCCAGGCGCACGCCGGGGTACCAGGCCTTGACGAACTCTAGAGCCTTGGCAGCCCCGGACCACGCCGCGGAGCTCTTCCAGGCTTCGAGCCGGCCCGCCGCCACCTCTAGCCAGTCGGCCGTCCGACTGGGAGTCCGCGGGATCTGAGCACCCGGCCACAAGCTTTCCAAGACCTGTGACCCGGCGCGCTGAAGACGGCGGAGCAGGCGGCGCGTGGGCTCGAGGTGCATCCGGACGGCCGTGAGCTGTTCGCCCACGGTCCGAGGCCGGTCCTGCGTGATCTCCTTGCCCTCCCACATTTGCTCCTCGCGCTGGGCCTCGATGGCCATGCAGACGGAGACGGAGTAGCCCGGGAGGAACTCTGCTAAAAAAAGACAAAGATGTCAGAGGCCGGCTTCCAGCAACAACCGACAGCTAACAATCAGCAACCCACAACCCGGAGAAGAGAGACGCACCGTCAAGCATGTCCTCAATCACGGAGTAGCCGTCATCGAGGAGCTTCTCCCTCTCGGCCCAGTCCGAGCGTTGAGTCTCGAACTCGGCCGTCAGGCGCTGTTCGTCCGCCTTCAGCATCCGGACCTGGTTCGCGTGGTGTTCGGCCAGCTCCGCCAGCTCATTCTCCAGCCGGTCGCGAGCCACGGCCGCCTGGTTGCGTTCCTGCACCAAAACCCGGAGCTGGCCCTCGAGCTCGGCCACGCGCTCCCTCAATTGGGCAGTGGCCACTGCAAGAAGAAGACAGAATTCATCATCATCTACTTCGACAAAAACGAAAACAAGCCTACCAGAAAAGATCCGTCCTGACTGCTCAACAGTCGGCCCGAATCTCGGGGGCTACACCCAGTGGGTGCGCTGGCGCGCCCCCACTAAAAGCTGGCTTACTTACTTCGGCTCTGAGCCAGCTCAATAGTCCGAGTGGTGAGCGTCCGGTTCTGCGTGTTGTACGCGGCCGCCCGCATGTTGTGGTAGTCCTCCAACAGCAGCAAGCATTTCAGCCAAAGAAAAGAACACCTTGGAGTTCCAACCCGCCTGCTCAGCAGCCGGCTCAGAACTCGGGGACTACACCCAGTGGGTGCGCTGGCGCGCCCCCACAGAAGATTACAAGACAAAAAATATAGCAAAATAAGGTATACATACCCGGATGGCCGACCGCGTTGCCAACAGCTCCTCCCTCGCCCTTTGCAGAGTGGCGTTCTGGGCGAGGAACCGGTCCTCCAGGTCGCGCACCGCCAGGTTCAAGGCGGCCGAGCCGGCCCCCGCCACCCAGCCTGAAGGAGGGGCGCTCATGGCCCCGGCGTCGGCTCCCCGCGAGCTCGAGGCCGCAGCCTCCACCTGCCGCATGGGCTCTGATGTCGCCCGCGTCGCACGCCGGCACGCAGGAGCGCGCGCCACCAAGGCCTGGCGCGCCCCCGCCCGGCGCCGGCAGGTGGTACCTCCGGCTGGTTGGGCTCGTTGCTTCCTCGTCCGCCGGCATCCGACGCGCGCTGGGTCTCCTCCACCTCCGGGATGACGGGTCGGGGACCACAAACTCCGGCACCGACCGGTCGGCCCCAGCCGCCCCAGGCGGCGTCTGGTTCTCCGCCGTCTCCACCTCCGGCTGTTCGAGGGTGACGGTCTCCGGGACCTCACCACCAGCCGGATCCGCTGTCACCCTGGCGTCGGCCCCTGCCTGTGCCTTGGTCGCGGCCTCCGCCTGCGCCTTCGTCACCGCTTCCGCCTCCGCTTCCAGCGCAGCCCGGGCCTCCGCCTGCGCCACCTCCTCCGCCTGGGCGTCGGCTTGCGCCTTCTCCGCGGCCTCCTGCGCCTCGCGTGCCTCGCGCACGTTCCTCTCCTGCGCCTCCCGGAGGGCAGCAGCCGGATCCGGACACCGAGCATCCGCTGAGCTGTCCACTGAGTCCATCAGCGAGGCGGATGAAGCCCGCGTGGTAGCGAAGGCCGTCCTGCTCAACAGGAAAGCAAAGATGAGGAAACACCCCAAGAAAGAAGGAAAACATGAAGTCAGCGCGGCAAGTACGCTTACCCGGACATGAGCGGCATGGGTTTGGGCCCTTTCCGGGCGGCGGCCACCTTCTGGACCTCGTGCCGTCTGGTGGCGTCCGCCTGTTTGGCATTCTTGGCCGGGTGGCTCCCGTACCTCCCCGCCAGGCGGCGCTTGTGCCCACCGGGTGCAGCTGCCGGCCGTGGCATTGAGGTTTCGACTCCTGTTCCCGCGCCCCCCTAGGCGGGTGCCGCTCCTCATCGCCTTCGTCGTCGTCCGGCCAAGCCCGGACATCGCCGATTCCTCCTCCGCCGCCCGCTTCGGGGCTGCCTGCTCCTCCGTCGCCTCCAGCGGAGCCGCCTGCCTCGGGCCCGCCTGCTCCTCCGCCGCCTCCTCCAGCGACCTCCTCGTCGCCGCCTTCCTCCATGGCGGCTGCCCCCAGCTCGGGATCCTCGGTGTCGCTATCCTCACGGTCCGACATCCACTCGTGGCCAGGAGCCGGCGTGCCTTGGCCCGCGAAGCACTGCCACAAAAAGCCGACTGGTCAAGACGGAGGGAAGAAGAATATTGTGAATAAAGCAGCCGGATCTAGTACTTACCGCTGGAGGGGGGTTGGCCCGACTGTAAGGCTTCTTGCCGATACGCCACTCCGCCTCGCTGAGCTTGCAGTTGGAGATGTCGTTGACATGGCGGACCACCTCCACCCTCGGCATCTCCTTGGTGGACATCCGGCATGGATCCCGGTGGCTGCTCATCTGGCTGATGAGGTGCGGTCGAAGCTGAAGCGGTGATACCCGGCGCATGATGAAGCCGGCCAGCAGGTCGGCCGACTTGAGCCCCTCCCGGCTTGTCATCTCCTCCAGCCGGGCGAGGACGCTGACGATAGGGCCCGGCAGGGGGCGCTTGGGCGGCTGCTGTTGCTAGTTGTCGCGCGGCCCAGCAGGTGGCCTGGGCACGTAGGCCGGTAGGTTGATGTAGTCGATGTTCCAGAGATTCCGGACGTAGAAGTATGATTTCTGCCAAAGCTTGGCCGACTCGAGCAGAGGGATCGACGGGAAGCGCGTGCCGCCTCCTGAACGCCTCACAGCCACGCACGCCCCGCACTGGGCCAGCTCCTCCTTCGCCGACGTACCTAACTTGAGGTAGAAGAACCTACCCCAGAGCTCGTTAGTCGGCAAGACGCCGAGGTACCCCTCGCAGAAAGTAACGAAGGCGGAGAGGCACACCACCGTGTTGGGGGTGAGGTGGTGCGGCTGCAGTCGGTAGAAGTGGAGAAACTCCCGAAAGAAGCCGCTGGCCGGGAGCGCGAAGCCACGGAGGAAGTGAGCCCGGAAGACGACGCACTCACCGGGCTCCGGCCGCGGCGAGATCTCCGGCTCAGGGGGGATGCGCACACCCACGTTGTCGGAGCGAGGCAGCCTCCACGTCACGCGGAGGAAGTCGACGTGGTCGTAGTGGACATTAGATCCCAGCCATCCGCTTTTCGCCATGGCGCGGGGACGACAAGGAGGAGCTTGACGGAGAAGAAGACGACGAACGCTGCGGCAACAAAGGAGAAGACGATGGGCGACGCGGCGACGACGTGAGGTAGCGGAGCCACGATGATGGCCGTGGCGGAGTGGCTGCTTCAGCGGAGCGGCGATCGCGGCTAGGCGACAACGACCAGGGAGGCAACCGCGGAAGCGCTTTGGCGACGGCGGAGCTGCGCCGCGGCAGCAATGGCGAAGGGAGAAGAGAGAGTGGGGAGGGGGCGCGCGTGTGTTTTGCCGCCCCTCCTCCTCTTCCCCCTCTTTATAGCCGACGGAAGCGAAGCCGAGACGACGTGGGGGCGTGGGATTAACTGCGCCCCACGCCCCGCACGACCCCGCGTATTCCGTGCGGTTATGGCGCGGTTAATGCGCCACAGAAGGGCAACCGCCCGCCTCGGCCGCAGCGGATCCGCGCGTGGGCCGAGGCCCTATATTGGCGGGCCCCAGCCTGCAGTGACATCTCGTCGCGTGCGTGGGCTGGCAGGCCAGCCTGGCCTGCGGGCGCCATGTGGCGCGCGTGCGGCGGGCGGCGCCACCCCGACTCCCGCCTGTCGGTTCGAATTCCACTAGGCGGCCACAGCCGTGGCCGGCTCCTGGCGTCCGGTTCCTCCCAGCCGGACGGAGCAGAAGACGGAAGACCACTCGAAGAGGAAACTGCTGAGGCCCTCCGACTGCTAAAGCCGTAGAACCTCACCAGCTTCGGGGACTACTATCGGGGAGATAGACCCCGGGTAGCCTCATCAGCACTTAACCATATTTCAAGACATCGGGGCTGGCCAAGCCCCTCAGTCCGACTGGTCCTAAGACCGGCCTCCGTGGCCGGACGAGACCGGAGGGCCACCTCGTAGAAGATGGCACGTTCCAGAAGACGACGCACCCTAGAAGACGGCGCACTCCAGAAGGCGGCGAGGGTACGGGCCGGCTCCTAGCAGGCAGCCCGTCCCCTCCCTAGGAGTTTGAGCCCGACCAGGAGACAAGCTGGGGCATGGCCACAGTGCGCCGTGCCTCCCCCAAATCACTGCCGCATGGCTACAGTAGGCGCCGCCGGGCAGCCGCCGACCCGCCCGGCGCAGCGCTGTAGCCATGGCGCTCCCGACACGGCCTCCGTCAGCATGAACGGCGCCACAGTGAATAGCCGTCAGCGGGGCCCACAGGCGGCGGGCCCCACCTGTCGGCCGGTTCCTCGGCAGCCGGCAGGACCCTGCAGAAGCGGGCCCCAGCGGCCGGCGGAGAACCCGGCCCCCATAGACACTGGCAGCTAGGGCTTACCACCCGGCCACATTACCATTGTACCCCTGGGGGGTTAGCCTATAAAACCCCCAAGGCCGCACCCATGCAAAGGGTCCCTCTCATGTTCCACCTCAGTTCTACACACACCATAGCCAGGCGGAGGAGAGAGCTAGCCTCGCCCTTCTTCCTCCTCTAGCCGAACAGCTCTAGGAGCACCATTGTACTCTTTGCTTCATAGTGATCATGCGGAGACCCCGCAGAGCAGGAGTAGGGGTTTCATCTATTAGGAGAGCCCTGAACCTGGGTAGATCTCGTGTCCGTCCGAGCTTGTGCCCACTCCCGCTTCTAGGACCCGACGACGATCTCATGGCCCCAACCATGATAAGCCACCCCCTAGCATCTGTCGAGATATTACCCCGACAAACTCTAAGAATTCAACATGCAAGCTCCTATACAGCAGCACCAAGAGTAACTAATTATTCAAAATATAAAACGCTAAAGCAAAAACTAATTGGACCAATGGAGGAGTCTCATACCAAGTAGCAATCCCCCAAAACAGTTTCAGAAACGGAGCTTCGAACAAAGAGATCAAAATCCACGGGTTTGAGAGCAAGAACACGAGAGAGAGAGAGAGAGAGCAATGGTGAATTTTTTCTGGAAGTAGGTGATGACATGGGCTAAAGAGATAAGTGAGGGGGCCCACGTGGGGACCACAACCCACCAGGGCGCGCCCAGGTGGGTTGTGCCCACCTGGTGCACCCCCTCTGAAGTTATTTGCACCAAAAATTCTTAAATATTCAGAAAAAAATCGTATTAAATTTTCAGAGCATTCTGAGAAATTTTATTTTGGATCATTTTTTATTGCACGGAAAATTCAGAAAACAGACTAAGCATGGCATTTTATTTTATTTAACTAAGAAAAACAGAAAGTAAAAGTAAAGGACAGAAGGTAGTGCTCACTAAATTCATCAACTTCATACCTCTCAAAAATGATTCATTAATAAGGTTGATCAAGTCTTATTAACAACCACCTTCGATTAGCATGAAACCGAAGAACTTTCGTAAAACACTAAGTTACCTCAACGGGGATATGAACGTCCCCAACAATAAGCATTTCATATTTCTTTTTGGTAGTAGGTAGAGGTAGTTGAAAACTTCCAATAGTGATTGTCGGATTTTTCAATAACATTAATACCATTCACTTGGAATTGTTTCTTTGGAAAGTGCACCATATGCTCATTACCATTGATATGAAAAGTGACCTTGCTTTTATTGTAGTCAATAACAGCCCCTGCAGTATTCAAGAAGGGTCTACCGAGGATAATCGACATGTTGTCGTCCTCGGGCATCTCAAGTATAACAAAGTCAGTTAAGATAGTAACATTAGCAACAACAACAACGGGCACATCCTCACAAATACCGATAGGTATGGTAGTTGATTTGTCAGCCATTTGCAAAGATATTTCAGTAGGTGTGAGTTTATTCAAGTCAAGTCATTTATATAGAGAGAAAGGCATAACACTAACACCAGCTCCTAAATCACACAAAGCGGTTTTCACATAATTTCTTTTGATGGAGCAAGGTATAGTTGGTATTCCCGGATCTCCACGTATTTTAGGTACTCCATCCTTAAAAGTATAATTAGCAAGCATGGTGGAGATTTCAGCTTCTGGTATTTTTCTCTTGTTGGTGATGATTGATACGTCTCCAATGTATCTATAATTTTTGATTGTTCCATGCTGTTATATTATCATTCTTGGATGTTTTACAATCATTTTATAGTCATTTTTTTATCATTTTTTGGTACTAACCTATTGACATAGTGCCAAGTACCAGTTGCTGTTTTTTAAATCACAGGAAATCAATACCAAACGGAGTCCAAACGCAGCGAAACTTTTTGTGGATTTTTTTTGGACCAGAAGACATCCAGTGGGCCGGAGAAGCACCTGGGGGGTGCTCCGAGGGGAGCACAACCCACCAGGGCGCGCCCCAAACCGCCTCTTTGCTCTATAAATACCCCAATATTCTAGAAACCCTAGGGGAGTCGACGAAAATCAATTCCAGCCGCCGCAGAGTCCAGAACCACCAGATCCAATCTAGACACCATCATGGAGGGGTTCACCACTTCCATTGGTGCCTCTCCGATGATGCGTGAGTAGTTCTTTGTAGACCTACGGGTCCGTAGTTAGTAGCTAGATGGCTTCCTCTCTCTCTCTCTCTCTCTCTTGATCCTCAATACAATGGTCTCTTGGAGATCCATATGATGTAACTCTTTTTGCGGTGTGTTTGTTGGGATCCGATGAACTTTGAGTTTATGATCAGATCTATCTTTTTATCCATGAAAGTTATTTGAGTCTTCTTTGATCTCTTATATGCATGATTGCTTATAGCCTCGTATTTCTTCTCCGATAATTGGGTTTTGTTTGGCCAACTTGATCTATTTATCTTGCAATGGGAAGAGGTGCTTTGTAGTGCGTTCAATCTTATGGTGCTTGATCCCAGTGACAGAAGGGGAACCGACACGTATGTATCGTTGCTACTAAGGATAAAACGATGGGGTCTATTTCTACATAAATAGATCTTGTCTACATCATGTCATCGTTCTTATTGCATTACTCCGTTTCTCCATGAACTTAATACACTAGATGCATGCTGGATAGCGGTCAATGTGTGGAGTAATAGTAGTAGATGCAGGCAGGAGTCGGTCTACTAATCTTGGACGTGATGCCTATATAATGATCATTGCCTGGACATCGTCATGATTATTTGAAGTTTTATCAATTTCCCAACAGTAATTTGTTCACCCACCGTTTGCTATTTTTCTCGAGAGAAGCCACTAGTGAAACCTACGGCCCCCGGGTCTCTTTTCCAATATATTTGCTTTCAAGATCTGTTTTGCTAGTCGCTCTTTTCTTTATTTGCAACTTTTATTTTCAGATCTATTAAACCAAAAATACAAAAATACCTTGCTGCACTTTATTTTATTTGGCGTTCGATCTATCAATATTTACTACTCTCTCACGTCCGTTTGCCAATTTTTGGCGCCATTGCCTGAAAGGGATTGACAACCCCTTTTACACGTCGGGTTGCGAGTATTTGTTATTTGTGTGCAGGTGCTGTTTACTTAGTGTTGCTTGGTTCTCCTACTGGTTCGATAACCTTGGTTTCATCACTGAGGGAAATACCTACCGCCGCTGTGCTGCATCATCCCTTCCTCTTTGGGGAAATACCGACGTAGCTTCAAGCCGCATCAAAAGGAATTTCTAGCGCCGTTGCCGGGTCGGATCTTCAACATATACCAGGTTCCTAATCACAAATCTCATCTCCTCGCAATTTACATTATTTGCCATTTGCCTCTCATTTTCCTCTCCCCCAATTCACAAAAAATTGCCGTTTTATTCGCCCTCTTTTTCTTTCGCCTTTTTCTCATCAGATCTCATGTTTGCTTGTGTTTCCATGTGCCTTCTATTTGCTTGCATATTTGCTTGCTAAAAATCTTTTGATATGGATCCTCATCCACTTGCTAATCTTTTCAAGAGATCCAATTATGATGAACCTATTGTTGGTGCATTGAGTTCACTAGATTATCTTTATGAAGTTTTGCTTGAGATTTACGAATCTGGAAATTGTGATGAAGTGTTAAAAGAAGAAAATTTTGAAGTGATTCATGATAGCTCCTTGAATGAAAAGCATGATTGCAATGATTTTACTATAAATTCTATTAATGTCAATTGTGTTAGTGATATGCAAAATCCCAAGCTTGGGGATGCTTGCCTTGTTATGTCCACTACTTGTTGCAATGATCATGATTGAGGTGATAATGATTCTTGTGATCTTGAAAATTTATTTAAACCTCATGATGAATATGCTTGCGATAATATTAAAAGTGGGTTTGGAAGAGTGTCAACTTTAGCTAAAAATAATCCCACATATTTGGAGAGTGTTCAATCTTATGAATTTTTTGATAAAAGTGGGCTTGGAGAGGTCATGACTTTATTTGATAATAATCCCACTATTTTGGAAGAGTGTCAACTTTGCATGCATGTGGACCATGAAGAGAATATTTTATGTGATACTTATATTGTTGAATTTTATTATGATCCTACATGTAATTATTATGAGAGAGGAAAATATGGTTGTAGAAATTTTCATGTTACTAATTACCTCTCATTATGTTGAGATTGCTATTGTTTCTTTCTTCTTCCTTGCATATGCTATATATTCCTTGTCTTGATAATTTGTTTTCTTATAAAATCCCTATGCATCGGAAGTATGTTAGACTTAAATGTGTTTGTCACATGTATTATGATGCTCTTTTGTGTTTCAATTCTTGTCTTTCATGCGGGCATCATCAAAATTATCAATGCCTAGCTAGGGGCATAAAACGATAGCGCTTGTTGGGAGGCAACCCAATGAATAATTTTTTTTATCTTTTTCTTTCTGTTCTTGGGTGTTTGCACAATTATTCTACTGTTATAATTGTGTTTTTTGTTTTTTAATTAGTGTTTGTGCCAAGTAAAGACTTTAGGATTATGTTGGGTGATAGTTGATTTGATCTTGTTGGAAAACAGAAACTTTTGCGTCCAGTAAAACAATTTTGAAAATTCACAACAGAGACTAAAAATTCTGAATTTTTTACACAAGATTTATATACAAATTGCCTCTGTTTTCCTAAATTTTCAGAATTTTTGGAGTTTCATAAGTATTCGAAATATTCAGATTGCTACAGATTGTTCTGTTTTTGACAGATTCTGTTTTCTTTGCGTTGTGTGCTATTTGGATGATTCTATGGTTTTCTTTGATGAGTTTTTTCCATAGAAAAGTTGGAATACAGTAGATATAATGCAAAAATAAAATATGAATTGGTTTGCTACAGTAATTATAGTAGTGATTTGCTTTCTTATATTAACGGATCTCACGAAGGTTTTGTTGAGTTTTGTGTGATTGAAGTTTTCATGTTTTGGGTTATCTTACGATGGATGAAGGAATAAGGAGTAAGAAGAGCCTAAGCTTGGGGATGCCCATGGCATCCCAAGCTATTATCCAAAGAGAAGCAAGCAACTAAGCTTGGGGATGCCCCGAGTGGCATCCCCTCTTTCTTCTAACGACCATCGGTATTTTACTCGAAGCTATATTTTTATTCGTCACATACTATGAGTTTTGCTTGGAGCGTCCTGTATGATATGAGTCTTTGCTTGTTTTGCTTTATGTTCTAAGTTATGAATCCTTGCTGGACACACCTATTTGAGAGAGCCAAAATTATGCCATGACTTGTTAGAATTGCTCTCTATGCTTCACTTAAATTTTTTATGAGCTATGGATTTGCTCTAGTGCTTCACTTATATCTTTTTGAGCACGGCGTGCTTTAGTATTTTTGAAGAAATGCTCTCATGCTTCACTTAGATTTATTTGGGAGTTAGTATTTTTTTTAAGAAATTCTCTCTTGCTTCACTTAAATTAATTTGAGAGAAAGAAGTATTATGCTCATGATCTTAACTTATATTTGTTTGAGCTTATCAAAAGCAACACATGAAAATTAGTTCCAAGGTGATAGATATCCAAGAAGGATATAATAAAAACTTTCATGAAGATCATTGGACAAAATAAACTTGATTCCTTGTAATAGTTTTGAGATATGATGATGTGATATGTGAGTTATGTTGATTAGTAATTGTGCTTTAGTAAGAATATTGGTGTTAAGGTTTGTGATTCCCCATGCAAGCACGAAAGTCAATAGTCATGCATTGAAATTATATCCTACTTGTGGTGCATTATTCGGTGTTAATTATGCTTAATGCTCGCTTATGAGATTATTCATTTTTTGGTTGGTCGCTTCTCAATCTTTTGCTAGCCTTCATTTTGCACTAAGTATGATCACTACTTGTGCATCCAAAACCCTTTTAACCAGTTTTGCCACATGAGTCCACTATATCTACCTATATGCGGTATTCTTTTGCTGTTCAAAGCAAATTTGTATGTGCCATCTCTAATTTTCAAAACAAACTTCTCTTTTGTGTGTTCGTACCTCTCGCGAGGCGGTGAGGGGTGGCTAATATTTTCCATGCTAGATGTGTTATTCTCACGATGAGTGTTTATTCACTTGTCATTGCATGAGAGTAAGGCAAAGGTATTAGGGATGCCCAGTCCCGAAATGAAAAAAATGAATTTACTTTATGTTGTCAAATAATAAATTCCTTGGAAAGTGTTGGTATGGAGGGCACCCGTGGATACGACTAGCCATGGAAAGTGAAAGAAATGGTGGAAAAAGGAATAAACTTTATTTTCTGTTTGGGAACCGCCTATGATATATCTAGCATGGAAAGTGTTGGGAACTCTAAGTTGTTTTCGTTGGTGGGAAAATCACACCTCCCAAAATGTTTTTATCTCTAAGTTTTTCGCTTTGAGCTCTGGCACCTCTACAAATCCCTACTTCCCTCTGCGAAGGGCCTTTCTTTACTTTATGCAATTTTTATTTTTAATTTGAGTCTCCATCTTCTCTTATAAAGCACCAACTAGGAGGCACTATGATCGTACTTGAGCATTGGGTATAGTTAATATTCGAGTGTGTTTCTTGAATGGATCAATGGTTGAGCATGATGGGCTAGGGATAACTTATTTTAGCGTTGATATTTTGAAAGACATAGTTGCTTGTTGATATTCTTGAGTATTTAAGTCATCATGTCAAAACTAGACTATTGCTTTGAACCATATAAAAGTCCAAATGTCCATGCTATAAAAGAAAGAATATGATATGACATGTTAGGTAGCATTCCACATCAAAAATTCTGTTTTTATCATTTACCTACTCAAGGATGAGCATGAATTAAGCTTGGGGATGCTAATACGTCTCCAACGTATCTATAATTTTTGATTGTTCCATGCTGTTATATTATCATTCTTGGATGTTTTACAATCATTTTATAGTCATTTTATATCATTTTTTGGTACTAACCTATTGACATAGTGCCAAGTGCCAGTTGCTATTTTTTTGCATGTTTTTTACATCGCAGGAAATCAATACCAAACGGAGTCCAAACGCAGCGAAACTTTTTGTGGATTTTTTTTGGACCAGAAGACATCCAGTGGGCCGGAGAAGCACCTGGGGGGGGGGGGTGCTCCGAGGGGAGCACAACCCACCAGGGCGCGCCTGGAGGCCCAGGCGCGCCCTGGTGGGTTGTGCCCACCTCGGGTGCCCCCCGAACTGCCTCTTTGCTCTATAAATACCCCAATATTCCAGAAACCCTAGGGGAGTCAACGAAAATCAATTCCAGCCGCCGCAGAGTCCAGAACCACCAGGTCCAATCTAGACACCATCATGGAGGGGTTCACCACTTCCATTGGTGCCTCTCCGATGATGCGTGAGTAGTTTTTTGTAGACCTACGGGTCCGTAGTTAGTAGCTAGATGGCTTCCTCTCTCTCTCTCTCTCTCTTGATCCTCAATGCAATGGTCTCTTGGAGATCCATATGATGTAACTCTTTTTTCGCTGTGTTTGTTGGGATCCGATGAACTTTGAGTTTATGATCAGATCTATGTTTTTATCCATGAAAGTTATTTGAGTCTTCTTTGATCTCTTATATGCATGATTGCTTATAGCCTCGTATTTCTTCTCCGATATTTGGGTTTTGTTTGGCCAACTTGATCTATTTATCTTGCAATGGGAAGAGGTGCTTTGTAGTGGGTTCGATCTTACGGTGCTTGATCCCAGTGACAGAAGGGGAACCGACACGTATGTATCGTTGCTACTAAGGATAAAACGATGGGGTCTATTTCTACATAAATAGATCTTGTCTACATCATGTCATCGTTCTTATTGCATTACTCCGTTTCTCCATGAACTTAATACACTAGATGCATGCTGGATAGCGGTCGATGTGTGGAGTAATAGTAGTAGATGCAGGCAGGGGTCGGTCTACTAATCTTGGACGTGATGCCTATATAATGATCATTGCCTGGATATCATCATGATTATTTGAAGTTTTATCAATTGCCCAACAGTAATTTGTTCACCCACCGTTTGCTATTTTGCTCGAGAGAAGCCACTAGTGAAACCTACGGCCCCCGGGTCTCTTTTCCAATATATTTGCTTTCAAGATCTGTTTTGCTAGTCGCTCTTTTCTTTATTTGCAACTTTTATTTTCAGATCTATTAAACCAAAAATACAAAAATACCTTGCTGCACTTTATTTTATTTGGCATTCGATCTATCAATATTTACTACTCTCTCACGTTCGTTTGCCAATTTTTGGCGCCGGTGCCCGAAAGGGATTGACAACCCCTTTTACACGTCGGGTTGCGAGTATTTGTTATTTGTGTGCAGGTGCTGTTTACGTAGTGTTGCTTGGTTCTCCTACTGGTTCGATAACCTTGGTTTCATCACTGAGGGAAATACCTACCGCCGTTGTTCTGCATCATCCCTTCCTCTTTGGGGAAATACCGACGTAGCTTCAAGCCGCATCATTGATGTCTTTCATGTATTTTGCATAAGGAGGCATTTTTAAGATATCAGTCAAGCGGGTACGCAAAAAGACTGGCCTAAGCATTTCAGCAAAGCATTCAAATTCTTCATCATCTTTCTTCTTAGTTGATTTAGGTGGAAAGGGCATAGGTTTTTGAACCCACGGTTCTCTTTCCTTACCATGTTTTCTAGCAACAAAGTCTCTTTTATCATATCTCTTATTCTTGGGTTGTGGGTTATCAAGATCAACAGCTGGTTCTATTTCAACATCATTGTCTGGTTCTTTATTATTTGTTTGAGTATCTTCATGAACCTCATCATTATCTTTTTCATTATTAGAAGGTGAGTGTTCATTACCAGATTGAGTTTCAGCATCAGAAATAGAGACTTCATTATCATTAATAGGAGGTTTTTCTACTTCAGGTTCACTAGAGGCATGTAAAGTCCTACCATCTTTCTTCTTCTTTTTCTTTTTAGAAGGACTAGGTGCATCAGTGTTAACTCTTTGAGAGTCTTGTTCAATTCTTTTATGGTGTCCCTCAGGATAAAGTGGTTCCTGAGTCATTCTACCTCCTCTAGTCATTACTCTAACATCATGATCATTGATATTATTATTCATTTCATCTAACAACTCTCTTTGAGATTTAGCAACTTGTTCTAATTGAGTTTGAACCATAGAGGCATGTTTTCCTACACCTCTAACATCATTGGTAATTCTAAATAACAAGTCACTCAAGCGAGCAATCATATCAGAATTGTATTTCGATTGTTTCATAACATTTGCATTGAAGTGATCTTGCTTTCTAATGTAATTATCAAACTCATATAAGCATTGACTAGGATGTTTGTTATAAGGGAAATCACCTTCATCGATCTTTAGTAAAGAATTTACCTCTACCACCTTAGGTGGTAGTGGTGTTTCAAGCCCATGTATTTCTTCAATAGGAGGTAAAGTTTTAACATCCTCTGCTTTAATACCTTTTTCCTTCATAGATTTCTTTGCCTCTTGCATATCTTCGGGACTGAGATATAAGATACCCCTCTTCTTCGGAGTAGGTTTAAGTGGTGGTTCAGGAAGGATCCAATCATCATAATTTTTCAATATGTTATTCAATAATTCTTCAGCTTGTTCAATAGTTCATTCCCTGAAAACACAACCAGCACAACTGTCTAGGAAATCCCTAGAAGCATCGGTTAGTCCATTATAAAAGATATCAAGTATTTTATTTTTCTTAAGAGGATGACCAGGCAAAGCATTAAGCAATTGGAGAAGCCTCCCCCAAGCTTGTGGGAGACTTTCTTCTTCAATTTGCACAAAGTTAAATGTTTCCTGTAAGGCAGCTTGTTTCTTATGAGCAGGAAAATATTTTTCAGAGAAGTAATAAATCATATCCTGGGGACTACACACACAACCAGGAGCAAGAGTATTATACCAAGTCTTAGCATCTCCCTTTAATGAGAATGGAAATAATTTGAGAATATAATAATAGCAAATTTTCTCATCATGAGCAAAAAGGGTGGTTATGTCATTCAACTTTGTAAGGTGTGCCACAACAGTTTCAGTTTCATAACCATGGAAAGGATCAGATTCAACCAAAGTAATTAACTCTGGGTCGACAGAGAATTCATAATCCTTATCATCAACAAATATAGGTGAAGTAGCAATCTTAGGATCACATTTCGTTCTAGCATTCAAAGATTTTTCTTTTAGTTTGCATAATAATTTCTTAAGATCATCCCTATCATTGCAAGCAAGAAAGTCTCTAGTTGTCTCCTCATCCATAACATAGCCTTCCAGTATCTTAAGCAATTCATATCTAGGAGAACTAGATCTAATAGGTGTTTCAAGATTTCCAGTTTCAAGCTCTTCATCAGTTTCAACAATTTCATCAGTTTCAACATTCTCAAAAGCTTTAGTTCTAGCAAGTTGTTCATCAAGAAATTCACCTAGTGGCACATTATCATCAAGCAGGGTACTAGCATCATCATGAGTATCATTCATAGCAGAAGTAGCATCATTAATAACTTGCGACATATCAGAATTAATAGCATGTGGTGGTGTTGCAAGTCTACTTATAACAGAAGGTGAATCAAGTGCTGAGCTAGATGGCAGTTCCTTACCTCCCCTCGTTTTAGAGGAAAAAATCTTAGTCTTAGCATCCTTCAGATTCTTCATAGTGATAATTTGATAATAATCCCAAGTGACTCAACAAATATAGCTGTACTCCCCGGCAACGGCGCCAAAAAAAGGTCTTGATAACCCACAAGTATAGGGGATCGCAACAGTTTTCGAGGGTAGAGTATTCAACCCAAATTTATTGATTCGACACAAGGGGAGACAAAAAATATTTGCAAGTATTAGCAGTTGAATTGTCAATTCAACCACACCTGGAGATTAATTATCTGCAGCAAAGTGATCAGTAGCAAAGTAATATGATAGTTTTGATAGTAGTAGCAACGGCAATAGTAACAGTAACAGTGATAGCAATGATTTTGTAACAAGTGTAACAGTAACGATAGCAGTAGTAACTTAGCAAGAACAATATGAGAGAAATTCGTAGGCATTGGATCGGTGAGTTCATTGGATGATATTCATCATATAACAGTCATAACCTAGGGCGATACGCTACTAGCTCCAGTTCATAAATATAATGTAGGCATGTATTCCGTAAATAGTCATACGTGCTTATGGAAAGAACTTGCATGACATCTTTTGTCCTACCCTCCCCTAGCAGCGGGGTCCATATGGAAACTAAGGGATATTAAGGCCTCCTTTTAATAGAGAACCGGAACAAAGCATTAACACATAGTGAATACATGAACTCCTCAAACTACGGTCATCACCGGGAAGTGTCCCGACTTCTGTCACTCCGGGGTTGCCGGATCATAACACATAGTAGGTGACTATAACTTGCAAGCTCGGATCTAGAACATAGATATAATGGTGATAACATAAACTGTTCAGATCTGAAATCATGGCACCCGGGCCCAAAGTGACAAGCATTAAGCATGGCAAAGTCATAGCAACATCAATCTCAGAACATAATGGATACTAGGGATCAAGCCCTAACAAAACTAACTCGATTACATGATGAATCTCATCCAACTCCTCACCGACCAGCGAGCCTACGAAGGAATTACTCACTCCCGGTGGGAGCATCATGGAATTGGCGATAGAGAAGGGTTGTAGATGACGAAGATCGAAGATCCCCCTCTCCGGAGCCCCAAACGGACTCCAGATCTGACCTCCCGATGAAGAACAGGAGGTGGCGGCGGCTCCGTCTCGTGAAACGTGATAATTCTTCCTTCTTCATTTTTCTCTCCGAAAATGTGATTTTATAGTGTCAGGGTTGAGGTCTGCGGGGCCACCAGGTGGGGACAACCCACCTGGGCGCGCCAGGAGGGGGGCGCCCTGGTGGGTTGTGCCCACCCAGGTGCCCCCCTCCGGTGGTTCTTGGCTCCAGAAATTCTCTTTTATTGTATAAAAAATCCTCGCAAAGTTTCGTTCCAATCCGAGAACTTTTATTTCTGGACAAAAAACAACACCATGGTAGTTCTGCTGAAAACAGCGTCAGTCCGGGTTAGTTTCATTCAAATCATGCAAATTAGAGTCCAAAACAAGAGGAAAAGTGTTAGGAAAAGTAGATAAGACGGAGACGTATCAACTATCTTCATCCTACACCTCCCACGGATTGATAAACCTTAGGTCATCCACTTGAGGGAAAATTGCTACTGCCCTACAAAACTCTACGCTTGGAGGCCCAACACGAGTCTACAAGAATAAAGTTGCGTAGTAGACATCACTCAATAAGAGTGTTAACAGCAAATTGAGTGCTATCACTTGTTTGACTCAACGAAATATAATGATGAAGAGTGTTTTCAGAATGAATACCATTGTTCACAGCTGAAGGTGATTCCTTAGTTTTAGAATGAATACCAATGTTTCCTGTACTTGCTGAAGGTGCTTCCTTAGTTTCCTGTACTTGCTGACAAACTAACACTTGCTTTGGAACACCACTTGGAATTTGAACTTGATTGTTATTGTTGGTGTGGCCGAAGGTAACATGAGGAGTAGGACTGACTCCTAAATGATCTTCAAATAAAGAACCTCTAGCTGGCTCACTAATTGTCTGGACTGTGTGATTGTTGGTGTGAACTGGCTCACTGATTGTCTGGACTGAGTGATTGTTAGTGCGAACTTGATTGCTATTCTTGCCTGCTGAAAGAAGAACAATGGGATTCCTGGTTGAAGTGCCATCATTGTTGAGTTGGTTGTTTGAATTTGGCTGTAATGACATAATAGTTGCTTTAAGCTCTTCAAACATATTCTGGACATGCTATTCATGAAACTTCTTCCACATTTCATCATAATTCGCAACAACTTGAGATATTATCTTCAAAACCTATTAGTTTCACCAACAAAGTAAAAAAATCAACTGAATGAAAAATATTGTTCTGCTATCAAACTAAACTGACAAGACAAAAATCTATTAAGAAACAAAAACCAAAAAAGCACAAAACCATACTTTTGGAGTATTGGTTGAAGTTGGTGCAACATCTAAGATGTCATTGTAGTTGGGAATGACATTTTGCTCATTTGAATATTCCGTGGGGCTTTGGACCACTTTTCCTCAGCCAATACGATTGCACAAGCACTGTAAGGTGTCCTTGATATGTCTCTCAACTGAACAAAAAAAGGAAGTCAACAAAGTGTTCTGCATGTTCTTAACGAGTATACTTGCAAGAAAAGGTTAAACAGGTCATCAACCAAACTAAAAATGCCATTGAAAAGTATTAAAAATGCCAAGATTTGCTCCTTCTTGATTGAGATTAGAAGTACAACATTTTTACTAACTTAAAAATTGAGGAACAAGAAACCCATAGAATAAGCTTACTGGTAAGAATTCCAATGCGAATGGCTTCTTGGATGCTGTGTTCAAGTCATGTTAGATAGTCAAAGTCTTCATTCTGAACATGTGCCATTCTAGGCACTCCATAGTTGATCTTTTGTTGTCCCGAAGCTTTTGTGAAGTCAACGAAGTCCATATAAACAATTTAGGAAGGTTGGGGATCAGAGGATAAGACGAAAGAGGGAATCAACGACTATAAAAAATGCAGAAGTTAACATTATAAAAAAGAGTGAAAAGGAGGAAAAATTAGAAAACTTACAACAGCTAAAGGTAAGCATCCACCAACATAAATGGAATTGTTCAAGGGAATTTCCATTCTATTGAACATATTAGTGATGAAATTTCAATTTCCCTGTTCAAGTGATCAATGCAAAACTTAGCCAAAACATAGGTATTTAGCTTCGTTATGTCATGGAGCCCATAAAGAAGTTTCCAATTTGCAAAATTCAGGTGGTTGGGTAGAAAACAATACTTATGAAGAGAAACATGAAGCCCTCGATAAAACCTTCCTCGGTCTCATCGTTCTTCATCATAGTTACTATGTTATCCACTGGAATATTCTTCTGGCCAATATCAAGGTACGGAGACCGAAGTTCTAACACTCTAGCCACGATAACTTGTCCAGGGCCCTTTATGAAAACTCCAGTTCCATTACAATTTAAGTGATTCGCAATCCACTACAGAATTGGAATTGGAATCATTAAGTGAGGATGAATATTCAAGAGATTATCAAGCTCATATTTGGAAACATACAACTTTTGGTTGTCACTTAAATCAGCATCTGCCTTATGCCACCTCATAGTAGAGAATCTATGCTTAATAGTACCCGCAGGGTATTTGTAAAGTCTAGGGATTTTGATAATTGAGGGAGAGCTATGCAATAATAAAAGAGAAGGTGCTTAACATAGATTAATTCAAAGAACAAGAGAAGTAATTAGTATCACTGAAAGTTGCATATTCTCAAAGAAAGTATGAGAATGAAAATATCAAATACATTAATTGAAAACAGGACATCAAATGAATACTGTTTCTAGCATTGGATAAAAATCAAACCATGGACCATCATAAAAAATACTACAACAACTCAGCTTAAGAAAAACAAACTAGCACTACGTGTATTCTGTCCAAAAAAGGTTTGTGTGCTTCATCTCATAGTTGCACACAACCTTAAAAAAACAACTCTACAAATATCACACCTCGCTAACACCACACCTACAAAAGACAAAATAACCCTACTTGTAACAGTTCAAGTTTAAATTCAATCTGTAGTAATTCAGTATCCGTTGCATCATTATCTAGGCATGTCCTATATCATCATCTTAAAAAAGTACAAAACTAATAAGCACCACATCTTGCAAGTTTCATGTTCTATTACTAGGTTAACGTCCTATATCAAAATTACAATCACATCATCTAATATCACTTCAAAAACAACCTAAGCTCTATGAGCAAAAAAAACTAGCACCAGAACCATAGATATGAGAAAGAACAACAGTACCACAAAAGATCATCCATCATAGTACTAGTTCTAAAGTATTACAATATCGCCAGTGCAAAAGTATGTACGTGAAACAATAAAATAGGATCTAAGTACATGTGCTAGTTGTAAACTACAACAATATCACCAGAACTATCACCATTGCATAAAAAAAATGCTTGTTCACTTTTGTATAGCATAGCGACACAAGGATTAAGAGCACCAAAAAATTCAGAGCATCTATAGAAATTCAAGAAACAATGCTTCTTCACTAATGTATAACATATCCACACAATGATTGTGAATAAAACTTTCAAGCACCAGAACAAAAAACAGTTCAGTGTTGGAAATATGCCCTATAGGCAATAATAAATTGGTTATTATCATATTTCCTTGTTCATGATAAATGTTTATTATTCATGCTAGAATTGTATTGACCGGAAACTTAATACACGTGTGAATACATAAACAACACCGTGTCCCTAGTGAGCCTCTACTAGGCTAGCTCGTTGATCAAAGATGGTTAAGGTTTCCTAACCATAGACATGAGTTCTCATCTGATAACAGGATCACATCATTAGGAGAATGATGTGATGGACAGTCCCAACCGTAAGCTTAGCATATGATTGTGTCACTAAGTTCACTTTGCCATAGCTTTCGTAGTGTCAAGTATCTGTTCCTTAGACCATGAGATCATGCCACTCCCGGATACCGGAGGAATACTTTGTGTGCTATCAAACGTCACTTCATAACTGGGTGATCATAGAGGTGCTCTATAGGTATTTCTGAAAGTGTTTGTTGGGTTGCATGGATCGAGACTGGGATTTGTCACTCCGTGTGACAGAGAGATATCTCTAGGCCCTCCGGTAATATAACATCACAAGAAGCTTGCAAGTATATGACAATGAGTTTAGTCACAGAATCTTGTATCACGGAACGAGTAAAGCGACTTGCCGTTAATGAGATTGAACTACGTATGGAGATACCGACAATTGAATCTCGGGCAAGTAACATATCACCGGACAAAGGGAATTACATACGGGATTAACTGAATCCTTGACATCGTGGTTCAACCGATAAAGATCTTTGTTGAATATGTAGGAATCAATATGGGCATCCAGGTCCCGCTACTGATTATTGACCGAAGAGGTGTCTCGGTCATGTCTACATGATTCTCGAACCCGTAGGGTCGCACACTTAACGTTGGATGACGCTAGAGAAGTATTGGGATAATTTGTATTAGTGACCAAATGTTGTTCCGAGTCTCGGTTCAATTCTGAGATATCACGAGGAGCTCCGGAATGGTCGGGTGTGACACCCTAGCTTAATCGTGCACTAATCATACACGCAAATGCGCATGATCAAGATCAGAGACTCACAGGAAGATATCACAACACAACACTAGACACAAATTAAAATAATACAAGCTTTATATTACAAAGCCAGGGGCTCAAGGGCTCGAATACATAAGAGTCAGCAGAAGCAACAATATCTGAGTACATACATAAGTAAACAAGTCTACCTTAAGAAGGTTAGCAAAATAACGACATCTGGATCGAAAAGGCGCAGACCTCCTGCCTGGGAGCCTCCTAACTACTCCTGGTCGTCGGCGGCCTCCACGTAGTAGTAGGCTCTGTCATGGTAGTAGTAGTCGTCGGCGAGATCAGTTGGCTCCTGGGCTCCGTCATCTGATTGCAGCAATCGGGTAGAGGGGTAAAGAGGTAGCAAAGCAACCGTGAGTACTCATCCAAAGTACTCGCAAGACTTACATAAGATCTATACTAAGTACTAGTAGAACGCCCGTGCGTTGCTACGGGCTACAATGCATATACTTTAGAAAGCATCTCTGGTATGAACTCTTAATCCAATTGCCCCTCAACCTAGTCTGTTATACCTATTGCTTTGTTAAAACACACTCTTTGTTATTTTGGTTGTTGGTATATCATTGAGATATGCATGACCTTGGTATCAAGAATGATTGCTTACATAATTTTTGAAATGTGTGTTGCAAGACATACATATCCATTTTAAAATAAGAATGATATATATTAACAAAAATCTGAGAGTTTAAACAATTCATTATTATGGAGACTTGTAATGATTGTGGGTGCCACTCATGTCTCGTCCACACTTGCTAGATGCATCATCCCCGCGAGACGATGATTGCTTTCGCTGATCATAATAGGGGGGAGGGGGAGCATCTTTAGGGGTGTCGGTGCCACGTGTGCAAGCTAGGGCACTTGTTGACAACGCAAAAAAGTATTTATATCTGTAGCAAGGGTAGTAGTCATCACGCGAGGAGGTTCATGGCGCGAGCAGCAACATCCCACACTATTGAGTTTGGGGAACACCACCGGTCCCAGGTAGCATCTAGCACCGAGGAAGCGGCTGGGATGATATGGTGGATGCTTCAGTGTGTCTCATTCCGTTGTGGAGTGGCATGGAGTAAAGGCAAGCCCCCACCCTCCCTCCTCCTATGGTCATGGGCTCGTGGTGGTGGTCTAAGGTGGGGAGTCATCCCACCAATCTGCTATGGGACAAACGCCAGCTGCCATGAATAACTTAGCAATAAAATAAATTGAGTTACAATTGAAGAAATCATATGCACTCTAGCCCACTAAAAATATTTGCATGAACTTGTAGCAAAATCAACTTTAATGTGTATAAAAACAAAAGAAATTACAATCTTCCCCACAAAAACAATGGAACCACCTTTTGTTATATCCCAATTCTTGATTTAAAGTAAAAAAGTTGAAGTTTCAGAATTACATAGAAAGCAGGCCAACTACTTCTTGATCTGGAAAATATTTTTCAAGACTGCATGACAACAATATTATCCTTGACAATATCAACACTTCAAAGGGATTAGCTTCTTGTACAATATATGCTGGATATGGTAGCCATGACCCAGTTGAGGACGGGATGCTTGATGTCTTGGAATTTGTAAAGATGATTTCTGTGGCAACTATACAAGGAGTTTCATCACCATGTGAAAGTCCCAAAACAAGCAAATTAATAGGCAAGTGAATGTCCTTTGCATCTGAAATCGGTGCAGCTATGGCTATGCGCCTATGCCTGGTCATTTTGCAAAGCAACATTTAGTTTGGTTGCCTTTGCACATCAACCAAGGGAGTGTGAAGGCCACACCGAAGCTCCAACTTTTATAGCCATCATCTTTCCCTCTTTTAACATGCAAATTCTATATATGTTCAACTTGGAGGCTGCAATTTGAAGCCATACACTGAACGTGTAGCATTATGAGAATGAGATTATCAGTCATGATCAGTTTTGGCTTTAAATATCGGAAAGTGTCTCATTCAAAATTACAGTTCAAAAGAACATTCCAAGTTATCTAGGAAAATTACTATTCTCCTAGATACTCTGTAGCATCAGCAAAACACAACTACACAAGTGACACATTCTAGCCTTCTAAGTTTACAACCGGAGCTAGACACATAAGCAACTGTCATAATCTTCTATTAAACCTCTTATTTGTTTCAAAGTAAGTTCACATCCATCTAACTCTTGTCTAGGTTTTCTGTAAGTTAGGTGAGATAGTGTGAATGTGCCATCACATAGGCGCAAATTTAGTTATTCACCAAATGAATTAGTACCTATACAATCCAATTCAATACATGCTCATTCATGCCAAGGACTCACAACCAACAGAAATAAATTATGCCCCAAAACATAATACTATTGTAGGCTCGTACCACAGAGATAATCATTCTGAATCATACTAAAGAAATATGATTTTTTATGCACCATCTTCTAAATTAGTACTATCAAATTTAAGGGTTGATATCAATGGACCAATATTCACTCGAACTTACAAAAAATCATGATAGAAAAAGAGATATAAGAGTAATCCAAGTTATCCAAGGGATTAACAATGAAAAACAACTCTGCAATTTGAGTATTGGCTTTTAACATGGGAGAAGCAAACTTGTACCCTGTAAATTAGGATATCATAAAGAAGTTATGTTCCTCTCCTCCTCCAGGACCATGAACCAAATGGTCAATTTGCTTGCTTTTGCCTCCTCATTCTTGCATGGAAAAAAATCGTGACCATTACTTTCTAGGCAACAAAAATTAATGACCAAGGAAATTAAACTAATTCATTTGGTGAGTCATTTTGTTAATAGTCTATCGATCCAGTGATACACCGGTTCATGATAACACTACCAGTTCAGAAATACAAGTATCATTTTATTAATGTTTCAGCGGACATCAACCAAATAGATAGAAATATATTTGTGAGTCATTTTGATCTAAGTTTGTTAAATTAATCGGCCATCAATCCGGTGGTAAAATATAGATATCTAAATGTCATTTGGCTATATGTCTCTACTGAATCAAAATTATAGCATGTCAAATTTCTCGCAATACATTCACCAATAAATAAAATGTCCACGTAAATGTTTTCCTGTTCAATGCAATGAAATTCAAATTCTTTTGCATTTTCTCGAAAAAATGTCCACGTAACAGAATTGGTCTTGTACAAGAAGACTCGAATAGGCATCATAATATATGAGTTTGGTGTCAATACTGTATACATTAGAATTTTCTTCTCCGGCAGGTAGTTCTAGTTTTTTCCAAAGTATGTCCTACTAACATGGACATAATCTAATTGTGAAAATAACAAGATGGTTTGGCCAACTGACCACACCCCAACCAGAAGTTTTGTGTCCATAGCTTTCTTTTACAAATGCATGTTTGCATTACTTCAAAATGTTTTGTTCCAATTGCTAGTCATCAATGGAAAATTAGCATACTGCAGATGAACATATGTGATAAAACATACTACGATTGACACTACAGAGATAGAGCAACATGACAAATAAAAACCTGTCCTTCTCATCTTTAGATTATATAGTTCAAAAAATGGCAACTAAAATTACCACTCTTTTCAACACCTTCCACATCATGCTGGCCACATAAATTATCTTCTCATCATGCTTGAGCTGCACT
Organism: Thinopyrum elongatum; assembly: GCA_011799875.1. NCBI lineage: Eukaryota > Viridiplantae > Streptophyta > Magnoliopsida > Poales > Poaceae > Thinopyrum > Thinopyrum elongatum. The sequence continues at coordinate 31,226,646 of CM022298.1, forward strand.
TGTGAAGGTGCTAATCTCTAGAGCTCATTTACAATGGCCGTTACATTATTATCTGAAGGACCCCTCGGGAAAACCTGAGCTCGGCCAAAACCAGTAACTATAAGTATATCACAAGATTGCTGGACAATCAAGAAAAAAAAATACACTGCATAACAAGTTTAGATAGTTCAGAATTCCCGGGCCATTTTTTAAGATGCACACAGATCATGCTTCTCATGTCCCAGGAGATTCTCTGGATCAAGTCGAGATAGGTCATACCATAAACTTTTACAACACACCACATATATAGCAACCAAGAATTAATTTTTGGCTATCTATTATATAGATTTCTCTTTCTTTGTAACAAGTAGGTACTTATCAGCATGAAAGTAAATATCTCAAATGTGTGCATGATACATGAGTAGTTACTCCTAGTAATGTTAACTGGAAAATTTGGCATTATACAACCATATACTTGGAGCAGTCTATGATTCCGATTAAAGTATTTTCTATGGATGCACATATGATGAAAGTATGTTGAGAATTTGCAGAAAGTAAGGCCTACAAACTGAACTGAAACAAAATTTTAATCTTTTCCACATTGAAATTGATTCCTGCACAAGGAACGCCACACAAAGCAAATTTGAATCCAAGAAAAACCAACATCAAGCAATAACAACACAGATAGCTACCTCATCATCGTCCAGATATGCACAAGATGGTCTACAGGCATTCCGTCCAGATAACCACAACACTGCTGTTAAAGTACACAAAAAGGTGTAATCCAATCCAATTAATTTCATATAAACAAGCTAATAGCTGATTAGTGAAGAGAGGGTGTAGGAGGAGGAATCGACTACAAACTTGGTGCATGTGTGCGAAGCTGTCATGTTCAAGGTCCTCGATGAGAGTGGCCCAGACAGCCCGAGCTGCACGTGCATGCTCGTATGAGGCAGAGATTCCGCTTTCTGATCTTGGATACATGAATTTCGAAGTTGTTCCGGTCCTTTTCGTCATCATGGGCTGCAGGCCAGCTGTCCTCATTGGTTGCTTTTCTCCAGGGACATCGGGCGGTGGCTAGGGTGAGGTGGGGATACAGAAGGAGAACCTTAGGGAAGGTGAGGCAATGGTGTAGAGGAGTTGCGGGCTCACGTAGGCAGGTCACGGATGAGGGGAGGCGACGGTGATGGCTTGCGAAGGAGGACGGCGAGGGCGTGAGGAGGACAAGGAGGTCGTCGCTGGGAGGCACTACATCAATGTGACATGGAGAGCCAGATCGGGGTGTCTGCGACCCATGCAACGACAACCTCAAATGTTCATGGATCTGACGACGATGACCCTTGCGGCGGTAGCGTCATGTGGAGGCGTGAAGAGCAGGCGACGTGTAGCCGTGGCAGCATGTGGATGGTCGGGGCTAGAGCGGAGGAGCGGCGATAGGGGAGGAGGTAGGGAGGGCGAGAAGGAAAGGGGTGGGGTGCGGGCGTGTGGCGGCGGTGGTGGCTGCGGGTGGAGAAAGGAAGACGAGCCACGACTTAGCTAGGGATTGAGGGAGGGAGCATGTGTTTGATTTTTTGGCAAGGTATGGTAACGTTAATTAATGTAACTAGAAGAACGCCCGTGCGTTGCAACGGGGCCACATTAACTTTAAGAGTTCAATATTAATCATGTTAATATTACATTTAATATTCTCATACATATCAAGTGACATTGGCGACCTTTTTTACCATCAAATCCTCACACACACTCTCTCCCTCCCTCTTCCTCACTCTCTCTCCCCCTCTCCCTCTCTCTCTCTAACACACACACACATATCCATCTTATTGGGTACGGGACCATAATCCATCTATTTCACACACACACGCTAGTGCATAACAGTATGGATTATGTGTATTATATTTGCCACCACAACTGAGGGAATTAATTTCATGTAAATCGGCCAGCCACAGCTCCATGACAAACAATACATCTAAATTCTCAGCGTTATTTTTATGTAATATGCATTATCTTTATACTATTTCTTGAATGTGTTCAAACTATTACTTGAACTTGCTACCACCAAATGATATCTCTCTCTCTCTCTCTCGCCCCGGCAGCTGCTCTGCTTCCCTCCCCTCTTGCAGATTTCTAGGTAGCGTGACTCTACCACTAATCTCAAGTTCTTTCCGTTCTTCTGCTGCTTCCCCGTGTTTTTTTCATCTGTATGTGCGGTAACACGCAACTGATTACCACCAACCGTCCTCCTTGTTGAGTTGTTGATTAGTACTCCTAATTAATGAACGCTCAATCTAAATCTCGGGTTATTTGGAAATCGGAATGAATCATGTATTTATTCGCTCGTTAAATTTACCCTTAATGATGCCTATGCAGACACAGGAAACACAGGGGACAGAAATGGCTTCCAACTACGTGGACACCACGGGGGAGGATGGAAGGTTCCACAGCCACGGCCACGGCCACCACAACAATAGCACGACGCCGACCGGCGAGGCGGCGTCGCCTAAGAATACACGGAGGAGGTGGCCCAGGTCGGCGTCGGCGCCGTCCGGCGCGGGCCACGGGCCCGCTTCCAAGTGCGTCTGCGCGCCGGCCACCCACGCCGGGTCCTTCAAGTGCCGCTTCCACCGCACCAACTCCCAGGGCCATGGCCAGGGCCAGGGAAGCCACCCTTCTTCGCCCCCTTCACCGGCCACGGCCAACGCGGTGCCGCGGCACCCGGCCTCGCCGTCCTCGTCCTCCGGCACCGTCGCGACCCAGTGACGCAGCCCAAGCATCGGTCTCGAGAATCAAGAACGCTCGACAACGAAGAGGGAAGGGAAGATCATATACATGTCATAAGAAAGGGAGTTTATTTACTGCTCCCTCGATGTATTGTTTCCTTTGTTTGGAGATTGATTACCATCCGTGAGTTAAGCTGGGTACTAAAGATGAATCTGATCGTGATACATGAATTGATTGTTGCCTTGTACGTTTGGTTTTGGTATTTGAAGATTGATTACCATCCGTTAGTTGGGTTACCAAAGAAGGAATCAATCACCATATGTGAATTCATTGTGTTACCAAATAAACGTTGGATTTGTCCGGCCAGTGGGAGGGGGGCGAATAAAAAACTGACGAAAAAAAACCGATGAAACTGGGAGGTGGGATCGTTACTGCGGGGGAATTGGGAGGTGGGAGGGAGGACAAAAAAAACCAGGGGAGGTGGGACGAAAATTAACCGCGGAGACTACCAACTGAGACATTAGGAGTAGAGATTTTTGAGACGTATGGAAATATTAATAAATGTGATTGAGGAACTTATGGTAAGGGTGATTAATTAAAATTGGATTTTTTCAGAGATTGATTAGAGATTAATTTGTGATTGATTTTTTCACATAAATACATTACTAAATAAATGGTGCCCATATGGAAAGATATGATCTGTTTTGATTTTTTTTCTCGTTATGTCGGAGGTGAAGCTAAAAAAAACAACGGAAGAGGGTGGTGGGAGGAGAGACGAAAAAACAAGATGAAATAGAGGGTGGTGGGAGGAGAATGAAAAAAACCAGACGAAAAAACCCGGAATGGAGACTACCAATTGCTCCATTAGCAGTAGAGATGCCTCGGTATCAAAGGAAAGGGGCTATATCTTTGGACAGAACTGCAGAAATGCCAGAATAGTGGGAAGGCCTAGCCTATCGAAGACTAGCATCTTGCAGCATTAGAAGAGTGCAGATTAGCATAATATAAGTATTAAGTATATTGTAGTACCGCCCAGAGATCCTTTCTCGACGCCCTGCGAGAAAGCAATCCCGGAGCCATCATATCCATTTAGTGTCTCCAATATCCAGTTCTAGTTGTATAGATCGGGATACAACTCTGAGCGTCCATTACCATGGACACGACTATTCGTATAGATTAACTTCTCGGTAGCGGTGCACCAACTTACCCAACACGCTCGATTAGCTTTGGCCGGACACACTTTTTCGGGTCATGCCCGGCCTCGGCTGATCAACACGGCGTAGTCATACCTAGGCTCAACAGAGAGGCGGGCACGCTGGTCTAATCCTAAATGCAAAGGGGTCATGGGCCAATCGTCCTTTGCAAACCTGCGCGTTGCGAGGACACTAGGATCAGTCCTGGCTAGCTCTTTATACAAAGCAGGTGCTTACATGGACCACCCGGGTGCGTACCGCTAAACCGCTGATGTCAGTGAGCTTTCGGAAGAATCGTACGACGCCGAGTGCCCATACTTATTCCCGCGTGGTGGTGAGTGGGAAAAGGCCAGAGGCCTACTCAGATCACATATCCAAACCCGATAGTGTATTGGGAGCGCGCGGAGACGATCAATGATCCACGATCTGTGGTCCTGTCGCCCCATCTCGCGGACTTACAGCAAGGGCCAAGAATGCCCGGCCGTGCCGCATAATTATCTCGTGGGTGCCATCATGGCCAACCCGACTCCAGTAACTCTCGCGGGTACCACTCGGGGCTGACCCGACTTCAGTAACTCTCGCGGGTACCCCTCGGGGGCGACCCGACTTCAACAAGGTTCTGAGGTAAAGCCAAAGTAACCGTGTGTCTATAATATCAAGGGGGAAATCCGAGGAATCACCCTCGATGGATTCCCACTCGATATATCCGTCAAGGTGAACTCGAAGGAATCACCCTTGAAGGTTTCACACTTGAGGTGTTGCACGACAGAGTTGTCATCAGGAGTGGTGAAGAAGTAATCACCCTTCGTAATCCATCACCGATTTGCTACACTACAGAGATATCATCAGGAGTGCGTTACGAGGTATCACCCTCGGCACTCAATAGTATCTCTGCAGAGTCGTACAACAAAGGGGGTGTGCGGTGATGTGTCGGTCTCTGCACCTCGATCACGTTGATCGAGTCATCTGGTAATAAAGCAGGGGCAACAGGGACAAGGCGAGGGGTCACTTATGGATCACTAACCAACCTATACTAAGCATATAGGATATCAGGTAAAGTACAAAAGCAGGTTACAAAAGCAGGGTATGCATCAGAATAGGAGCTATCTAACAACAATAGCAAATTCTAATGCAAGCATGAGAGAGAAAGAATGGGTGATTTAGGAATGATCAAGGGGGCTTTGCTTTCTTGGAAGCTCCGCGGAAAGGGGCTGATAGTTAGGTGTGTAGTTGTACTCGGGAGCAGCGTCGGTCTCGGTGTCTACTGGAGAGAAGAGGGGGAAGAAACAATAAATATAAAGGAAACAAATGCATAACGGTGCATGACATGGAAATATGTTGTGCTAGGGGTGACCTAACGCAGTGCTACACGTTACAGACGGAGCAGAAAAACATCTCAAAATGTTTTCCCGGCTTTAGTCCATTATCAAACAGATGAATCGGAGGGGAAGGATCCATGTTCACCATGTTAGAGTCATGTGACATATGAGTGGATAGCATATTCAGATTCGTCATATTTTTCTGGGCTACTTTCATATATAAATTATTTTCATCTAAGTTATAGATTATTTTATATGATTTTTGAAAGATTTAAATAATATTTTGAAATTCTGTATTTAAATTAATTCAAAAAATATATTAAATACTAAATTATATGGGTACACAGAAGTGTACCGAGAGATGTGCTTCATAGGCTGACATGTGGGGCCAGTCAAAGCCCAATCAGCAGTCAACACTGGCAGTTGACTGGTCAAACTGACGAGTGGGACCCCACTGTCAGTGACTCAGCTAAAATTAACATTCATTTAATTTAACTAATTAGTTAGTAGGGCCCACCTGTCAGTGTCTAATTAAATTAAACTAATTAAATCAATTAACATTTTAGTTAATTAGGGGGTGGCCCACATGTCAGTGGCTGTGCTGCCCAGTCAGCACAGTTGACCGGGGTCAACCCAGTCAACTTGGGCCAGGGGCGCCCATTGGCAGTGACCCAGGGTGGGCCCCAGGCCACGCCACGTTGGCGGCGGCGTCGGAGAAAGCTCCGGCGGCTATTCCAATGGCGGAGCGGCTCGGGCACTCATTGGGATTCGCCCACAGGCGCTCATTTGGCGTGGGGACTGTCGCATTCGAACGGGCAGACGTTGGCACGTCGGTTGGTGGTGGTGGCGTCGCCGGATTTTCACCGTAGCGTCGGTAGCGAGCTCGCGGGCGGCGGCCGAAGCTTGGGTCAGCACGGGCGTGCGGTTAGGGGCGGTTTTAGCGCGAGCTAATGGGCTAGGCGGGACCTACGCGATGCGGCGCGCACGACGATGGCACGCACGGGACCAAAAGGTCACCGGGGCCACACCGGAGATGAGCGCGGGCGGCGGAGCACTACGGCCATCGGCGGATCGGGTGCTAGAGCTCGCTAACGAGCGCGGGGAGCGCGGGAAAGGGGAGAGATGTTCACAGGGGGCCTGTAGGTGTGCTAAGCGTGCTCGGGGTGGGCTTGTCAGAGCCGAATTCGACGATAGAGACCGGCAGGGCAGAGGAGGAAGAAGACGACATAGGAGACGGAGTAGGGGCTCCCGGCTCGGGCCCGTAGGTGCAGATGGCGTATAAGAGCTCGGCGGAGCTCGCAGACGTGCTGGGGAGGTGCGGAGAGAACGGTGGCTGCGGCTACGGCACGGCCATGGCTACGGCGGCGCTCGGTGAGGGGCGGAGAAAGGCAAGGCAGAGCGAGGGAGAGGAGGGAAATGGATCTGGGAGAGGTGAGGAGGCCGAGGGGGCCGCGGGGTGGTGTCCTTATCCTCCTCGTCGGTGTTGCAGCGTGGGACGGCGAGCCGGTCCCGCGGGGACGGGTAGGCGCGCCTCGGTCGCCCACTATAGCGAGGTGGGGGATGAACGGGGGGGGGGGGGGGGGGGGGCTAGGCCGCTGGGCCGCTGGGCCGGCACTGTGCTACGGCTGGGCTGTGGCACAGTGCCACTTTTCTTTTAATTTTTCTGTTTTCTTTTATTTCTATTGTTCTATTTTTATTTTAAATAGCAATTGACTTTAGTAAAAAAATATGGAACTTAGCCCACAATTCTCATTGCAATTTTTAGGCACTGCGACAAAAGTGTGGGATTTATTTAAAATAGTTTGTAATTTTCTTTATTTAGAAAAGTATTTTAAATATTGTTTTGGCCCCTGTTTATATGTTTTAGGGCATTTACATATTTTGTAAAATGTTGGTTTCTCCAAGACAATTACTCAGTGATTATTTGCAACATTATGAACATTTTTTCCCTAGTGTTTGGTAAAATTATTTCTGGACTTTATATTTGAATTGAATTCAGAGGGGAATTTGAAATGAGATTTGAATCAAAGTGATCAAGCACCGTTTTGCAAAATTTCTTAGCATAATCAAAGAGGGTTATTGTAGCTTATTACATGGTGGTGTTACAACTCTCCTCCTCTAAAAGAAATTCTCGTCCCGAGAATTAAGAGGTAGAAGGGAAACGATCGGGGTATTCTTCACGAAGATGATCCTCGCGTTCCCAAGTGGCTTCCTCTTCATTATGATTCGACCACTTCACTTTGAGGAACTTGGTAACCTTCTGGCGGGTTCGGCATTCAGCTTGATCAAGAATGCAGATCAGATGCTCTTTGTAAGTGAGATCATCTTGCACTTCGATCATTTTAGGATCCACTTTGCGGTGCAGGTCCTTGAAGCAACGACGAAGTTGCTTCACATGGAAGGCATCATGGACATGAGAGAACTGAGGTGGCAACTCGAATTTATAAGCCACATGTCCACGTCGGGCGAGAATGCGGAAGGGACCAATGTAGCGAGGAGCTAACTTGCCCTTGACTCTAGAACGATGAGTGACCCTCAAAGGAGTGACACACATATAATCTTGTTCACCAGGTTGATAGGTTGAACCCTAGTGTTTACGGTCATAATTGCTCTTCTAGCGGGACTGGGCCACCTTGAGATTATCCTGGACAATGCAGACTTGCTCTTCAGCTTGTTGGATAATATCCGGACCAATGAGCGGCCGTTCCCCATGGGTTCTGACCAATTCAGAGGGGTTCGACACTTACGTCCATACAGTACCTCGAAGGGTGCCATCTTCAAGCTAGCTTGATAGCTGTTGTTGTAAGAGAATTCAGCATACGGGAGGGATTCTTCCCACTTCTTGCCAAAAGAGATAACACAAGCTCGAAGCATGTCTTCAAGAATTTGGTTGACTCTTTCAACTTGACCTTGGGACTGGGGGTGATAAGCAGTGCTCCAGGTTATATGAGTTCCCATAGCTTCTTGGAAGCTATCCCAAAACTTCGAGGTGAAAATGCTGCCACGGTCTGAACTGATCTCCTTCGGAATGCCGTGGAGTGTCACAATTCTGGAGATATACAAGTTTGCTAATTGACTAGCAGTGATTGTCTCCTTGACTGGCAGAAAGTGGGCAACTTTGGAGAATTGATCGATGATGACAAAAGTAACATCGTTACCCTTTTGAGATTTGGGAAGGCTAGTGACAAAATCCATTTGAATCTTATCCCATTTCCATTCAGGAATAGCAAGCGGTTGCAGAAGTCCAGCAGGTTTCTGATGTTCTATTCTGACGCAACAACAAATGTCACATTCCTCAATATATTAAGCAATGTCTTGTTTCATCTTAGACCACCATTATTTCTGACGAATGTCTAGATACATCTTGGTACTTCCCGGATGAATAGAGAGGGGTGTGTCATGTGCTTCTTTCATCATTTTCTCTGCCATAAGTTCAAATCGGGGTACCACAAGGCGATCTCTAAAGTACATGGTTCCATCTTCAGCAAGCGAGAAATCTCTGGCTTTCTCTAAAGCAAGATCCCGTTTCATATGATCAACTTCAGCGTCTTTTGTTTGCGCAGACTTGATAGCTTTCTGGAGAGTTGGTTCCAGGACAAGGTTATTAAGAGAACCCTGTGGGACAAGGTGAAGGTTCAACTTGCAAAGTTCTTCATGGAGGAGGGGTTGAGTTTTATGAACCATGTGGTTGTTGCAATAAGACTTGCGACTCAGGGCATCGGCCATGACATTAGCCTTGCCAAGGGTATAAGAAATACCGTAGTCATAGTCCGTAATTGCTTCCATCCATCGTTGCTGATGGAGGTTCAGATCTGGCTGAGTAAATAGATACTTCAGACTTTGATGATCAATGAAGATCTCGCAACGGTTACCGAGAAGGTAATGTCACCACAATTTAAGTGCATATATTACTGCAGCAAGTTCGAGGTCATGAACTGGGTAGTTTTCTTCATGAGGATGCAACTGTCGGCGGGCATAAGCAATCACCTTGCGCTCATGCATTAGGACACAGCCTAATCCTTGACAAGAGGCGTCGCAATAGATGACGAAGTCCATGCGAGATTCTGGAGGAGCAAGCACTGGGGCAGAAGTCAGCTTGTCCTTGAGTGCCTGGAAACTTTCCTGACACCTTTCTGTCCAATCAAACTTAACGCCCTTGTGAAGCAGATTAGTCAATGGCTTGGCAATCTTGGAGAAGTTCTCGACAAAATGGCAGCAATAGCTGGTGAGTTCGAGAAAACTTTTGACTTGTTTGACACTCTTCGGGGGAGTCCAGTCAAGAATGGATTGAACTCGTTCTGGGTTGACGGCAATGCCATCCTTGGAGATCACATGACCAAGGTAGGTTACTTCGGGTAACCAGAATTCACACTTGGAATATTTGGCATATAGTTGGTGCTCTCAAAGCTTTTCCAGTACAAGACGAAGATGTTCAACATGTTCTTCTTTATTCTTGGAATACACTAGGATATCATTCAGATAAACCACAACGAACTTGTTGATGTATTCCATGAAGATATAGTTCATCAATTGAGACAATGTTCCTGGGGCATTGTTTAAGCCGAAAAACATGATGGTGTACTCGTATGAACCATAGCGAGTAACGAATGCGGTCTTTGGAATATCCTCTTCACGAATTTGGATCTGGTGGTAACCCAACCTCAAGTCGAGTTTAGAGAAGATTGAGGAACCAGCAAGTTGATCATACAGATCGTTGATCCGAGGAAGAGGATACTTGTTCTGAATTATTGCTTGGTTGATAGGTCGGTAGTCTTGGACCAAACGATTCATTCCGTCCTTCTTCTTGACAAAGAGAGAAGGTGCTCCCCAAGCAGAGGAACTTGGACGAATGAAACCCTTGTGAAGTTAATTGTCGATTTCCTCCTTAAGTTCAAGGAGTTCATGTGGCAGCATCTTGTAGGGTCGCTTGGCAATAGGAGTGGTGCCTAGTTTCAAGTCAATGACAAATTCATCCGCTCTAACATGGGGTATTCCTAGGAGTTCTTTTGGGAAGACATCTTGGAATTTGCAAATGACTGGAACATTTTCAATTCCCTCAAGAGGTGATGCGTTCAACGCATTCAAGGAATAAATCAGTGCTTTGGCATTTTGAACAAGATGAGCATGGTAGCTTACTATCTCATTTGAATGATGTAGGAGATGGACGGTTTTAGTGGCGCAAACAATAGAAGCAGTATGCATTTTCAACCAATCCATTCCCAAAATGAGGTCAATATTGGAAGACTTCAAAACAATGGGAGAGACATGGAATTCTAACCCTTCAATTTCAATGGTGACGTCGTGGCTAACCATGGTAGTTCGACATTGGCCCGCAGGTGTGTGTACCACTAGTGGAGCGTTCATCTCTTCGTATTTAATGCCATGCATGAATGCAAAATCTTCTGATATAAAAGAATGCGATGCTCTTGAATCAAATAAAACAGAAGCTGGTACTGAGTTAACGAGAAGAGTACTCATCACAGTAGCACACTGGTCTTGAGCTTCATTCAGATCAATGTGGTTAGCCTGACCACGACCATATAAAGGTCTGGCATTGTTGTTGCGGGGCTGGTTGTTACCACGGCCATTGCCATGGCCAGTTGAAGGAAGTGCGAGCTGGTTCTGATTCTGATAGCATTCTCTGGCACGGTGACCTGGATGGCCACACTTGAAGCATAGCCCATCATTGGGACGGGGAGCAGGAGCTCGGGGTGGTGCTGCTCGAAGAGGCTGCCTCAGTGGTGGAGGAGGCAGGCGAGGTGCAGCACAGGACTGTCTTGGTGCAGGGGCAACTGGGTGATACATGCTGTGGGGGATCCATATCCGGTGCTTCTGTGATGACGAGCCCAAAGATGGGCCAATTTCATGGTTGCGCTTGAAGGCTTCCTTGTGTTCCTGCAGACCAGTGTCAACCTGAATGGCCTTGTTCACCAAGGTGGCGAAGTCTTGAATAAGGAGCACAAGCTTGATGTCAGGGTGAAGTCTGTCACGGAACTTCCTATCTGCGAGCATCTGTAGTAATATCTTCTTCAGCATAGCGGGACAAGTCAAGGAACTCCCGCTGATAAGCATCCACAGTCTTGTTGCCCTGGTGAGGTTGCGGAACTCTCGCTTCTTCCTGTCCATAATTCCCTGAGGAATGTAGAGGGCACGGAAAGTGATACGTCTCCAACGTATATATAATTTATGAAGTATTCATGCTGCTATATTATCATTCTTGGATGTTTTACAATCATTTTATAGCAACTTTATATCATTTTTGGGACTAACTTATTGACATAGTGCCCAGTGCCAGTTGCTGTTTTTTGCTTGTTTTTTACATCGCAGAAAATCAATACCAAACGGAGTCCAAACGCAGCGAAACTTTTTGTGGATTTTTTATGGACTAGAAGACATCCAATGGGCCAGAGCAGCACCTGGGAGGGGTGCCCCGAGGGGGGCACAACCCACCAGGGCACGCCTGGGCCACCAGGCGCGCCCCGGTGGGTTGTGCCAACCTCGGTGGCCTCCCGCACCGCCTCTTCGCCCTATAAATTGCCAAATATTCCAAAAACCCTCGGGTAAACCCTAGATTAGAAGTTCCGCTGCCGCAAGGCCTCTGTATCCACGAGATCCAATCTAGACCCCGTTCTGACACCCTGCCGGAGGGGGAGATCATCATCGGTGGCCATCTTCATCATCCCAGCGACCACCACGATGAGGAGGTTGTAGTCCACCCTCGGGGCTGAGGGTTTGTACCAGTAGCTATGTGTTTAATCTCTCTCTCTCTCGTGTTCTTGAGATGTCACGATCTTGATGAATCGCGGGCTTTGTTAATATAGTCGGATCATATGGTGTTTTCCCTCTCTATCTTGTTGTGATGAATTGAGTTTTCCCTTTGAGATTTTGTTTTATCGGATTGAATACTTTTATGGATTTGAGAACACTTTATGTATGTCTTGCTATGAATACCCGTGGTGACAATGGGGTATCGTATTGATTCACTTGATATATGTTTTGGCACTCAACTTGTGGATTCCCGAGGTGACATTGGGGTAATCTATGCATAGGGGTTGATGCACGTTCTTGTCTTTGTTTCTCCGGTAGAAATCTTGGGGCACTCTTCGAGGTTCTTTGTGTTGGATTGAGTATTATGAATCTGAAATTATTTGGTGTTATTTTAGTATGAACTCTTGGATAGATCGATTGGAAAGAATAGCTTCAAGGTTGTTTCGTACCCTACTAACAATTTCTTCTTATGTTCTCCGCTAGATAGGAACTTTGGAGTGATTCTTCATCGCACTTTGAGGGATGGTTATATGATCCAATTATATTAGCATTGTTGAGAGATTGCACTAGCGAAAGTACGGACACTAGGCCTCATTTTCAAGCTTTGCAATACCGTTTGTGCTCCGTTTTACCAATTGCTACCTTGCTGTTTTTTATTGTTCCTATTACAAAAACAAATATCTACTATAATTACTACGCTTTTATTACCATCTCTTCGCCGAACTAGTGCACCTATACAAATTACCATTGTATTTGGTGTGTTGGGGACACAAGAGACTCTTTGTTATTTGGTTGCAGGGTTGTTTGAGAGAGACCATCTTCATCCTACACCTCCCACGGATTGATAAACCTTGGGTCATCCACTTGAGGGAAAATTGCTACTGTCCTACAAAACTCTGCGCTTGGAGGCCCAACACGAGTCTACAAGAATAAAGTTGCATAGTAGACAGCAAGCTCTTTTCTGGCGCTGTTGCCGGGGAGGTTAGGTAAGCGGCACTCACACCCCGTCAACGAAGCTCTTTTCTGGCGGCGTTGTCGGGGAGGTGAGTGAATGAAGGTATATCTTTAGATCTTGCAATTGAATCTTTTAGTTTCTTGTTTTATCACTAGTTTGGTTCATAAAAGAAAACTACAAAAAAAATGGAATTGAGGTGGCCTCATATTATTCGTCTTTATCATGTCTTTCTTGAAAATGATGGAAATGAAAATTGTGCTCAATTGATAGAGGAAGAATTCTATAAAATGTTTGACAATAAATCTTTCAATGATGAGCATGATTGCAATGTTGTTGGTATGAACTCTTTGAATATCCATGATGCTAGTGATATGCAAAGCCATAAGCTTGGGGATGCTATGTTTGATGAATATGATATTTTTAGTCCCCCAAGTTTTGATGAGAAAAATTATTATGATGAAAGCATGCCTCCTATCTATGATGATTATGGTGATGACATGTATGCTATAAAGAATATTGATAACCATGAAACTTGTCATCATGATTTTAATTTTCAATCACATGATAGTTATATTGTTGAATTCATTCATGATGCTACTGAAAATTATTATGAGGGAGGAACTCATGCTTGTAGGAATTGCAACAATATCAAGTTTCCTCTCTATGTGTTGAAAATCTTGAAGTTTTGCTTGTTTTGCCTTCCTATGCTAGTAGATTCTTGTTCCAATAAGTTGTTTGCTCACAAAATCCCTATGCATAGGAAGTATGTTAGACTTAAATGTGCTAGTCATATGCTTCATGATGCTCTCTTTGTGTTTCAATTCTTATCTTTTATGCGAGCATCATTGAAATCATCATGCCTAGCTAAAAAGGCATTAAAGAAAAGCGCTTGTTGGGAGACAACCCAACACTTTTACCTACTGTTTTTGTGTGTACACATGGTTAGACTACTGTAGTGATCTTGTTTTACAGCTTTTGTTTCAATAAAGTGCCAAGTAAAGCCTTTGGGGTAGTGTGGATGATAGTTGACTTGATTCTGTGCAATAACAGAAACTTTTGCGTCCAGTACAGAAATTTCTATCTTTTACTGGACGTGTAAAAATTCATAATTTTTTACATTTGATGGGTATACAAATTTTCTATGTTTTCCTAAATTTTCAGAATTTTTGGAGTTACATAAGTATGACCTTAATTCATATTTTTATGTACTGTTCTGTTTTTGACAGATTCTATTTTCAATGCATAGTTTGCTTGTTTTATAGTTTCTATGGCTTATATTGCTTAATATAAATTGTAGAAATTGTAGAGTACAGTAGGAATTATGTGGAAAAAATTATGAATCTTATCTTGACAGTACCAAAGTGAATGATTTGTCTTTATCATACTAACCCATCTCACGAAGTTCCGTTAAGTTTTGTGTGATTGAAGTTTTCAAGTTTTGGGTGAGATATCGATATGAGGAGAATAAGGAGTGACAAGACCCTAAGCTTGGGGATGCCCAAGGCACTCCCAAGGTAATATTCAAGGAAGATCCAAGCAACTAAGCTTGGGGATGCCCAGGAAGGCATCCCCTCTTTTGTCTCCAATATTATCGGTAACCTCACTTGGAGCTACATTTTCATTCGTCACATGATATGTGTTTTGCTTGGAGCGTCATTTTATTTTATTTGAATTTTCTTGATTCTATTTATAATAATGTTTTGCATCTTTAATTTCAATAAAAATGTCAAGGATAGCCTTTACCATGCTTATTTTGCAAGTCTATTTGTTGCGGTTTCAAAACAGAAAGTTTGTCGCTGTTGCAAAAATTCCCGAGAAAAGTGAGAATGTGATAAAATGTTGAAACTTTTTGTACAGTAAGATCTGATAAATTTTCTACAGTGTGGTAAATTTTCATAATTTTGGGGGTTAAAGAAGTATTGATACTCTTGCATTCTTTACAGACTGTACTGTTTTGGCAGATTGCTGTTATGTTTGCATTGTTTGCATATGTTTGCTTGTTTAATGATTCTATTTGAGGATAGGAGTATTAAATATGCAGAGGCATTTAGTATGCAATGTTGAATAATAATTTTTGTGATTTGCTACAGTAGAGAATGATAAGGTTTTTGCATTGGTTTATACTAACTTATCTCACGAGTTCTTGTTGAGTTTTGTGTGTATGAAGTTTTTAAGATTTAGGGAAACTGTGATATAAAAGGAATTAAGGAGACGCAAAAGCTCAAGCTTGGGGATGCCCAAGGCATCCCAAGATAATATTTCAATAAGTCTCAAGCATCTAAGCTTGGGGATGCCCCGGTAGGCATCCCACCTTTCTTCATCAACAATTATCGGTTAGTATCGGTTGAGCCTAAGTTTTTGCTTCTTCACTTGAGTTGTGCTATTCTTGGAATGTCATTTTGTTTTGTTTTACTTGCTGTTTTAATAAAATACTTAGATCTAAAAGTTTTTAAATAAGAGAGAGTCCTCAACTAGCTACCCCTTTACTTAACTACTCGCTTGATCTTCACTTATATCTTTTTAGAGTAGTTTGTCATTTACTCTCGTGCTTCACTTATATCCTATGAGTAAATTGTTGAATGAATTGAATATCATGAAGTTGAAATTATATGTTCATATCATGCCTAGTGGTAGCTTCACATTGGGTTTAGAAAGTGAAATCTTTTGAAGCTTGACAATCACAATATTGGTCATACAAGCAATTCATGAATGATTACTATAAGGAAGAGAACTTTCACATGCAAATACACTATCTTGGAAATCTTTTGTGATTGTGAGCCCCAATCAAAATATTATATGCCAAAATTGTTGACGTTGGACAAGGAAGACAACATAATGATTTATGTTTGTTCATATTCACATAGAAGTTATATTGTCATAGATCCTTCAACATGTGGTGCTTGCCCCCCCCCCCCATCTTTGCTAGCCAAAAATTCTGCACCAAGTAGAGATACTACTTGTGCATCCAAAAACCCTTGAACCCAAATCTTATTTTCAAGAGTCCACCATACCTACCTAAGGATTGAGTAAGATCCTTCAAGTAAGTTGTCATCGGTGTAATAAGGCAATAAAAATTGCATCTAAAAGTGTTAGATCATTTAGTGTAAGAGAAAATTGAGCGTTGTACGAACTTGTGATGGCAAAGAATAAAAGCGATAGACTGCATAATAAAGGTTGCTATCATAAGGGGCAATATAACGTGATGTTCTTTTGCACTAAGGGATTGAGCATACAAACAAAAAGCGCATGGCAACCTCTGCTTCCCTCTGCGAAGGGCCTACCTTTTACATTTATGTATTTACTTTCATGCAAGAGTCAAAGTTTTTCTCTCTATTCCTTTTTATTTTTCTCTTTTGGCAAGCATCATGTGGTGAGGAAAGATCTAGGCACATATATCCAGTTGGATATGGGTAGCATGAGTTATTATTGTTGACATCACCCTTGAGGTGAATACGTTGGGAGGCGAAATTATAAGACCCTATCTTTCTATGTGTCCGGTTGAAATTTTTTGCTCATGTGTATGCAGTGAGTGTTAGCAATCATAGAAGGCTATATGATGGTTGAGTATGTGGAGCTCTTACTTAGACTCTGTTGAATAAGCTGAATTGCAATTGTTTGGTGACTAAGAATATAGGTTGCTGAGTTTCAAGAGAATTCATTGTTTGAATCTTAACATGTGAATTGGTTGCTACTTTAACAAGATGAGTTTTATGAGAAAGAGTTGCTGTTATGATGCTAGGAAAAGTGATTGAAATTACTATTGATCAAACTTATGCACTTTGCTAGCATTCACACTTCATAAATTATTTCTTTTATCATTTACCTACTCGAAGACGAGTAGGAGTTAAGCTTGGGGATGCTGATACATCTCCAACGTATCTATAATTTATGAAGTATTCATGTTGCCATATTATCGTTCTAGAATGTTTTACAATCATTTTATAGCAACTTTATATCATTTTTTGGGACTAACTTATTGGCATAGTGCCCAGTGCCAGTTGCTGTTTTTACTTGTTTTTTACATCGCAAAAAATCAATACCAAACGGAGTCCAAACGCAGCGAAACTTTTTGTGGATTTTTTATGGACCAGAACATATCCAATGGGCCAGAGCAGCACCTGGGGGGTGCCCCGAGGGGGGCACAACCCACCAGGGCATGCCTGGGCCCCCAGGCACGCCCCGGTGGGTTGTGCCCACCTCGGTGGCCTCCCGCACCGCCTCTTTGCCCTATAAATTGCTAAATATTCCAAAAACCCTCAGGGAAACCCTAGATCAGAAGTTCCGCCGCCGCAAGGCCTCTGTATCCACGAGATCCAATCTAGACCCCATTCCAGCACCCTGCCGGAGGGGGAGATCATCACCGGTGGCCATCTTCATCATCCCGGCGACCACCACGATGAGGAGGGAGTAGTCCACCCTCGGGGCTGAGGGTTTGTACCAGTAGCTATGTGTTTAATCTCTCTCTCTCTCTCGTGTTCTTGAGATGTCACGATCTTGATGAATCGCGGGCTTTGTTAATATAGTCGGATCATATGGTGTTTTCCCCTCTCTGTCTTGTTGTGATGAATTGAGTTTTCCCTTTGAGATTTCATTTTATCGGATTGAATACTTTTATGGATTTGAGAACACTTTATGTATGTCTTGCTATGAATACCCATGGTGACAATGGGGTATCGTATTGATTCACTTGATATATGTTTTGGCACTCAACTCGCGGATTCCCGAGGTGACATTGGGGTAATCTATGCATAGGGGTTGATGCACGTTCTTGTCTTTGTTTCTCCGGTAGAAATCTTGGGGCACTCTTTGAGGTTCTTTGTGTTAGATTGAGTATTATGAATCTGAAATATTTGGTGTTATTTTAGTACGAACTCTTGGATAGGTCGATCGGAAAGAATAGCTTCGAGGTGGTTTCGTTCCCTAGAAACAATTTCTTCTTATGTTCTCCGCTAGATAGGAACTTTGGAGTGATTCTTCATCGCACTTTGAGGGATGGTTATATGATCCAATTATATTAGCATTGTTGAGAGATTGCACTAGCGAAAGTACGAACCCTAGGCCTCATTTTCAAGCATTGCAATACCGTTTGTGCTCCGTTTTATCAATTGCTACCTTGCTGTTTCTTATTGTTCCTATTACAAAAACAAATATCTACTATCATTACTACACTTTTATTACCATCTCTTCGCCGAACTAGTGCACCTATACAAATTACCATTGTATTTGGTGTGTTGGGGACACAAGAGACTCTTTGTTATTTGGTTGCAGGGTTGTTTGAGAGAGACCATCTTCATCCTACACCTCCCACGGATTGATAAACCTTAGGTCATCCACTTAAAGGAAAATTGCTACTGTCCTACAAAACTCTGCGCTTGGAGGCCCAACACGAGTCTACAAGAATAAAGTTGCATAGTAGACATCAGAAAGCAGCTTAGAACTGCAGCCAGGTAATGGCTGTTCCAACAGGTTGTGTACGCCTGTGGCTGTCCCTCCATTGAGCAGCGGGACCCTTCAGGAAATAGGATGCGAAAGTGACATAGCTGGCAGCAGCAACATCAGCAGACTCCATTTCATAAGTGATGTCGTGGAGCCAGTCATCAACATCAAGGGGCTGAGTTGAGCTACGGTAGATAGCAGGGTTGAGGCGCATAAAATCTTGCAGAGTTACTAGGACTGGCTGCTGATTCATATTGTGTCGCGGAAACTGAGCCATGAGCCCTTCCATAAACTAGTGATTCAGCTCAAATTGTTGAATAATTCCGGCCATATATTCGGGCGGTGGTGGATTGTTGGCACCATGGCCACGTCCACCTGGTCTAACCATCCTGCTAACAATTAACAGGGGTAGCTTAGCATTGAGCAATTGCAGAAGTATGGAATTATTCTTGAAGCAATATGCACAAAGAAAGAAGTGCGATAGATACATCATAGTAGTCAAGCATGACATACAGATCCATACATAAAGTCAATTACAAGCCAATAGTATAGGTTCAAAAAGGGAAAAAGTCTAGACCAACTAGGCAGCATGCAGGAACGCGGTGGAGGGATACAACAATGGGACATAGCGATATGCTACATCAACGTCGGGGAAAACCTTTGAAGTTAGGTAGCTGCAGGTGACGATGAAGAAGCTTGCCCTCGAGATAAGGGTCCTGCGCTCCGTGAACACTCTGGTGGAGGATCTGGCCCCGGACTGGAAGAAGAGGTCCACGTGCAGGGGTTCTACCTCCAACAGCAGGCCACTCAATACCTGGTAGCAGCTCTGTCCTGCGTGGGTAGAGGATTGATTTCTTGTATCTGCGTTGGTATTTCCCCAAAGAGGAGAGGATGATGCAACACAACAAAGGTAAGTATTTCCCTCAGTTATGAAACCAAGGTTATTAATCTAGTCGGAGAACCAAGCAACACTATGTAAACAACACCTGCACACAAACAACAAAAACTTGCAACCCAACGCATAAGAGGGGTTGTCAATCCCTCCTCGGTATTGAGATAGCTTAAATTGTATGAGATTTGATAAATAGATCTAACTAAAACACAAAATAAAATAAATAAAGAAAAAGTGCAGCAAGGTATTTTTAGATTTAATATGATAGGAAATAGACCTGGGGCCCGTAGTTTTCACTAGAGGCTTCTCTCAAGAAAATAGCATACGGTGGGTAAACAAATTATTGTTGGGCAATTGATAGAAAAGCAAATAATCATGATGATATCCAAGGCAATGATCATGTATATAGGCATCACGTCAAAGATTAGTAGACCGAAACGATTCTGCATCTACTACTATTACTCCACACATTGACCGCTATCCAGCATGCATCTAGTGTATTAAGTTCATGGAAAAACGGAGTAATGCAATAAGAATGATGACATGACGTAGACAATATCTATTCATGTAGGAATAGACCCCATCTTTTTATCCTTAATAGCAACGATACATGCGTGTCATGTCTCTTTCTGTCAGTGAGATTGAGCACTGCAAGATCGAACCCATCACAAAGCACCTCTTCCCATGGCAAGAAAAATCAATCTAGTTGGCCAAACCAAACCAAAATTTCAGAGAAGAAATACGAGGCTATAACAATCATGCATAAAAGAGTTCAGCAAAGACTTAAATAATATTCATGGATATAACTGATCATAAACCCACAATTCATCGGATCCCAACAAACACACCGCAAAAAGTCACTACATCAAATAGATCTCCAAGAACATCGAGGAGAAAATTGTATTGAAGATCAAAAAGAGAGAAGAAGCCATCTAGCTACTAGCTACGAACCCATAGGTCTGTGGTAAACTACTCACGCATCATCGGAGGGGCAACAAGGATGATGAAGAACCCCTCCGTGATCGTTGCCCCTCCGACAGAGTGCCGGAAAAGGCCTCTAGATTGGATCTGGGTGGTTCTGGAAATTGCGGCGACGGAAACTGTATTTCCTCGACTCCCCTAGGGTTTTGGGGATTTTAGAGTATTTATAGAGGTGGATGTCGGTGGAGAAGCTTCCCGTGGGCTCGACTACCCACCAGGGCCCGCCCTGGTGCCTAGTGGGCCCCACGGGCCTCCTCCCGTGTGCTTCTTTGGCTCCCTGGGTGTCTTCTGGACAGAAAAATTCTCCAAAAAATTTCATGGCATTTGGACTCCGTGTGGTATTGATATGCTGCAATGTAAAAAACAAGCAAAAAACAGCAGCTGGCACTGGACACTATGTCAATAGGTTAGTCCTAAAAAATGATATAAAGTTGCTAGTAAATGAATATAAAACATCCAAGATTGATAATATAACAACATGAAACAATCAAAAATTATAGATACGTTGGAGACGTATCAGCATCCCCAAGCTTAATTCCTGCTCGTCCTCGAGTAGGTAAATGATAAAAACAGAATTTTTGATGTGGAATGCTGCCTAACATGTTCATCTCATATTCTTTTCTTTTTTTGCATGGACATTTGGACTTTTAGATGATTCAAAGCAATAGTCTATAATTGACATGAGGACATCAATACTCAAGCATATCAACAAGCAAGCATGTCTTTCAAAATATCAACACTAAAGAAAGCTATCCCTAGCCCATTATGCTCAATCATTGATCCATTCATGAAACACACTCAAATATTAGCTATACCCAATGCACAAGTATGATAATAGTGTGCCCTAGTTGGTGCTTTATAAGAGAAGATGGAGACTCAAATAAAAATAAAAATTGCATAAAGTAAATAGATAGGCCCTTTGCAGAGGGAAGCAGAGATTTGTAGAGGTGCCAGAGCTCATAGCTTAAATTGAGAGATAAAATTGTATTGAGAGGCATGCTTTTCCTGTCAATGAAAACGACCGAGAATTCCCAATACTTTCCATGCTAGATAAATCATAGGCAGTTCCCAAACATAAAATAAAGTTAATTCCGTTTTCCACCATTCTTTCACAATCCATGGCTAGCCGTATCCACGGGTGCCTTCCATACCAACACTTTCCAAGGAATTTATTATTGACAACATTAATATTTTTTTTTGCATTTCGGGACTGGGCATCCCTATTACCTGCCACACTCTCATGCAACGACAAGTGAATAAACACTCATCATGAGAATAACATATCTAGCATGGAAAATATTGGCCACCCCCTGCCGCTTCATGAGCGGTATGGGCACACAAAAAGGAAATTCATTTTGAAAATTAGAGTTGGCACATACAAATTTACTTGGAACGGCATGGAAATACCGCATATAGGTAGGTATGGTGGACTCATTTGGCACAACTTTGGGTTTAAGGAGTTGGATGCACAAGTAGTATTCCCGCTTAGTACAAATGAAGGCTAGCAAATAGATTGAGAAGCGACCAACCAAGAAACGAAAACGATCATAAACGAGCATTAAACATAACTAACACCGAATAATGCACCACAAGTAGGATATAACTTCATTGCATAACTATTGACTTTTGTGCTTGCATAGGGAATCACAAACCTTAACACAAATATTCTTACTAAGCATAATTACTCACCAACATGACTCACATATTACTATCTCCATATCTCAAAATGATTACAAGGAATCAAGTTTATAATATCCAATGATCTTCATGAAAGTTTTTATTATACCCCCCCTTGAATATCTATCACTCTGGGACTAATTTCATATATTACCATTGCTACTTTTCAAGCTCTCAAATAAATTTAAGTGAAGCATGAGAGGATAAATATTTCTTTAAAATTTACTAACTCTCAAAATAATATGAGTGAAGCATGAGAGCATATTTCTTCAAAAAAATTCAACTCTCAAAAATAATATAAGTGAAGCATGAGAGTATTTCTTCAAAAATAAAACCACCACCATGCTCAAAAATATATAAGTGAAGTACTAGAGCAATTCCATAGCTCAAAAAATTTAAGTGAAGCACATAGAGCAATTCTAACAAATCATAGCATCATTATGGCTTTCTCAAATAGGTGTGTCTAGCAAGGATAGTTGTGGCAAACTAACAAGCAAAACAATCAATGACTCATATAATACAAGATGCTCCAAGCAAAACTCATGATATGTGATGAATAAAAATGTAGCTCCAAGTAAAATTACCGATGGTCGTTAGAAGAAAGAGGGGATGCCTTCCGGGGCATCCCTAAGCTTAGTTGCTTGGTACTCATTGAATATTACATTGGGGTGCCATGGGAACCCCCAAGCTTAGGCTCTTTTCACTCCTTATTCCTTCATCCATCGTGATCTCACCCAAAACATGAAAACTTCAATCACACAAAACTTAACAAAACCTTCGTGAGATCCGTTAGTATAAGAAAACAATTCACTACTTTAAGTACTGTTGCAACCCATTATTATTTTGTTATTGCATTATACCTACTGTATTCTAACTTTACCAAGGCTTATACCCCCTGATACAATCCATAGATTCATCAAAATAAGCACACAATGCAACGAAAACAGAATCTGTCAAAACCAGAACAGTTTGTAGAAAACCGAATTAAGGTCATACTTCTGTAACTCCAAAAATTCTGAAAAAATAGGAAAACAAGGGAAATTTGTATATAAATCTTGTATAAAAAATTCAGAATTTTTTGTCACCCAGTGATTTTTAAGAATTCTGCTACTGGACATAAAAGTTTCTGTTTTCCAACAGGATCAAATCAACTATCACCCAACCCATCCTAAAGGCATTACTTGGCACAAACACTAATTAAAACATAAAAAGCACAATCATAACAGAGCATAATTGTGTAATTATTGAAAAACAGAAAAGAAACAAAAATTTAAAGGATAAATATTGGGTTGCCTCCCAACAAGCGCTATTGTTTTACGCCCCTAGCTAGGCATAATGCATAGATTCAAGTATTGTCTTCTTTCTTCTTATTTTCTATAGATGTGTTTATGTCAGGAGGTTTCTCAAATATAACTTGAAACACATTATCCATAGAAATTTTAGCATTATCAAGTTGTCCATTTGCAAATCCCCTTTGATTACCAGCTACAATCCAAGAATATTGTTGATTAACATCATTGAAAACTTGTTGGATCATATCCAAAACGGGAACTTACTTTCTAAGATTCTCATCAAATATGTGATCATTGCCAAGAAAATGTCTTAATAAATAATCACTATTGTAAAGGATCTCATCTATAACCAGTTTTTCATAGTTCATACCATAAAAATCAAAGATATCCCTAGCTTCCCGCACTATGTAATCAAACTCATTCATAAGGACAAGGGTAGCTATCTTCTTAGCTTTAGGATCTTTTATAACGGGTAGCTCATAAAACAATCTTTGCAAGGTAGGATGAGTACGAATAAATCTATTCTCAAGTTTCAGAACTAGTGCTGAAATAGCTTCCGCATAAGTTTTAGTCCTTTTAAGTATAGGAGCATCATCACAAGTCAAAGTTCCAACGCAATTAAAGAATTCTTGGATGGCACCTTTTCCTATAACATTCCCTTGTCCCAAAACTAAAGTTTTAGCATCCAGATTACTAGAACATCCAATTTAGGAGTTCTACATCATCTGTTTCTGCCAGACCAAAATCACCCATGATGATAGGTTCAAAGCAAGTGATAACCCACAAGTATAGGGGATCGCAACAGTTTTTGAGGGTAGAGTATTCAACCCAAATTTATTGATTCGACACAAGGGGAGCCAAAGAATATTCTCAAGTATTAGCAGCTGAGTTGTCAATTCAACCACACCTGAAAGACTTAATATCTGCAGCAAAGTATTTAGTAGCAGAGTAGTATGGAAGTAACGGTAACGGTGGCAAAAGTAACAGTAGCAGTTTTGTAGCAATTGTAACAGTGGCAACGGAAAAGTAACTTAGCAAAGATCAATATATGAAAAGCTCGTAGGCAATGGATCAATGATGGATAGTTATGTCAGATGGCATTCATCATGCAACAGTTATAACATAGGGTGGCACAGAACTAGATCCAATTCATCAATATAATGTAGGCATGTATTCCGAATATAGTCATACGTGCTTATGGAAAAGAACTTGCATGATATCTTTTGTCCTACCCTCCCGTGGCAGCAGGGTCCTATTGGAAATTAAGGGATATTAAGGCCTCCTTTTAATAGAGTACCGGACCAAAGCATTAGCACTTAGTGAATACATGAACTCCTCAAACTACGGTCATCACCGGGAAGTGTCCCGACTATTGTCACTCCGGGGTTGCCGGATCATAACACGTAGTAGGTGACTATAACTTGCAAGATAGGATCAAGAACACAAATATATTCATGGAGACATAAAGGGTTGAGATCTGAAATCATGGCACTCGGGCCCCAGTGACAAGCATTAAGCATAGCAAAGTCATAGCAACATCAATCTTAGAACATAGTGGATACTAGGGATCAAACCCTAACAAAACTAACTCGATTACATGGTAAATCTCATCCAACCCATCACCGCCCAGCAAGCCTACGATGGGATTACTCACACACGGCGGTGAGCATCATGAAATTGGTGATGGAGGATGGTTGATGATGACGACGGAGACGATTTCCCCTCTCCGGAGCCCCGAACGGACTCCAGATCTAGTCTCCCAAGGAAGAACAGGAGGTGGCGGCGGCTCCGTATCGCAAAACGCGATGAATCCTTCTCTCCGATTTTTTCTCCCCGAACATGAATATATGGAGTTGGAGTTGAGGTCGGTGGAGGTCCAGGGGGCCCACAAGGACAGAGGGCGCACCCTGGGGGGTGGGTGCGCCCTCCACCCTTGTGGACAGGGTGTGGGCCCCCTTCAGTTGATTCTTTTGCCAATATTTTTTATTTATTCCAAAACTGATCTCCGTGAAGTTTCAGGTCATTTCGAGAACTTTTATTTCTGCACAAAAATAACACCATGGCAATTCTACTGAAAACAGCGTCAGTCCGGGTTAGTTCCATTCAAATCATGCAAATTAGAGTCCAAAACAAGGGCAAAAGAGTTTGGAAAAGTAGATACGATGAAGACGTATCAACTCCCCTAAGCTTAACCCATTGCTTGTCCTCAAGAAATTCAGTTGACAAACTGAAAGTGATAAAGAAAAACTTTTACAAACTCTGTTTGATCTTGTTGTTGCAAATATGTAAAGCCAGCATTCAGGTTTTCAGCAAAGATTATGAACTAACCATATTCACAATAACATTTAGGTCTCACATTTACTCATATCAATGGCACAATCAACTAGCGAGTAATAATAATAAATCTCAGATGACAACAATTTTCCAAAACAATCATGATATGATATAACAAGATGGTATCTTGCTAGCCCTTTCTGAGACCGCAAAACATAAATGCAGAGCACCCCTGAAGATCAAGGACTGACTAGACATTGTAATTCATGGTAAAAGAGATCCAGTCACAGTCATACTCAATATCAATTAATAGCAAAGCATACGAATGACAGTGGTGCTCTCTAGCTGGTGCTTTTTATAAGAGAATGATGACTCAACATAAAAGTAAATAGATAGGCCCTTCGCAGAGGGAAGCAGGGATTTGCAGAGGTGCCAGAGCTCGAGTTTTTAAAATAGAGATGAATATAATTTTGAGCGGTATGCTTTCATTGTCAACATAACAACCAAGAGATCTCAATATCTTCCATGCTACATACATTATAGGCGGTTCCCAAATAGAATGGTAATGTTTTTTACTCCCCCTCAACCAACAAGCACACTCCATGGCTGGTCCAAAACAACGGGTACCGTCCATACAAGCAACAATCCTGGGGGAGTTTTGTTTTAATTTATTTTGATTTGATTTGAGCATGGGACTGGGCATCCCGATTACCAGCCATTTTCTCGTGAATGATGAGCAGAGTCCACTCATAGCGAGAATAACCCACCTAGCATGGAAGATACTGACAGCCCCCAGTCGCTACATGAGCGATTCGGACATAAAAAACAGATTATCATTTGAAGGTTTAGAGTTTGGCACATGCAAATTTACTTGGAACGGCAGGTAAATACCGCATATAGGAAGGTATGGTGGACTCATATGGAATAACTTTGGGTTTATGGAAGTGGATGCACAAGCAGTATTCCCACTTAGTACAAGTGAAGGCTAGAAAAAGACTGGGAAGCGACCAACTAGAGAGCGACAACAGTCATAAACATGCATTGTGATTAACCAACATTGAATGCAAGCATGAGTAGGATATAAATCACCATGAACATAAATATCGTGGAGGCTATGTTGATCTTGTTTCAACTACATGCGTGAACATGTGCCAAGTCAAGCCACTCGAATCATTCAAAGGAGGATACCATCCTATCATATTACATCACAACCATTTTAAAAGCATGTTGGCACGCAAGGTAAACCATTATAAACTCCTAGCTAATTAAGCATGGCATGAGTAACTATAATCTATAATTGTCATTGCAAACATGTTTCATTCATAATAGGTTGAATCAAGAATGATGAACTAATCATATTTACAAAAACAAGATAGGTCGAGTTCATACCAGCTTTTCCTCATCTCAATCATTTCATCATATATCATCATTATTGCCTTTCACTTGCACGACCGAACGGTGTGGATAATAATAATAGTGCACGTGCATTGGACTAAGCTGGAATCTGCAAACATTTATTCAAAGGAGAAGACAAGGTAATATGGGCTCTTTGTTAGATCAAGAATAATGCATATGAGAGCCACTCAACATTTTCATCATGGTCTTCTCTCTTCGACCCCCAAAGAAAAGAAAAGAGTTTCAAAGAAACACACTGAAATGTTTTTGGAGTTTTTTTTTCTTAAGTAAAACAAAAACGAGAAAAACTATCTACACGGGAAAGCTCCCAACAAGTAAAAGAAGAACGAGAAATCTTTTTGGGTTTTCTTTAATACTATAACTAAGCATGGAAAGTAAACTAAGCTACAACTAATTTTTTTGTTTTTCTCAAAGGATTTTCAAACACACAAGAAGAAAGCGAGAAAAAGAAAATAAACTAGCATGGATAATATAATGAAAAAGTATGAACACCGATAACTGGAATGAGTGTGTGAACATGAATGTAATGTCGGTGAGAAATACGTACTCCCCCGAGCTTAGGCTTTTGGCCTAAGTTGGTCTAAGCCCATGGATCAAAGTAGCCCTCTCCGGTGTACTGAGGAGGATCATGGGGGTTCCACTGGTTAGCGAGCTCCTGTGGCTCCCACTGATAAATAGACTCCTGATATGGATCAGGTGATGGCTCTGGCTCAGGAGCTGGGGATCGCGTCCCCTCCCAGTATGCATGAATGTCCTTGGGCAAAATGAAGTACCTGCCTGAATGAATATCGAACAAAGCAGGTGCAGGCAAGGTAATAATCTGAAAAGTATCCTCGCTAAATATCAAGTTATAAATGAGTCTCTTTTCCTCATCATAGCGAATAAACTTATGTGCTACCATGCTATCATAATCTAAGTATATAGTGGGTAGCAGTTTCTCCTCTTTCTCATTATGCCTAATGTGTATCTCAAAGCGTCTAGCAAGTCGAGAGGCGAAGATACCTCCGAAAATAGGACCCTTAGTACGGTTGAGACTCAACCGTCTAGCAACCATAGCGCCTAAACTGAAAGTTTTATCGCGAAGTAAAGCATGGCGTAAAATGGCAAGGTCAGGAGCACTAAGGCCTCCACTCTCCCTGCGACCAATTAAACATCTCCCAGCAAATAATGAGTAGTAGCGCAAAACAGGAAAAATGTAAACTAGCTACTCTCACTTCCGACACCTTTCTCCTTTCCCCTACGGTAACTTCATTAATAAAATCTTCCACATCACTAGGACATGGTTCCTCGACGCTACCCTCATAACGTAATTTACAAACCACACAAAAGTCATAAAGCGTCATCTCCTTATGCTCATCATATAAGTGAAACTCTACCGTGGGTGGTGATCTCCTAGCATGAAAATGAAAATTTTGCACGAAAGTATTAGTGAGTAGGAGATACTGATCACACTGGTCGTGGAGGAAGTCGGTGATGCCTGCATTCTCAGCCAAATAATAGAAATCCTCATAAATTCCGGCCGCTTCCAAGAATGCACCACATGGCCATTCACACGGCCGAATCTCCGCGCCACGAGGAAGATTGTACTTGGGCTTTTCCTTCTCCTGGTTTTCTTTTTCTTTCGAACCCCGGCTCGAAGAGCCTCTCAACAATCTCCTCATCATTTTCTTCCTGTGAAAATTTTCTGAAATTTTTAGTAACTCAAAATAAAAGTGAACCAAACCCAACAAAACTGATAGCAACTACTCCTACAAGTGCCTAGAGGCTATATCATGCATCAAAACTACTTTGGACCATATAAATTTGACATGCAAGCTCAAGAACAGGGTCACTACAGCAGCAAAAAATTTCAATATATAAAGCACTAGAACAAAAACTAATTGGACCATTGGAGGAGTCACATACCGAAGAACAATCCTCCAAAACAGTTTTGCAAATGGAGATTTACACAAGGAGATCGAAAATGGCAGCAAGATGAGCTCGAACACGGGTTTGAGCACTAGGATGATTTTTTCTGGAGGAAGACGAAGTGGATGGGTGCTGGAATAAGTGAAGGGGGGCCACGTGCGACCCACAAGACTGGGGGGCGTGCCTAGGGGGGTAGGGCGCGCTCTCTGTCCTTGTGGACAGGTGATGGGTCCCCCTGGTGTGTTCTCAGTGCCAGAAATTCTCAAATATTCTATAAAAAACTATACTAAAATTTCAGGGCATTTGGAGAACTTTTATTTTTAGGTCATTTTTTATTTCACGGATAATTCAGAAAACAGACAGAAAAATACTATTTTTGCTTTATTCATTCTAAATAACAGAAAGTAAAAAGTAGGTACAAAAAGTTGTGCCTTCTAAATTCATCCATCTCATGCCCATCAAAAGGAATCCGTTAACAAGGTTGATCAAGTCTTATTAACAAACTTCTTCCAAATGACATGAAACCGAAGAATTTTTGAATAACACTAGGTTACCTCAACGGGGATATGCATGTCCCCAACAATAAGAATATCATATTTCTTTTTGACAGTAGGAAGAGGGAATTCAAAACCTCCAATAGTAATAGTTGAAATTTTCCCAATAGAATTGATACTATGAACTTGAGGTTGTTTCTTCGGAAAGTCTACCGTATGCTCATTACCATTAACATGAAAAGTGACATTGCCTTTGTTGCAATCAATAATAGCCCCTGCAGTATTCAAAAAGGGTCTACCAAGGATGATCGACATATTGTCGTCCTCGGGAATATCAAGAATAACAAAGTCCGTTAAGATAGTAACATTTGCAACCACAACAGGCACATCCTCACAAATACCGATGGGTATAACAATTGATTTATCAGCCATTTGCAAAGTGATTTCAGCAGGTGTCAACTTATTCAATTCAAGTCTACAATATAAAGAGAAAGGCATAACACTAACATCGGCTCCAAGATCACATAAAGCAGTTTTAACATAGTTTCTTTTAATGGAGCATGGTATAGTTGGTACTCTTGGATCCCCAAGTTTCTTTGGTATTCCACCCTTAAAAGTGTAATTAGCAAGCATGGTGGAAATTTCAGCCTCTGGTATCTTTGTTTTATTTGTAACAATATCTTTCATATAATTAGCATAAGGAGGCATTTTAAGCATATCAGTTAAACGCATACGCAAAAAGATAGGTCTAATCATTTCAGCAAAGCGCTCAAAATCCTCATCATCCTTTTTCTTGGATGGCTTAGGAGGAAAGGGCATGGGTTTCTGAACCCATGGTTCTCTTTCTCTACCATGTTTTCTAGCAACAAAGTCTCTCTTATCATAATGTTGATTCTTTGATTGTGGGTTATCAAGATCAACAGCAGGTTCAATCTCTACATCATTATCATTACTAGGTTGAGCATCAACATGAACATCATCATTAACATTATCACTAGGTTCATGTTCATCACCAGATTGTGTCTCAGCATCAGAAATAGAAATATCATTTGGATTCTCAGGTGCGTCTATGACAGGTTCACTAGAAGTATGCAAAGTCCTATCAGTTTTCTTTTTCTTTTTATTACTAGGACTAGATGCATCAGTATTAATTCTCTGAGAATCTTGCTCAACTCTCTTAGGATAGCCCTCAGGATACAAAGGTTCCTGAGTCATTTTACCACCTCTAGTCATAACCCTAACAACATTATCATTGTTCTTATTATTCAACTCATTAAGCAAATCATCCTGTGCTTTAAGTACTTGTTCTACTTGAGTTGTAACCATGGAAGCATGTTTACTAATAAGCTTGTGATCATTAATAGTTCTACTCATATAATTACCCAGGTGGTCAAGCATGTAAGCATTATGTTTCAATTGTCTACTAACATAAGCATTGAAATTTTCTTGTTTAACAATAAAATTATCAAACTCATCCAAGCATTGACTAGCAGACTTATTATGAGGAATATCACCTTCATCAAATCTACGAAGAGAGTTTACCTCTACTACCTGTGTCGGGTTATCAAGACCATGTATTTCTTCAATAGGTAGTAAATTCTTAACATCTTCAGCTTTAATACCTTTTTCTTTCATATATTTCTTTGCCTCTTGCATATCTTCAGGACTGAGAAATAGAATATGTCTTTTCTTTGGAGTTGGCTTAGGAGTTGGTTCAGGAAGTGTCCAATCATTATCATTACTCAATATATTATTCAATAGCAATTCAGCTTGCTCAACAGTTCGTTCCCTGAAAATACAACCAGCACAACTATCTAGGTGGTCCCTAGAAGCATCGGTTAGTCCATTATAAAAGATATCAAGTATTTCATTTTTCTTGAGAGGATGATCAGGCAAAGCATTAAGTAATTGGAGAAGCCTCCCCCAAGCTTGTGGGAGACTCTCTTCTTCAGATTGCACAAAGTTAAATATTTCCTGTAAGGCAGCTTGTTTCTTATGAGCAAGGAAATATTTTTGAGAGAAGTAATAAATCATATGCTGGGGACTACGCACACAACCAGGAGCAGGAGAATTAAACCATAACTTAGCATCACCCTTTAACGAGAAAGGACACAACTTAAGAATATAGTAATAGTGAATTTTTTCCTCATGAGCAAATAGGGTGGCTATATCATTCAGTTTAGTAAGATGTGCCACAACTGTTTCAGATTCATAACCATAGAAGGGATCAGATTCAACCAAAGTAATTAACTCAGGATCGACAGAGAATTCATAATCCTTATCAGTAACAAAGATAGATGAAGTAGCAAAATTGGGATCATATTTCATTCTAGCATTCAAGGATTTTTCTTTCAGCTTAGCTAATAGATTCTTAAGATCTTCTCTATCATTGCAAGCACGAAAGTCTCTAGCAGTTTCTTCATCCATAATATAACCCTCAGGTACAACAGGCAATTCATATCTAGGGGGAGAATCATAATCTTCAGTTTCAATAATATCATCAGTTTCAGCAATTTCATTTTCTCTAGCCCTAGCAAGTTGTTCATCAAGAAATTCACCTAGTGGCACAGTATTATCAAGCAAAGCAGTAGTATCATCATTAGCATCATGCATAGCAGAAGTGGCATCATCAATTACTTGCGACATATCAGAATTACTAGCAGGTGTAGATGTCGCAAGCTTACTCAAAACAGAAGGTGAATCAAGTGCAGAGCTAGATGGCAGTTCCTTACCTCCCCTCGTAGTAGAGGGAAAAAATCTTGGTCCTAGTATCTTTCAAATTCCTCATAGTGATCAACAGATATAAATCCCAAGTGACTCAGAGAATAGAGCTATGCTCCCCGGCAACGGCGCCAGAAAAAGTTGTTGATAACCCACAAGTATAGGGGATCGCAACAGTTTTCGAGGGTAGAGTATTCAACCCAAATTTATTGATTCGACACAAGGGGAGCCAAAGAATATTCTCAAGTATTAGCAGCTGAGTTGTCAATTCAACCACACCTGAAAGACTTAATATCTACAACAAAGTATTTAGTAGCAGAGTAGTATGGAAGTAACGGTAACGGTGGCAAAAGTAACAGTAGCAGTTTTGCAACGGAAAAGTAACTTAGCAAAGATCAATATGTGAAAAGCTCGTAGGCAATGGATCAATGATGGATAATTATGTTGGATGGCATTCATCATGCAACAGTTATAACATCGGGTGACACAGAACTAGCTCCAATTCATCAATATAATGTAGGCATGTATTCCGAATATAGTCATACGTGCTTATGGAAAAGAACTTGCATGGCATCTTTTGTCCTACCCTCCCGTGGCAGCGGGGTCCTATTGGAAACTAAGGGATATTAAGGCCTCCTTTTAATAGAGTATCGGACCAAAGCATTAGCACTTAGTGAATACATGAACTCCTCAAACTACGGTCATCACCGGGAAGTGTCCCGACTATTGTCACTCCGGGGTTGCCGGATCATAACACGTAGTAGGTGACTATAACTTGCAAGATAGGATCAAGAACACAAATATATTCATGGAAACATAAAGGGTTCAGATCTGAAATCATGGCACTCGGGCCCTAATGACAAGCATTAAGCATAGCAAAGCCATAGCAACATCAATCTTAGAACATAGTGGATACTAGGGATCAAACCCTAACAAAACTAACTCGATTACATGGTAAATCTCATCCAACCCATCACCGTCCAGCAAGCCTACCATGGGATTACTCACGCACGGCGGTGAGCATCATGAAATTGGTGATGGAGGATGGTTGATGACGACGACGGTGATGATTTCCCCTCTCCGGTGCCCCGAACGGACTCCAGATCTGGTCTCCCGAGGAAGAACAGGAGGTGGCGGCGGCTCCGTATCGTAAAATGTGATGAATCCTTCTCTGATTTTTTTCTCCCCGAACGTGAATATATGGAGTTGGAGTTGAGGTCGGTGGAGGTCCAGGGGGCCCACAAGGACAGAGGGCATGCCCTGGGGAGGGGGGTGGGCGCGCCCTCCACAATTGTGGACAGGGTGTGGGCCCCCTTCAGTTGATTCTTTCGCCAATATTTTTTATTTATTCCAAAACTGATCTCCGTGAAGTTTCAGGTCATTCCGAGAACTTTTATTTCTGCACAAAAATAACACCATGGCAATTCTGCTGAAAACAGCGTCAGTCCGGGTTAGTTCCATTCAAATCATGCAAATTAGAGTCCAAAACAAGGGCAAAAGAGTTTGGAAAAGTAGATACGATGGAGACGTATCAGCAAGCAAAGAAACAAACAAGAAAAAAGGCAAACAAAAAATATTTTTGTATTTTTGTAAAAAAATTTAGAACCGAGGGAGATGAAAATGAGAGGCAAACGGCAAATAAATTAATTGCAAGGAGATGAGAGTTTATGCGTAGGTACTTGATAGATGTTGATGATGTCTCCCCGGCAACGGCGCCATAAATTCTTCCTGATTGCTTGTATCTGCGTTGGTATTTCCCCGAAGAGGAGAGGATGATGCAACACAACAAAGGTAAGCATTTCCCTCAGTTATGAAACCAATGTTATCAATCCAGTAGGAGAACCAAGCAACACTATGTAAACAGCACCTGCACACATAAACAACAAAAACTTGCAACCCAACGCGTAAGAGGGGTTGTCAATCCCTCCTCGCTATTGAGATAGATTAAATTGTATGAGATTTGATAAATAGATCTAACTAAAACACAAAATAAAAAAATAAAGAAAAAGTGCAGCAAGGTATTTTTTGATTTAATATGATAGGAAATAGACCCGGGGCCGTAGTTTTCACTAGAGACTTCTCTCAAGAAAATAGCATACCGTGGGTAAACAAAGTACTATTGGGAAATTGATAGAAAAGTGAATAATCATGATGATATCCAAGGCAATGATCATGTATATAGGCATCACGTCCAAGATTAGTAGACCGAAACAATTCTGCATCTACTACTATTCCTCCACACATCGACCGCTATCCAGCATGCATCTAGTGTATTAAGTTCATGGAAAAACGGAGTAATGCAATAAGAACGATGACATGATGTAGACAAGATCTATTCATGTAGGAATAGACCCCATCTTTTTATCCTTAATAGCAACGATGCATGCATGTCATGTCTCTTTCTGTCACTGAGGTTGAGCACCGCAAGATCGAACCCATCACAAATACCTCTTCCCATGGAAAGAAAAATCAATCTAGTTAGCCAAACGAAACCAAAATTTCGGGGAAGAAATATGAGGCTATAACAATCATGCATAAAAGATTTCAGCAAAGACTCAAATAATATTCATGGATAGAACTGATCATAAACCCACAATTCATCGGATCCCAACAAACACACCACAAAAAGTCATTACATCAAATAGATCTTCAAGAACATCGAGGAGAACATTGTATTAAAGATCAAAAAGAGAGAAGAAGCCATCTAGCTACTAGCTACAGACCCGTAGGTCTGTGGTAAAGTACTCACGCATCATTGGAGGGGCAACAAGGATGATGAAGAACCCCTTCGTGATCGTTGCCCCCTCTGGCATAGTGCCGAAAAAGGCCTCTAGATTGGATCTCGTGGTTCTGGAACTTGCGGCGGTGAAAACTGTATTTCCTCGACCCCCCTACGGTTTTGGGATTTTAGAGTATTTATAGAGGTGGATGTTGGTGGAGAAGCTTTCCGTGGGCTCCACTACCCACCAGGGCGCGCCTAGGCTCCCTGGTGCGCCATGTTGCCTAATGGGCCCCATGTGCCTCCTCATGTGTGCTTCTTTGGCTCCCTGGGTGTCTTCTGGGCAGAAAAAAATCTCCAAAAAGTTTCGTGGCATTTGGACTCCGTTTGGTATTGATATTCTGCAAAGTAAAAAACAAGCAAAAAACAACAACTGGCACTAGGCACAATGTCAATAGGTTAGTCCCAAAAAATGATATAAAGTTGCTAGTAAATGAATATAAAACATCCAAGATTGATAATATAACAACATGAAATAATCAAAAATTATAGATATGTTGGAGACGTATCAAGGATGTACTCTGGATGTATCCTCGTGCTGACTGCTAGCAACATCCGTGTCAGAGTGTCGTAGTGACGAGCACGAGTGGCATACAACTCGATAGTAAGAGCTCGAACAGTGCGATCCAGAGCCTCAATGCACCGAACCATAACCTGAGGGTCGTAACGATGGCTCACGTAGGGGGTACAGACAACAATGTAGTATCCAGTCACATCCCCAGCTGGGACATACGGAGTGTAGCTGAACCTTGTCTCCTCCAAGCGGGGGTGTTCTCCACGGAGACGGGTGATAGCAATAAAGGCAGCATCATGGACTGCCATCTCAACAGTCACTCCAACACCCTGAAAGGTGTGCAACTCGGTGATGGAGAGGTTCTGCTAATCAAAGATAATAACCACCGCACGGTACTGCTCCTAGTTGAACTCGCGGTAGTCCTCATAAACAGTGTACTGGTGGTACCAGCGATATCCCAGCATGGTCAACAGGTCGACCAGAATAGCCGAAAACCCAGTCGCATCAATAGCCATCGTCTGGCGTATGATCTGCGTTGCGGGATGCTTTTGAAACAAAGAAGTTCAAAGATGTCAAATGACAGTGTGTGTATCATTCATTATGCTTTCAAAGGAATAGTTGCAGATAATTGAGCTCTCCAGATGGATGTGATCACGAGATCCTAATGTTAGAGTTAGTAAAATCTTTAACCCGAATAGAAGAGAGATTAGAATCCCAGAGTAAAGACGAGGAATAAAAGATCCTAATACCACCCATTTGTGATGTGGGCCCGTAAGCCACACATCAATGTTAGTAAGATAGTTTTTCAAAGAGGACTCAACTTCGGCCAAGGAGTTGGAAAGGGGCTTCCTGTTGGAAATATTCCCTAGAGGCAATAATAAAACAGTTATTATCATATTTCCACTTCATGATAAATGTTTATTATTCATGCAAGAATTGTATTAACCGGAAACCTAAATACATGTGTGGATACATAAACAACACAGTGTCCCTAGTAAGCCTCTACTAGACTAGCTCATTGATCAAAGATGGTTGAGGTTTCCTAACCATAGACATGAGTTGTCATTTGATAACGGGATCACATCATTAGGAGAATGATGTGATGGACAAGACCCAACCGTAAGCTTAGCATCGGATCATTTAGTTTACTTGCTATTGCTTTCTTCATGTCAATTATCTGTTCCTTAGACCATGATATCATGCCACTCCTGGATACCGGAGGAATGCCTTGTGTGCTATCAAACGTCACTTCGTAACTGGGTGATCATAAAGGTGCTCTACAGGTATCTCCGAAGGTGTCTGTTGGGTTACATGGATCGAGACTGGGATTTGTCGCTCCGTGTGACGAAGAGATATCACTGAGCCCTCTCGGTAATACAACATCATAAGAAGCTTCATGTGACTAATGAGTTTAGTCACGGGATCTTGTATTATGGAATGAGTAAAGAGACTTGTCAGTAACGAGATTGAACTAGGTATGGAGATACCGACGATCGAATCTTGAACAAGTAACATATCGCCGAACAAAAGGAATTACATACGGGATTGACTGAATCCTTGACATCATGGTTCAACCGATAAAGATCTTCGTTGAATATGTAGGAATCAATATGGGCATCCAGGTCCCGCTATTGGTTATTGACCGGAGAGGAGTCTCGGTCATGTCTACATGATTCTTGAACCCGTAGGGTCGCACGCTTAACGTTCTTTAGTGCTAGGGTAGTATTGAGATATTAATAGTGGAAAGTTCGAAGGTTGTTGGGAGTCCCAGACAGGATCCGGGACATCACGAGGAGCTCTGGAATAGTCCGGAGGTAAAGATTCATATATGGAAAGTTGTTATCGGGGTTCCGAAAAAAGTTTGAGTCTTTTCGGTATTGTACTGGGAAGGTTCTAGAAGGTTCTGGAGTGGGGCCCACCTACATGGGGGGACCCACATGAACGTGGGTATTGGGGAAAGTCCCCACAACCCTGGTCTAGGCGCACCAAGATCCTCCCTTAAAAGGAATAGTATCATATCCCAAATGGATAAGATCAGGATCCCTAAAAAAGGGGGATAGCGATCTGTGGGGAAGGAAAGGAGGGATTTCCTTCCTTCCCCTTTGACCAACGACCCTACGGCCTTGGAGGGGAAAGCCACTAGCCCCCTCCATGCCTATATAAAGGTGGGGAGGCGTTGGGGGCAGCCCCCCTTCGACCCTTGCCCGTTACCTTTCCCAACTCCTCCCAAGTTTCATCGGTACGCGCTTGGCGAAGCTGTGCCGGAGTTCTGATGCCACCACCACCACCACCACGCCATCGTATTGGTTCAGATCTGATCTACCTCCTCTCCCTTCCTTGCTAGATCAACAAGGAGAGGACGCCGTCGAGCCATACGTGTGCTAAACCCGGAGGTGCCGCACGTGCGGTACTTGGATCAGATTGGATAGCGACGCGAGTACGACTACGCCAACCACGATCTCTAGATCATTAACGCTTTTGGTCTACAAGGGTATGTAGACACCACTCCCCTCTCGTTGCTAT
The DNA here is from genome assembly GCA_011799875.1 of Thinopyrum elongatum. Taxonomy (NCBI): domain Eukaryota; kingdom Viridiplantae; phylum Streptophyta; class Magnoliopsida; order Poales; family Poaceae; genus Thinopyrum; species Thinopyrum elongatum. The sequence goes on from CM022298.1 coordinate 31,264,485, forward strand.
ACATCTCCTAGATTAGATCTTGGGTGTTTCGTAGGAAATTTTTAGATTTTCATGCTTCGTTCCCCATCACTTCCTACAGGCAGCTGGCTCTGATACCAACTTGTGACATCCCGACTTAATCATGCACTAATCATACACGCAAATGCGCACGATCAAGATCAGAGACTCACGGGAAGATATCACAACACAACTCTAGACACAAATTAAAATAATACAAGCTTTATATTACAAGCCAGGGGCCTCGAGGGCTCAAATACATCAGCTCGTATACATAAGAGTCAGCGGAAGCAACAATATCTGAGTACAGACATAAGTAAACAAGTCTGCCTTAAGAAGGTTAGCAAAACAACGACATCTGGATCGAAAAGGCGTAGGCCCCTGCCTGGGAGCCTCCTAACTACTCCTGGTCGTCGGCGGCCTCCACGTAGTAGTAGCCTCCGTCGTGGTAGTAGTTGTCGTCGGTGGGATCAGCTGGCTCCTTGGCTCCATCATCTAATCGCAGTAATCAGGTAGAAGGGAAAAAAGGTAGCAAAGCAACTGTGAGTCCTCATCCAAAGTACTCGCAAGACTTATATCAGATCTATACTAAGTATGCGTCGGTATCAAAGGAATGGGGCTATATCTTTGGACAGAACTGCAGAAATGCCAAAATAGAGGGAAGGCCTAGCCTATCGAAGACTAGAATCTTGCAACATTAGAAGAGTGCAGATTAGTTAATATAAGTATTAAGTATATTGTAGTACCGCTCGGAGATCCTTTCTCAACTCCCTGCTAGAAAGCAATCCCGGAGCCATCATATCCATTTAGTGTCTCCAGTATCCAGTTCTAGTTGTATAGATCGGGATACAACTCCGAGCGTCCATGACCATGGAAATGACTATTCATATAGATTAACTTCCCGGTAGGGGTGCAGCAACTTACCCAATACGCTCGATTAGCTTTGGCCAGACACACTTTTCCGGTTCATGCCCGACCTCGGCTGATCAAAAGGCTGTAGTTCTACCTAGGCTCAACAGAGAGGGCAGCACGCCGGTCTAATCCTAAATGCGAAGGGGTCATGGGCCAATCGTCCTTTGCAATCCTATGCGTTGCGAGGACGGCTGGGATTAGTCCTGGCTACCTCTTTATACAAAGCAGGTGCTTACGCGGACCACCTGGGCGCGTACCACTAAACCGCTGATGTGAGTGAGCTTTCGGAAGAATTGTACGACACCGAGTGCCCATACTTATTCCCGCATGGTGGTTAGTGGGAAAAGGCCAGAGGCCTACTCAGATCACATATTCAAACCCTTTAGTGCCTTGGGAGCGTGCAAAGATGATCAATGATCCACGATCTGTGGTCCCGTCGCCCTGTCTCGCGGACTTACGACAAGGGCCAAGAATGCCTGACCGTGCCGCATAATTATCTCGCGGGTACCCTCATGGCCAACCCAACTCCAGTAACTCTTGCGGGTACCCCTCAGGGCCGACCCGACTTCAGTAACTCTCGCGGGTACCCCTCGCGGCCGATCCAACTTCAACAAGGTTATGAGGTAAAGCCAAAGTAACCATGTGTCTATAACATCAAGGGGGAAATCCGAGGAATTACCCTCGATGGATTTCCACTCTATGTAACCGTCAAGGTGAACTCGGAGGAATCACCCTCGAAAGGTTCACACTTGAGGTGTATCACGACAGAGTCGTCATCGGGAGTGGTGAAGAAGGAATCACCCCTCGTAATCCATGACCGATTAGCTACACTACAAAGATATCATCAGGAGTGCGTTACGAGGTATCACCCTCGGCACTCGATAGTACCTCTGAAGAGTCCTATAACTAAGGGGGGGTGCGGTGATGTGTCGGTCTCTGCACTTCGATCACGTTGATCGAGTCATCTGGTAATAAAGCGGGGGCAACAGGGACAAGGCGAGGGGTCACTTATGGATCACTAACCAACCTATACTAAGCATATAGGATATCATGTAAAGTACAAAAGCAGACTATGCATCAGAATAGGAGCTATCTAACAATAGTAGGAAATTCTAATTCAAGCATGAGAGAGAAAGAATGTGCGATATAGGAATGAGCAAGGGGGTTTTGCTTGCCTGGAAGCTTTGCGGAAAGGGGCTGATTGTCAGGTGTGTAGTCGTACTCGGGAGCAACGTCAGTCTTGGTGTCTACCGGAGAGAAGAGGGGGAAGAAACAATAAATATAAAGCAAATAAATGTATCACGGTGCATGACATGGCAATATTTTGTGCTAGGGGTGACCTAACGCAGTGCTACACGTTATGGACGGAGCGGGAAAATACTTGGGAATGTTTTCCTGGCTTTAGTCCATTATCGGACAAATGAATCGAAGGGGAAGGATCCATGTTCATCATGTTAGAGGCATGTGACAGATGAGTGGATAGCATATTCGGATTCGTCACATTTTTTGAGCAACTTTCATATATAAATTATTTTCATCCAAGTTATAAATTATTTTATATGATTTTTCAAAGATTTAAATAATATTATGAAATTATGTAATTAAATTAATTCAAAATATGTTTAAATACTAAATGCTATGGGTACACAGAAGTGTACCGAGAGATGTGCTTCATAGGCGGACATGTGGGGCCAGTCAAAGCCCAGTCAGCAGTCAACACTGGCAGTTGACTGGTCAAACTGACAAGTGGGACCCCACTGTTAGTGACTCAGCTAAAATTAACATGTTTCAATTTAACTAATTAAGCTAACAGTAGGGCCACCTATCAGTGTTTAATTAAATGAAACTAATTAAATTAATTAACATTTTAGTTAATTAGGAGGGTGGCGCACATGTCATTGGCTGTGCTGCCCAGTCAGCACAGTTGACTGGGGGAGAGCCCACTAGCAGTGACCCAGGGTGGGCCCAAGGCCACGCCATGTCGACGGCGGCGCCGGAGAGAGCTCCGGCGACCATTCCAACGGCTGAGTGGCTCGGGCACTCGTTGGGATTCGCCCACAGGCGCTCATTTGGCGCGAGGCCGGCCGCGTTCGAACGGGCAGACGTCGGCGCGTCGATTGGCGGTGGTGGCGTCGCCGGATTTGCACCGTAGCGTCGGCGGCGAACTCGCGGATGGCGACCGGAGCTCGGGTCAGCACGGGCGTGCGGTTAGGGGCGGTTTTAGCGCGAGCTAATGGGCTAGGCGGGACCTACGCGGTGTGTCGAGCACGACGGTGGGACGCACGGGACCAAAAGATGAACGGGGCCACGCCAGAGATGAGCGCAGGCGGCGGAGCACTACGGTCGTCGGCTGATCGGGTGCTAGAGCTCGACAACGCGCGCGTGGAGTGGGGGAAAGGGGAGAGGTGCTCACAGGGGGCCTGCAGGTGTGCTAAGCGTGCTCGGGGAGGGCTTGCCGGAGCCGGATTCGATGATGGAGGCTTGCGGGGCAGAGGAGGAAGAGGACGACGCAGGAGACGGAGCAGGGGCTCCCGGATCGGCCCCGTAGATGCAGACGGCATAGAGGAGCTCGGAGGAGCTCGCAGACGTGCTGGGGAGGCGTAGGGAGAACGGTGGCCGCGGCTACGGCACGACCATGGCGCGGCAGCCCTCGGTGAGGGGCGGAGAAAGGCGAGGCAAAGCGAGGGAGAGGGGGGAAATGGATCTGGGGGAGGCGAGGTGGTCGAGGGGGCCGCGGGGTGGCGTCCTTATCCTCCCCGTTTGCGTGGCAGCGCGGGGCGGCGAGCCGGTCCGGCGGGGACGGGCGGGCGCGCCTAGAAGATTGGGCGCGTTACCTTCAGGATGGCGAGCTTGATGGAGCCCTAGACGACACCGATGCCGATGCCGACGGAGTGGACCCTGACCACCTGCAAAGCAACATCCATCGCGACGACGAGAAACCGGTCCGTCAATCAGTCAGCCAGATCTGATCGGCGATGCCGCGAACGAATCCGGGGAGGGGGTCGCGTCGGCTGCTTACGAGGTCGAAGGGTGCGTGGCGCCTCGACAGTTTGACGCATAACGCGTCAAATAGGATATTCCGGTCCGGGCCTCAATCAGTCATAGCGTCCATCTTCTATCCCTGGGCCGAGGTGGATGGAATCCATACTCACTTGGGCCTGCTCTTCTTTCGGCCCTGCAACCTGCGCTGCACTTGGCGCGAAGGGCGCCCCCGGCTTGGCGCGAACGCCACCCCGCGCTCCACGTGGCACCACCCATAGCGCTTCGCGCCATCCCCTCTCGCCGTTGCCTCCCGCCAAAACCCCCATGGATTCCCGATCCCAACCCGACCCGGTTAAAAAAAGTTATAAACACCTCCCTAATCTGAAGATCCTCCACACCCATAACACCCCACCCCCTCCGCCGCCGAGCGCCGAACCCTACCACAACCCGCCTCCTGCCTCCGCGCGATGGACGCCGCCACCCCTTCCAAGAAGCGCCGGACGGTGGCCACCAGCGCCGGGTCGCCGTGGAAGGTGAAGACGTCGGTCGCCTCCTCGGCCGGCCAGTTCGCGACGCCGGAGAAGATGAAGAAGGCGGCGTCGGCCGCCGCGGCGGATCTGGTGACGCCGGAGAAGACGGAGCCGCGGCCGCTGCTGCGGAGGGGCCGCAGCGGCGCGGCCGTGGCTCTGTCCGTCAAGGAGGTTCGCCGGGCGGCGCTCGAGCTGCAGCGCGCCGGCAGGGGCCCCGCGGCGGGGGTTGATGCCGGGGCGGAGGACGCGCTTGAGTCCGTTGAGCGGGAGCTCGGCGTGGGCGCCGGCGCCGGCCGCAGCCCCATCAAGCGCAGGCCCGAGGTCAAGCTGCCGGAGAGGTAACTGTCACAGATCTCAGAAATGCAGTCCCTTTTTTCATAGTTTCAGAGTCTATCTAGTTAAATCAACATCAATCTACGAATTTCATTCCTCTAATGCCAAATTACTTCGCCTTGATCTAGAATCGTTCGGATGAAAACATCTTCTCTGATTAACGCTGGATCTAGTCCGATGTCTTGTTTGTGCCCCAAATGGCAACAATCTGTAACATATTGTTTCTGTAAATCAATTTACTGCAACTGATATTAGAATCGTCCCAAGGATGCAAACATCTTCTCTGATTAGCGTCGGCTCTAGTCCGATTTCTTGTTTGCGCCCTCAAATCGGATCCTTTCACTAAGTTTCAGACAATCATTGAATCTGTACATATTGTTTCTGTGATGCAATTTACTTCAACTGACATTATAAGCGTCCCAAGGATGCAAACATCTTCTGATTAGCGCAGATCTAGTCCGGTTTCTTGTTTGTGCCCCCAAATTGAATCCTTTTACTTGGTTTCAGACCATCATCGTTTTCGTAAAACCAACAACAATCTGCATATTTTATTTTCTGTGATGCAATCTACTGCAACTGACATTAGATGATTATAATCGTTGTCTGGATGCAAAATTCACCCTGATAATTTCCAGCATATTTTTACCACACTAGTTCTTTTTTTAATTTGGTTTATGTCATTGATGATCAGCTATGAGATTCTCTGCGAGTTCTTCAACTGCTTCGAGAGCTCCACCCGGCTCCTCCGCATGAAGGGATCCAAGGCAACATTCCCCAACATCTGCGCTAGCATTGAGAACCTGGCTGAGAGGTACTGGCCTCTTGTGACAAAACAATCAGATGATTGCTGCTGTGTTTGATTTACATAATCCAGTCTCTAAATTACACAATTCTGTCTGCAGGAGGTTTACCTATGGCCATCTTGCACAGCTCAAGTATATTATGCCTGAGGCTATTGTCATCAACAAGATCCTTTTGCGTGATGACAAGACTTGCTGCATGAAGCCGGATCTTCAGGTGAACCTATTGGTTGATTCAGTTGAGGACAGTGTGATGCAGAAGGGGGAAACCCGCTACTCTGCTTTGAGAAGGATGTTCAGGCAGAGGCTCGTGGATTTCTTCAGGAAACATCCTGAGGTATGATCATCTTGTATCTTTCACACTTTCAACATAGTTACTTGTGCAAATTTATTGTCATATGAGAACAGTTCAGTAACTGTATGATTACTGGTGCTAGTCAAGGAAATGTACTAGTTGGTGTATGCGCAGTTGGTATTTAGTATTCATGGTGTCTATGTAATTTATCTTTCAGGGAGATGACATCCCGGAGCATGAGCTGCCGTATCCATTTACTCAAGCAAAATCAAGTGTGGCTCAGAGCACACCAAGAGTTGTTACTGAAGTTGTCTTTGCCGCGCCATCACCAAGCCTGGCTGAACAGCCGGCTGTTGCACTGTCGCACATGTCCCAGTCTTTCAAGAGAAGGTTCTCACAGAGATCTTCAACCTGCCCTGCAACTGCCAGCACATCCGGTCTGCCGCCAAAGGCTGAGTCTACTGCTCCATCTCCACTGGGCAGGAAGTTGATGCTCAGTTCTACTTCTGGTGGCTTAGATCATGAGTCCCAAGTGCAAGAGAAAAGTAGCAAGGATGTTGCACTCAGGTTTGGTGTTACAGAAGGGACTCCTGCCAAGTTTAGCTCTACACCAGTGAGATCAATGGCAGGCACACCGAACCTTGAGACCCCACAGAGGCCAATATCTGCTACTGTGTGTGACACGCCACCTCTAAACACGGTCAAGCGATCAGCTAGAGCCAAGTTGTTCATGACACCTACAAAGGATGCAAGCAGAATGGAAGAAGAGAACCAAAGCATGAGCAGCACATCTCCAAGCGATGGCAATGATGAGTTGCTCGGTTTCCTTCCAAAGTCCCTCTTGCAATCGGTAAGTTCTTACTCATACTGATCATTGGTCAACTCAATTTTGCTCCTCTGTGAACAAAGGATGACACATTTGTTATTTACAGGTAAAGGAGAAGGAGAAGAGAACTTTTGAGGAGAAGGAAACAGGCTATGCAGATCAGGTTCAGCGGCAGAAGCTCATATCATGTCTGCCAAGCACCTTTGACATTATCTTCCTTATCTATCAATCGAAGCAGCGAACTGTACTGGCAAAGCAGGAGCTCATCCACAAGATAATCGAAAGTAACCCGAAGATCGTTGACAAGGGTAAGTGTGAGCTGTGCTTTCTATCTTGTCACTTCAGCTTGTTGTCTGCTATGCGAATCCTGACGTTGAACTACTAAATCTGCAGCTGAAGTCGAAGAGCAAGTGAGACTGCTTCTAGAGTTTGTCCCAGAGTGGATCTCTGAGAAGACTGCAAGAAATGGAGATGTTCTTTGCTGGTAAACATAGCTTATCCGATGCATAAATATTTAACGTGCTACTATTACACTCCATCATTCTTAGACGTCCTAATTCGTTTTAATGTTGATTTTCAGCATCGATACGGCACTGAGCCAGTTTGAGGTTCGACAAAGGTTGTCTGGCGTCGAGTAGGGTGGCGCACAAGATTGTTTCACCTTGTTTAGAGATGCAGCAGTATATCAGTGCAAGCCTAGATGCTGGAAGATACTTGTTGTCGAAGTTGACGCTCAAGTTCAGACACTGCCCAGTTTAATTTCAGTTCTCAATGGCTGTTCAATCATGTCCGGACGCAAGACAGAAAAACCCCTGACTCAGTGATTGACATGTGTAGCTGAAGTATTCTAACAGCTGATGATGTGTAAAACCCCATGCTCCTCGATGTCTCTGGATGAAATGATGTTTGTTATCCTTGATCTGGGCCTCAACTATGAAAACATTTTAATTCTGGCTGTCGTTCAGGCATTTTGTGTTCTTGAATGGCTCGGTCACAGTACTTGCTTTTTGAAGCAAGGTTAAAATAAGTGTGACGGTACTTTATGAATCCTGAAAATTTCTAACAACCGGTCACATCTTGTTATGGAGTAGCGGAGCTGGCCCGAAAATGCTGCTCTGTTTTTTTCGTACGCGGACGCCGCTTCCCGGATTGGAGAGGCGTCCACGTACGAAAAAACGGAGCGGCATTTTCGGCGATCCCAGGAATCAGGAATCCTGGTGTTGGCATTATTTACGAGCAAATGCCATCGCTAAGTGCCTTACCTGTTCGATAGACGTCGCTCGAAACATCTCGATCCCCGTTCTCCTCTGTTCTCCTGCTCGTCAACGCTAGCCGCCAGCCAACGGACGAGGCCGTCATCCTGCCGCCGCCATCTACTCATCGCCGGTGAACGTCTTCCGCCGACCCCGCCGATGGTCTCTTCCTCAAGCCGCCCTTCCTCGACCGCGAGTCCTTCCTCTCCCTCGCCGCCCCAACCTGCCAGCAGCGGGCACTCCCGTCGTCGCAGCTCCAGAATCTCAAGGTGAGCTCGTCCAGATGTGCAACCTCACCCCTGTCCATTCATTTTACAGAGTTCAGATGTTTGGATGTACAGATGCATCCTTCTGGTTCAGATTTTTTGATGTCCTGTCTCATACAGTTTTTGCCATGTTAATAAATTCAGATGACATTGTAGATGAGGTAGTCCCTGTACAGATTTACAAATGAGAGCATACAATCTTTTATAGATGAGGTACTCCCTGTACAGATTTATAAATGAGAGCATACAATATTTTTAGATGACATGAACTTTTATAGATGAGACCATACAATCTTTTGAAAATGAGATGTTTGTTAACTCATTGGTTGTGTATGTGCAGATGTCATCTGACAGTGAAAGCGACGATGAAAACTATTATGAAATGAAGAAAAGAATGGTTCGTGCCCATGCACAAGAGATGAACATCATGTATCTGAGTGCATGAACCATATTTGAGAAGTATTGTGACAATTGAGTGATGAAGACCGATCCTAGGACATCTATCTTGAGTGGATTTGGATGGTTGCAGGAGACCATCGGTACACCCGGGGAGACATTCACCATGCTGAGAATGAAGGCAACGATATTCTTTGAACTTCATGACTTGTTGAAGGATAAGTATGGGCTCGGCCATTCCCCCTTTGTTAGCAGTTATGAGTCTCTTGCTACGTTCTTGTGGACCTAGAGGGGTGAATCAAATAGAAGAACCCAAAACCGTTTCAAACATTCTGCAGATACAATGCACCGCAAATTCCATGAGGTACTACTTTGTGTGGTCAAGATGTCTACTGACTACATCAAGCCTAAGGACCCACATTTTAGGACTGTACATCCAAGGATTCTAAATGACAAAAGTTACACAGAAAGTATTATGCTTTTTGTTATATGGAATGCGTGTAGACTGTGTTGTTCCTTAAGATATGAGTTGCCATATTTCTATTTTCATTCGAAAGATATTTCAGTATAAAAGTTTATAATTTGTACTACACAGAAAGCACTGCAAACTACCCTTTAGATAGTTCTCTGTTAGTCAAAAACGCACAGAAAAGAAAAGAAAACGCTTTGTCCCAGTGGATCTGGCCATCTCTCCCAGCCTGTGTGTACATGGCCTTACCGAAATCAACTGAAAAAGGCTGCCATCCCATGCATTGCCAAAGAAAACTGGAGCCGGCATACCAAACGGTTTTCTGATCGCTAGCTTTCACTTGGGAAGCTGGCATACTCCCTCCTTTTTTATTTACTCCGCATATTAGCTTTGGTCAAAGTCAGACTTTGTAAACTTTGACAAAGTTTATAGACAAAAATATTAACATATACAATAACCAATTAATACCAATAGATTCATTATTGAATATACTTTCACATCATATATATTTGCTATTGTAAATATTCATATTTTTTTCTATAAACTTGGTCAAACTTCATTTATGAAATTTAACTTCAGTCAAATCTAATATGCAGAGTAAATAAAAACGGAGGGAGTACGAAAAGAGAAGCTGGATTTAAGGATTTCCAGGATTTCCAGGAGTATGGGAACTGCCGAAAAGGCCCTAAGCACTGTAAATCAAGATCACCCAATGGTGCTAGTTAATCAACCAGCTAGTTTCACCTAAAAATAAAAATAAAAATCAACCAGCTAGTGTTGGTTCTAGAGTTTTAGTAGTACAACACAGAATCAGAATCAATACCTACAGATAATTAAGCCTATATAACATCTTTCTAAGATATGTGTCTCCCACCGTTTAATGTTCCTCAATCATGAAAGAGTCCAAGAACAACCCCCTAATTTGCTCTTTCTTCCGACCATCCGGCGCACCAAAACCATCCCCACCTTGGTAAACACAATGTGAGATTCGAGCCAAATTCACGCAAGTCTTGGCAAAAGATCTAGAAAACTGGCAGTGTTTGAATCCATCTTCGTTAATCGACTTCCAGGCTTCCATAGTAAGGTCTTCCATGGCTTCGTGGGACTCTTGCTCACTGGAGCTGTTCTCCGACATGTGAATAGCTATTGATGATGGTGCATCCCCTCGCTCCAGCTCGGCCTGTTATACATATTTTCACAACATAAGACACCTCTCATAAAGATTCAACTTTGGTGATTCAAACAGTAAGGGGCAAAACAACCCGGATAAATTTTCCTTACAGAGTGGGTTGCAGAGTCGTTGCAGAGGCGAAGAACTAACGACGCGGACTGAACTAATTTAGGGTAGCTTCCAACTTCAGCAAGAGACGTTGGGGTGAGCTTTTCATCCACGGGGAGCAGGGGAAACGCATGTTGCAGCAACAGTGGAGCAGATGATGAAATTGATCCATTGTCCAGATACTCACGAAGTGTTGGTCTATGGTTTCCATGGTGCCATTTTGCCTCCACAAGGAAAGACTCCGCCATGTCTCGCCACTGCAAAATCATGGAGTAGAATTTATTACGGTTCCTTGTGAAAACAATGTATATCATGTCAGGAAGTTAACTGTATATATGAACTTACCGCTTTCTGAAGAACATGACGAGCGTCGCAACCATGTTGTTCCAACACATTTTCAGCCACCTCAGCGGATGTGTTGTACATCACGGAATAGAGTGCTTGCATGTATTCAGGGAGTCTTTCACTAGGACTTTCTTCCCACCTGAAATTATTTATTAATTTTAGATAATGGAAAAGCTTCATTTAATGTGAAACTAACGTGTCATATATATGTACATGCTATTCTAGGACAAGAATATTACTTGAATTATGAGAAGTGCACCATTGCATGTTGTTACCTTCCAATGGCGTCGGTGAAGAGAATAAGTTCATCTAGAGTTCCATACACATCATAAACATCATCTAAGTGAACTATTAGATTGGCGACTTTAGCAAGCACTTCTCGACACGCTCCATTGGTTGGCTCCCACACAATTCCATTTGCGTAATGGAAGCACTCCATGAGACGATCCCTGGCGAACCCCAATTTTACACTAAGGGCAGTCCCCTTCCACCACCTACAGGTAATTAGGTCAATTTTCATATCTTAAAAACCCATCAACTATGTGAACTAATTAGCAGGCTAATTTAAATGTACGTTTCTGCATGCTCAACTACCTTGCCAGTCTCGCGAGTTCTTCCTGATGCACACTTTGCACATTGTTGAAGTCCATCATTGCAAATCTAACGAGCAATGGGTCGGAATTGCTCTCATCTCTAGCATAGTGATCTATGAACCATCTTGCTTCTAGTCTAGGGGACCTCCGGTGCAATGGAAGGTCCAAAGCACGGACCACACTGCGGCGTAAGTGGTGACCTATTGATGGCAAGTGCTTTCTGAGAGCTTCCTTAGAAAATGCTCTTGCTTCGTCCAATGCTTCCTCGCCTTCAAACGCAAGGTATGAAGCCTCGTAGAGTGAGAGGAGCCCCTTGACATCATCTGATCCGCGCTTGAGATCTTCCAGAGATTCTTTATGTATTGTTACAATGAAACGTGTCAGTTAAGTATGCAAAACCGTGCCATACACACAATTCAAAGTTTCAACTGTGATTGAATCTGGATTGGACCATGCATTTAGTTTAATATCCAAAATTTTGGCCGTAGTTTTAGGTTCCTTTCTTACATCGTCTAAGAGTCTGCTTTTCATATTTCATATTTAAGGAGGTACCTGGAGGGAAGTAGACTGGGAAACCACTGTCCCTGAGCAACCTGAACCTCAATGCCGTGGAAGCAACATCACAATCATCCCCGCTGCACCGGTGAGGCTTGCGGTGGATGGAGCTGAGGATACCGGCGATCTCCTCCTCGAAATGGTAGGCGATGCCAAGCCGTTGCACCGTGTCGACAAGCCCGAGCTTCGCAGCTTGGTGGTCGCCTCGGCTCGCCGCCACCAGCCGCTCCCTCACGCCGGCCTTCAACTTATCGACCTGTGACATCATCCATGCATGCACGGAATAATTTCCATGAGTAATTCATCTACTTTATGTACTACTTGCCGGTTGAAAATACGGTATGTTCAGCTGATAAATGTACTTGATCTGCCTGTCCGCCATTGTTGGGCGAGAGCTGGAGGAGGGAGTCGTAATCCCAGGAGCTGGGAGCGTAGTTGGCAGACCGCCGAGACGCCGCGGCACAGTGCACCGTTGCCGGCGAGGACGTCCGAAAGCATGTACTCATCGTGGCCACTGTTTGCTGCAATTGCCACGCCATGGTGCGCACTAGTTTGAGAGCTTGGCACTTGGCAGCGAGAGCTAGGCAACGAGGTTAGTACTTCTAAGCTGTAGTAGCCAATAAACTTACTGCTGCTTGCTGTTTGAGAGTAGCCAGAATACGTGCCAATTTATAGGCGAGCTACCTAGGCACCCAGCAGCATAGCTGACTCAGCCAGCATGAAAATCGTGGGACATGACGAATACCGAATTGCTAGTACTATTTCTTTTCAGCCACATATTTTTGTGGTGACTATCTGTACCAACATTTCTTCTGGAGGCTATTTTTTTTTTACCCAGATATCCAACGAACTTTCGATTTTTAGGCATGAAAAAAATTAACGTTTTTCATGGAAATTTGTGTTCATTGAGGATGACAAGTTTAGTTGGTGAGCACGACAAGTCCGCCGGATTTCATTTTTCGCCAGAATATATCCATGTTTGCAAACTAATTTTGCCATCCTCGCGCCAATATGAATTATTATGAAAAGCATATGTTTGCCATGGCTAAAATCAGACTTTCTGTTTTTCTAGCAAAATTCCATACAAACCACTGAGAACTTGCTAATACTCATTTTCCCAAACCATGGTGGAATTGAAATCACGGTGGAAAATACATAAAGGGACCGCATAAAAAAACATGGTTGGAATTAAAATCCAACAGACCGGCGTGCTCCATCTTCAACTTCCCGAAGAATTATTTGTTCCTCTTCAAATTGCCAACGTGAACAATTCTTCCTCCCTCCCTCATCCCACTGGTCCAATCGCCTACTCTTGTAATCAGCGGTGGTACCCCGCAAGCCTAGCGGCCCTACCTTGCCTGACCTGTCTCCTGCAACCATCCCTCTATACCGCCGCGAGAGCTATGTCTCGCTTATAGTCTCGCTTATAGTGAGACAATAGCTTCTCTTGCGTCGAGCGTGGAAGCTCCTCTCGCCGAAGGTGCTTGCCTATGGGCCGGCACATCAGTGTAGGTTCGCTGCTGCTGCTCGCGCGTTGCAGGTTCGGTCGCTATAGGTTTTCTCCAAAACAAATTCTATTTTTCATTTTCTTTTGTTTTTTGTTTGGTTTAATTATTTCTTCTTGCTATTCTTTTTTATCATTATATTTCATTTTTGTTTTTCTTTTCTTTTGTTTGTTTCTTTCATGGTTTTTATCGGTTTTCTTTCTTTCTGATTTTCCTTCTTTTCTAGGTTTTTTTATTTCTTTGTTTTCAATGCTCTTTTTTTCTCTGTTTATTTCTAGGTTTTCACTGTTTTTCCATTCTTTCCTTTTTGTTTCTTTTTTCTTTGGTTTCTTTTGTTCTTTTTCGTCTTTCATGGTTTTTTTATTTTTCTTGTTCTTTTGATTTTCATTCTACATTTTTCGTATACGTCAAGACCATTTTTCTAATACACATTTAACATTTTTCAAATACAAGTTGAACATTTTTTGAATACATGGTCAAAATTTGTTTCTATACATATTTTAATATTTTTCAATTTCTTAATTAACATTTTTCACATACAAGGTTTACCATTTTTTTGAATACATGGTCACAAAATTATACACATTTAAACATTTTGAAATGCTTGACTACATTTTTCCAAGACAGAATTAACTTTTTTTAATACATGCTCAACATTTTTTTATACAAATTTAACATTCTTCAAATTCTTGATTAACATTTTATCAAATGCAAGATTAATATGTTTTTTAGTACATGATCATCATTTTTTTATATACATTTAACATTTTCAAATGCTTGATTAACATTTCAAATACTAGTTTAGCATTTTTTAATACAACACAAAATTAACTTTTTTAATACATGGTCAACATTGTTTCTATACAAATTTAACATTTTTCTAATGCTTGATTAACATTATTCAAATACTTGTTTAATGTTTTTTAAATGCTTGATACATATTTTTAAATACGTGATCAACTTTTTCACACACGTTTAATATTTTCTGTTTACATTTTTCTTATACATGATAAACATTTCTCTATATAGAGTTAACATTTTTAAAATGCTTGATTAACATTTGTTTTCAAATTTTTTGTGCATTTTTTGTAATATATTTATTTATAATATCCAGAAGTATATACGAAAGTAAAAAAGAAAGAAAAAATGAAATACAAAAACATGGAAAAAACAAAGAAATGAGGCCGTGGCCTCCAGCATGGCCGGGCCGGCCCATCAGGTGCTCCCCACACACAAGACTTCCCTACGTCTCACTATAAGCATGACACAGAGGCACCCCTATACCCCTCACAATTCTGCCACCCACAACCTCCTCGCAACCCCGCACTCGAACCCGTCAAACATCCTATTTGCCTCCACATGTGATACCACGGCTAGATGCATCATCGCCGACCTGACTAGGCCTGATCAGGATGACACGGTTGGCATCGGCGTCTCGGCCTTGGGCACGGCCTCTTCTATGCGGCAAAATCGGCTGAACCAACACAAAATTTTCATTTGCTTGATATTTAGCGAATGTGATAAACAAGTGGTTCGTGCTAGACTTCAGGCTCACATGCATGGATCCGTGTGAGACAAACAACGAACGTTCCGTTGTCGGCTAGCCTTGTAGTACTACTATGCATGGATGGTCGTTTACTCGTTCTCTTGCACACACGCGACGAGAGCCATAGCTAGCTAGCACATGATACACAATTAACTCCCTTTCCATTAGTTCCATTATTATGTGGACGTGACAACCTCGCACGTACGTACACGCGTCCTCTCGCCGAATATTCAACTTACAGCGATTGCACGCCATGCACGTACAATCGTCCCTTCACTGTCCGGCGGCAATCTCGATCGTGACTCGTCTGAAGGACACGACTGTGACAACTCATATGCACAGCTAGCTAGCGGACAAGCTAAGGTCAGCACTTTTGTTAGAACCCGAAGTAGGAGTTGTAAGGGGCCTCCCCACCATATTACTCCCTTTTTCCCAAAATATATGGCGTGATTGACTTTGTATGGTCTTTGATGCACGACTTTGATCATTAACATATAACAAAGTACATAGATTGAATATGCATAAATGGCATCATCGTATTTGTCTGGCAAAATAATTTTATTTCAGATGTCTGTGTACTAATTTTATAGACATATAATACGTGAAAATCATAGTCAAAATTCTACAACGAAGACCAGAAAGGTCAACCGACGCCTTATATTTTGGGAAGAAGGGAGTATATCATTATCGTGTAGTATTTTATAATGTTGCTTTATATATTAAGCAGAGCGAAAGCCTGTTTCAAGAGAAGGAAGGATTTCTCTCGGATCATAAGGATTTGGTGTGGTTCACACAAGTACAATTAGGTAACTGCGAATTCGAATTGCTAGCTACTCCCTTACGGTACCCTAGCAGTTCTCCCATACCACCCCGCATGGTGCTAGACCCACTTAGGTTACTCGGTTCGGCACGTCAATTGCTTCCTCCGCCACCATGCGCTCACCGAGCCGACAATGACGTTCTTTTCTGGCATTGGTTTGGTTAGTATGGCCCTTTTCCCTCGTTACCTCCTTGTGATTTGTGAGAGATGGCCACATGGCTGGTCCTAAGATATCGGGGGCCTGGGGAAAATTAGAATTGGGGGTCCTTTAGCATAAAACTTGAAATTTTAACCAACAATAATTAATACATGCCCATATGAAATGTTACCAATTTTTGAAAAGTGCACCCAAAAACAATATTCATACCAAATGCAATATATATACTCCCTTCATTTTTTTTATACAACAACTTCGTTTTTCATGTCAAACTTTGAATTATAATTTTACTTTGACTTATAATTTTTGGTCAACAAAATATGGGTTATATATTATCAGAAATATATGAATGGAAAGTTCTTTGAAATGTGCATTAATTGGCATGCCTTTTATGGCATATAACTCTCATTTTGTTGATAAAATTAATGGTCAAAACTAGAGATGAAAATACGAAGTGGCTTAAATTGAGTTCATGTCTAGTATACGAGGGGATTAGTTATTTTTAGGGCCGGCGAGGTGATTATGTGAAGGCGATCACGTTACCTGCGTCTATGTGTGCCTTGCGTCCCGGCGATCAGCGATGGGTCGAAGGCCATCGATTCAGGAAACTGCTTCTGCCCATAGAGCCCTAGAAAGTAGCGCACGTTATTGGGCCAAGCAGTTTTTTTCTTTTCTGATTACAGGTAGCCGTCCAGTCATAATATTTAGAGGCCCATCTCAGGGGCAGCTCGAGCTGGGAGCCCGGGGCGGCTGCCTCTCCTGCCCCCCCCCCCCCCCCCTCCTCAGGACCGGGCCTGACAAAGCACCTCTCCCACTGAAGATAAACCAATCTATTTGGTCAAACCAAATGGATAGATCAGAGAGAAATACAAAGCTATAACAATCATGCATAATAAAGTTCAGAAACGACTCAATTATTTCTAATAAATATTCAAATCATAAACCCACAATTCATCAGATCCCAACAAACACACCACAAAAGAAGATTATACCGGATAGAACTCCAAGAAGATTGAGTAGAACATTGTATTGAAGATCAAAGAGAGAAGGAGTCATCTAGCTACTAGCTATGGACTCGTAGGTCTGTGGTGAAGTACTCATGCGCCATCGAAAGGCAGTAAGGATGATGTAGAAGCCCTCCGTGATCGATTCCCCCTCCGGCAGTACCCAAAAAGGCCTCCAGATGGGATCATGGAAGAACAGAAGCTTGCGGCAGCGGAAAAAGTGTTTCGGGTGGCTCTCTATTGGTTTGTGAATATTTCTGAATTTATAGAAGTGAAATTAGGTCAAGCGGTGCTACGGGGGCCCCACAAGCTCAGGGGACGCGCCTTGTGAGCTTGTTTCTCACCCGTAGCCCTTCCGGCCTCCTCCTGAACCTTCTATGGCCCCTTCTGGTCTAGAAAAATCATCGTAAAATTTCATCGCATTTGGACTTCGTTTGGTACTGATTTTCCGAAAAGTCAAAAATAAGAAGAAAAAAAAAACTGGCACCGAGCACTAGGTTAATAGGTTAGTCCCAAAAAATAACTGGCACTGAGCACTAGGTTCCTCCCTCCCTCGACTCACTGGCCCAATCGCCTACCCTTACAATCCGTGGCGCTGCCGCACAAGCCTAGTCACCCACCCACACTGGCATGTTCCTCACTAGGCCTGGTTAGGATGACACGGTCGGCGTCCGCATCTCGGCCTTGGCGCTGCCTCTTGTGTATGTGGCAAAATCGGCTGAACCAACATCAAAATCTCAGTTGTTTGATATTTAGCAAATCTGATAAACAAGTTTTCATGCTAGACTTCAGCCTCACATGCATGCATGGATCGGGACTGGCTATGGGTCAATCGACTAAAATAAGTTTTGGGTCAGTCGATTGACCCTGAATCGTTTCGATTGACCGGCCAGAGGCGCGGGTGCAACCTACGAACGCATTCCGACCATGCATGTACTAGGTAAGTACTGTGTACGTATATTGTAGGTGTATAAGAGAGCGGCTGGGCTCATCGATGATAGATGAAGATCGTGCATGGTGTGTTCTGAAGAGTAATACATATTTGCATGCAATGGTTTGTGATTATATGTGCAATCTCACACATGTATATATATTTTTATACATGCATACAAAATATTTTCTAAAACATAATGGATTAGTGACATCGGCATTACCCTTACAAAAGAAATATTTGTATTGCCCTTACATTAGAAATATCTATCTTTCACAACTTCATGAAATAAAAACTAAAAACAAAATGAAGTTCTCTATGGAAGAATGAAATCATTGCATTGATATTACCCTTTCAAAAGAAAAATAAATAAATAAAACAAAACTAAAATAATGAAGTTTTCTAATAAAGAACGAAACCCTTTAAGAAGAAAGCAAATGAAAAATAAGAACCTTTCAAAACTTGCACACAACTTTGCACTGAAATTGCAGTTTTTGAAATATGCAAAAAATAAGCATATAATTTAGCACTTTTTGCATTCTAATATAATTTACACACATATTATTTAGCACTTGCATTTACTTACACACACACAAATAAAAAAGTTACGTTTTCTAAGAAGAAATGAATTAGAGGGATTGGTATTACTCTTTAAGAAGAAAGAAAGTGAAAACAAGAGAAGTGAATAATGTAAAAATTTCACACATTTTACACAAAAGCTGCATTTTTAGAATATTCAAGAATAACCATATAGTAGTCAAATTTCACAAAAAAAATGTTTACTGGTATTACCATTAAGAAAAAACTGAATAAAGAACACAAAATATTTAAATTTCCTAGGAAGTATGAATTAGTGGCATTGTATTACAATTAAAGGTATTACACTAACAAAAAAATAAAACAAAATCAAAATAATGAAGTTTACTAAAAATAATGAAACCCTTTAAGAAGAAAGAAAAAAAGGAAGAAACTTTCAAACTTGCACACAATTTGCACTGATATTACACTTTTAGAAATATGCAAGAATACATGAAATAGCGCATTTTTGCATTCTACTATAATTCCCACAGAGTGTAACCGAAATGTTGTATTTCCTTTAAGAAGAAAGATAATTAAAAAAACTTGCGCACAACTTTGCACCGAAATTGCACTCTATCATAATATGCAAAAATAAATATAATCATGAAATTTTGGCACATATTATATAATTTGTTTGTATATAATTACTTTCACCAAAACCCACAAAAAATAACCAATAAAGGAAGAAAAGGTAAAAAGAAAAAACCCTAGAAACAGAAAACAAAATAAAAAGCGACAAAAATACCCTTAAATAGAAAATAAAATGATATAAAAAAACTAAAAAAATAATGACAAAATTTGCACAACAAATTGCGCTTCGTTATAATATGCAAGAATAAACGCATAATATTGATCTTTTTCGCAAAAAAATCTAAAGAAGAATGAATTAGTGGCATTGGTATTTCATCCATGGTGTCTCTACTTCTCCGATAAAAAAATGAATTAGTGGTATCGTTATTATCATTTAAGAAGAAAGAAAGTAAAAAATGGAAAAATTTGCACACGGTTTGAATGAAATTGTGCTTTTATATAAATATGCAAGAATAAGCACAAATAGTGAAATTTTACAAAAAATTCCTAGTAGGAATGAATTAGAGGTATTGATATTACCCTTAAGGACTAAACAAAATGAAATAAAAACTTAAACAAAATTAAAATAGTGAAATTTTTAAGAAACAATGAATTAGTGTCATTGGTTTCCCGTTAAGAAGAAAGGAACTGAAATAAAAAACAAGTAATGAAATAATGTGCAATAATTTGCACAGAAGTTGCGCATTTTATAATATGCAGGAATAAGAATATAATAGTGTAATTTTCACAAAAAAAAGTTTTCTAAGAAAAAATGAATTTGCGGCATTGGTATTATCATTAAAGTAAAGGAAATAAAATAATACTAAAAACCGAATACCAAAATTTTCAAGAAGAATGAAGAAGTGGCTTATATATTACTCTTTTAAAAAATGAAATAAAAAGGAACACAATCAAAATAATGAGGTTTTCTAAGGAGAATAATTATAACATTGGTATTATCCTTTAAGAAGAAAAAATAAAATAGAAACTAAACAAAATCAAAATAATAAGGTTTTTTAAGGAACAATAAATTAGTGTCATTTGCATTACCCTTCAAGAAGAAGAAAATTAATAAATAAATTAAAATAAAGAAGAATGAATTAGTAGCACTATTATTACCCATTAAAAAATAACAATAAAAGTTTGCAAAACTTGCACATAACTTCGCTCTTAAATTACAGTTTTTAGTACGCAAGTAGTGTAATTTTCGCACATATTGCAAATTATTTATGTTTGTACATTACACTGACCTAACATCCCAAAAATATCCACAAAAGAAAAATAAAACCAACTAACAAAGAGAAACAGAAAAACAGAAGCAAAAGCGCATAAAAACAAAAAAAATATCAAAGAAATGAAGGGAGAGAGAGAGGAGGGCTGGAGCACACAGTTAATGGACTTCGGCCCATAACGAAATCAACTGACCTAACAAAATCAGGGAGAGCAAATAGTTAACGACCGCTCATTCGGGAGCCTCGCAACAATCAGCGTCACTTGGCGCGCTCCCAGCCGCGCCGCCACGTGTCGCGCTCTGGACGCTCCCTTCGGATTTTGTTTTTTTTTAATTTTTCCGCATGCATTTTCGGCTTTTTAAACGGGTTTTTCCGGTTTTTTTTCGACGTTTCGGTCTTCCACCGGTCTTCCTGAACTTTTGGAAAAAAAAAATTTGCGCAAAAAAACGCGTTTTTTTCCCTTTCGCGAGAGTCACGGTTTTGCTTCCGCGAGAGGTACGGTTTTGCTTTCGCGAGAGTCACGGCCGTGCCACTCAGAAATGAAAAAAAAAACGCGTTTTCTATTTTTTTCTTCCGCGAGAGGCACGGTTTTGCTTCCGAGAGAGGCACGGTTGTGCTTTCGTGAGAGTGATGGCCGTGCCTCTCAGAAACGAAAAAAAAACGAGTTTTCTGTTTTTTTTCTCTTTCGCGAGAGGCACGGTTTTGCTTCCTCGAGAGGCACTGTTGTGCTTTCACGAGCCTATCGAAAACGGAAAAAAACATGTTTTCTATTTTTTTTCTTTCGCGAGATGCAAGGTTTTGCTTCCGCGAGAGGCACGGCCGTGCCTCCTCGGAAATGGAAAAAATAAACATGTTTTCTCTTCTTTTTTTTCCTTTCCGCGAGATGCACGATTTTGCTTCCGCGAGAGGCACGCTTGTGATTTCGTGAGAGGCACGGGCGTGCCTCTTTCAGAAAGGAAAAAAACCCGTGCTCCCGGTTCGGTTTTTTAGTCCTTTTTTTTGAAAAAAAAGTTCGTCAAAACCTATCAACATGGGATCTAGTTTTCAAGATCTCGACGCGAGGAACCCAACGGTGAAAGCGGTTCGAGATTTGGACGCACGGTTTGAGAGATAAAACATTTTGAATAAACGAATCTACGAAAAAAAGGGAAAACTCCCAGGTCGCGACAAGTGCCGCACATCCAGCACGCCACTTGTCGCAACCCGGGGAGGTGGGAGTGATCTTTGAAAGGAGTATTCCTTAACTAGTGATTTCGTAAATAAGAGGTCAGTCAAAAAAAAAAAAGTCCCACATAACAGACAAGCAGATCAGGAAAAAAACGCAGCATGAAGAGAAAATCCAATGGCCACAAAATCGACTGACCCAAATGTAAAATTTCAGCCCACTGAAATGTAGCTAAAGTGGCATGGATCCGTGTCAGACAAACAACGAACGTTCTGTTGTCGTCGTTTACTCGTTACGTTGTCCGTTCTCTTGCACACGCGACGCGAGCCATAGCTAGCTAGCACATGATACACAATTAACTCCCTTTCCGTTAACTCCAAGTATGGGGAGAGGTATGCATCTCTGCAGACGTGACAACCTCGGACGTACGTACGCGTGTACTCTCGGCGACTATTCAACTCACCGCGATTGCACGACATGCACGTGCGATGGTCGTTGCCTTGACTCGTCTCTTCACTGTCCGGCGGCAGCCTCGATCGTGACTCGTCTCAAGGACATGACTGTGATAACTGATAAGCACAGGTAGGAGGTAGGAGCTAGCTAGCTGACAAGCCAAGGTTGGCCGTCAGTACCCATCACCGCGTGGCTACTCCGGCCCTTTTCCATCTCTCAGGGCATTTCTAACCGATGTTAACGGAGCAAAATTAGTGGAGTAAATGTTTACTCCACTAACGATGGTCGCATCTAGCTGATCATATATGATTTGCGGAGTAAAAATAAAATTGTGTAGATTTTATGTCTTAGCCGCATCAACTTCAAACACTACACAATATATATCATGATAATATTAAAATTAAAACATACATAACAAAAGTATCATAACATATAGTTTCATCATCACGAATTTTAAATAAAAACATGCAAAGTTCACCCAAAAGACATCACTTCAAACACAATGTTTGATCCAAAATCACCGCAAACATAGCATGTATATGTTGTGGATCGGGCCAATCAATGGCATGCACCACCACCCCCTCGGCCACCAGTACTCAAACGAGGTGCTCGGCGAAGAAACCAAACTCCACCATCCACTCGGCCACCATCACCACCGCCATCCTCTCGGCCACCACAATCAACACCACCACCCCCTCGGCCACTACCATCAACACCATCACCACCACCACCCCCTCGGCCACCACCATCAACACCACCACCATCATCATCGCCACCACCCCCTCGGCCAGGACCAACATTCCGAAGAGAGGCTTACAAGATCTCTTCACAAGTGAGCTCCCAATACTTTCTTGATGTTTCATCCATTGTGTTTGGATTCATGAACATGATAGCACGTTCTTCGGCCTTCTTGGCATAACGAATCCTCTCCTCCTCAAGTGCAAGCCTACGCTCCTCCGACTTCAACTTTCTCTCTTTGGCCGCTAACTTGGCCTTCCATTTCTCATCCTCCAACACCTTGATCTCATTCCACCTCGCCATGTTCTCTTCTTTGCCTTCGGCCACCAACACCTTCTTGGTCTCGATCATTGCCACAAGTTCTTCTTTGTAAGTGCTACTGAATGCATTTCTATTCTTTCTTTCTTTTGCAATATTGTTTCCCTCTGTTCAATTGTTGGCATCTTCGTCAACCTCGTCCTCCTCCTTAACGGATATGCTCAACATTGGTCTCTTTGGAGTGGTCTCCATGATTCTTTGGATCCACTTCTCGTTTTTGCATAGCTCTTTATATCAATGGTGCAACATGAAGGGCTTGTGGCTGAACTTGGTGTTTCTATGCTTGAATAGTTCTTGGATGTAGGGGTCATACTCCGCCACTTGCACACCGCTCGGCCTTCTTGGCGTGATTCACTTGGTTGATACAACCGGACAATCTTGGATGTAGGGGCCATACTCCGCCACATCTTCGGCCTTCTTGGCATGATTCACTTGGTTGATACAACCGGACCATCGGTTGCATTGGTCATGAAAGGTGCTCCAACGATGCCCAAGGGGACCTTGCATACGGCTTGATCGCACGTCCACAGAGTTGTTGTAGTGGTCGATAATTCTCTCCCAAAACATGGTCTTGGTTTGATCCATTCCTATCGTTGCATCCATGGAAACGGCTCACCAAGCATCGCAAAGAGCAATATCGTCCTTTTGGTTGTAGTTTTGGGTGTGGCACCTTGGCACCTTCGTGCTTGCTTTGGTCACCTCCGCAACCTCCTCTTCCTCGGGCACCACCTCTGCGGCCTCCTCTTCCTTGTCATCCTCCTCTTCCCTGGTCACCTCTTGCTCCATGTCTTGGGCCGCCTCCAAATGATCCCAAAACAAGTTGTAGTTGAGCTCATCAAGTCCAACGACGGCCGAGGGCTCCAAAGACGCGAGGAATTCGGCCGGATTCATCTCCGCGCTACGACAACAAAGCAAACAATATCACCGTCGACCACCAACAATCATTATTGGCCACCAACAAGACACGAGTTTTTTTTTACCTTGTATGCATTTCATCGAGCACTTGGCTGTCGCGATGCTTGTTGTCGACTGTGGCCGCCGCCCGCAACAGAGCAGTGGCCGTAGGGGTCGCCGAAGTAGCTACATGAGGTGCCATCCTAGGACGAGGCGCCGATCCGGCCTTCTTCATCTTCTTCTTCGCGGCTGCCTCGGCGAGCACCACCGTCGGTTTTCGGGCTCGTATGGCGCTGGTGGGGGCGGTGGGAGGGGGCGGGCCATTGCCGGAGAGGCGGTGGCCACCCCGGAGGCCATTGGAGTGGTTGGAGGAGGATCTTGAACCCGGTGGGGTTTTTTTCATCCCCAAACCCTTCTTCGGCGCAGGTGGCAGTGCGTGGGTGATTTTTGGTGGCAAAATGCCGGTGGGGTGAGGGAAGGGTCCGGGCTATCCATTCCGTCCGGAGGGACGGTCATCGGCGGTGGCGGTGGGAGACAGGGCGGCACGGGGAGTGGGAGAAAGAGAGGCGCTAGTTTTACTCGGCCGCAATGGGACTTAGTATATTTAGGGTGATTTGGAGGAATATTGGGAGTTGGAATAAATTTTTTACTCCACTAAGCCATTTAGGGTATCAGCTAGGTGCGCCGTAAGGGAGTATAACTGAATTTTTACTCCCTTATGGCCTTTTAGGGGACCGGTTAGAAATGCCCTGAGAACAATTAGCGTAATGGAAAGGAAAGCGATTCCCTTGGGTCGACCGGCCTCCACCTCCGCCTACCGCGCCCACGTCATTGCACCATGTCGATCACTCACGTGAGAGCCGCGTCCTCTCCGGCAGGCAGCATCATGTACGTTGTGTGCTCATACCTCATCGTCTCTTGACTACCGCTGCTCGTCGTTCGTCGCCTCCGCATCCCCGTCTCATCGGCGAGTTCTACCCCTCCTGTTCTCTCTCCTGCAGTAAGCGCGCACACCAAGCCAAACACAGATGGGCTGACGTGAGGCGCGGTGCTTGCCAGAGCTGCGACCCTTAACCTGGTGAAGCTACGACGTGCCGGCCTGCTACACGGGGTGTTGCAACTTGCACGCGGTGGAGTTGCAACCAGCGTCGCCAATTGCACGTCCGACATC
This sequence comes from Thinopyrum elongatum, assembly GCA_011799875.1. Lineage (NCBI taxonomy): Eukaryota > Viridiplantae > Streptophyta > Magnoliopsida > Poales > Poaceae > Thinopyrum > Thinopyrum elongatum. The sequence goes on from CM022298.1 coordinate 31,289,399, forward strand.
GTTTTTCGCTGGAACCAGAGAAACCGGGGATTGCAACCAGCAACACAAATGCTTTCACAAGTGCCTTTTTTGCTGGAACCAAAGAGCGGGCCGCTGAGACCATACACGGAGGAGCTGCAACTAGCAGTGCTAAATGCTATGACCAATGACCGAGAAAGCTGCAACCCATGATTGAAAAAAGCTTCAATTGGAGACGGGCGAAGCGGGGGGACAGACACATCAGAACCGCATAAGCTGTAACCGGCGTAGCAAGCTAACGTTGTTGCAAGCGACGACGCCGGGAGCTGCGCGATGGTGCATGAGGTGTTGTGACGGGCGCACTATGACCGTGACCAGAGGCGATGCTGGCAATCGCGCCCGGGGGGAGGCGGGAGTTTTGGCACGAATAGCCGCAAGACCATGTGTAGTTGTGTGCAGGGAGAGCCGTACACACGCGTGCGAGGCGCTCATGATCTCCATCTGACGGACGAATTCTTCGTCCATCAAGGCCACCTCCGAGAAGAGATGGGGCTGCTGTTGCAGCTGGTCCTCCTCGTCGCCAGAGGAGATGACTATCTCCTCCTTTCTAGAGGAGCCCGCCACCGTGGATGCAGATGGTCTCGGTGAGTGAGGGCGGCGATGTCATGATCGCGGCACCGACTGCCTACCGGCACGGAAAATCGGGACTTTGGCATCACCGCTGGGCTTGGAGAGGAGTTAGGGCTCGACGAGGGGGAGGAGGATGGTGCAGTGCTCGGGAGAGGGAGTGCGGATCTGTTTGTCGCCGGCGCAAGGCTTAAATAGCCGCAACCAGGCCAGACGAAAGGGCGGTCAGCACACTTTAATGCGTCTTAGCGGCCGGAGTTGGTTTCTCGGGACGAGGCGTCTGCATTGAAGCGGCGACGTGTGAGAGGTCGTGTCCATCTGCGCCACCTTCCCGTCTGGTGAAATCGTGAGCATCAATGCCGGCCACTGCATGCTCTGGGCCGGCATGAATGCAGTGCGATGTGTAGGATGGAAAGCGCGTGAGGGGCGGGTGGGGGTTTGGTGAGGCCAGGGTGGTCAGAACCGGGCGTGGGTGCTGTCCGGACGCTCGCAAATCCCCTCCCCTCGCCACCATGTTTGTGTCTGGTTTGCGAAAGAAAGTACGTCTGTTCCACCCTGCGGACCAATACAGGCCGCGTTGGATGGCTTCCGCGGTCTATACAGTGCGGTCTAGATGTATGCAGACGGTTTGAGGATCGTCGTTGGAGATGCCCTTATACAACATGCACGCACACACACACACGCACGCACACACGGACACACACAGTTTCTAGTACCCATCGGTCCGAAAAAAGAGAGTTTCCAGTACCCATGGTCACCAAGTCCCCTAATATAGAACAACCATATAGGAGAAAGTGAAAATAAAGACCTACAAAATAACTGGAGTTAAGCTGTAATTGAAGTGTTGGACATGGCTTGTGGTCAACCAGAATGTGCTAACTAGGAAATTTTACGAGGGATCAAGCTCCGGCTCATGGTTCCTTTGGAACGAACGCCAGGTTGTTGGGTTGAGGAGCTTCCTTCAGTCCTTTGGAGTATCAGGACCACCCCCAACAGATCAATAGGCTACACGCATTTCTTCATGGTTTACGGAGCAGAGGCAGTTCTCCCAAGTGACATTCGTCATGACTCACCCAGGGTGGCGGTTTACGTTGAAGCTGATAATGAGATGGCACGTCAGAATGCACTTGATGCCTTGGATGAAGAACGTGACCTCGTAGCAGCCCAATCGGCGATTTATCAACAAGACCTGTGTCATTATCATAGCCGTAGAGTTAGAACCCGGACGTTTCAAGAGGGCGACTTAGTGCTCTGACTGATTCAAGATCAAACTGGCATGCATAAGTTATCTCCGCCTTGGGAAGGACCCTTTGTGGTCAGCAAAAATCTCAACAATGGATCATATTATCTCATCGACATACGTGAACACAATAAGTCACGGGCCTCTGAGGAGGAGTCCAACAGGCCTTGGAACATTGCTCATCTTCGGCCTTACTACACTTGATTCATCGGCTCTCATCATTGTACATAACTTTGTCAGTGTATATATCTTATTATGATCAACTTTGCCGGCATCCCCAAAATTCGGGGCCTCTGTCATTTCATCTCATATTTTCTGTGCATGAGTCTTTATTAATTGATCATAATATCACTTGGGGGCTTCCAACTCACTGAGTTTAGCTTTCATACCCTCTTGACCGGCATTAAACGCCATATTATGGGTTAAACTTGCCTGTTTGCAACTTGCCACTCCAACAGGTGACCCGCCGTACTCTTGATAGTCAATCTTTTATGACCCTGAACTCGTCAAGGTTAAAACGGCGGCTTATGTCACGTGAGGGCCGGCTTACAGAGAGCTAGGATAAACTCACCTGTCTGCTTGTTGCTACTCTGCTATGTGGCCCGCCGTACTCTTAACAGTCAATCTTTATGACCCTGAACTAGTTAAGGTTAAAACGGCGGATTTATGTCACGAGGGAGCTGGCTTACGGGACGAAAGGCTATTAAGCCATGCTTCATGAAAGCAAAATTTGGGCCTTAAAAGCCAGTTTTTTTCGGTCGTGTCTTAAAAGCCGGCTTAACAAATATTTGAGATATACATGTTTATGTTCTCTCTTTCTGTGATTACAGAAGCTTTTTATCATGAGCATATGCAGGTTATAAATTTCTGGATCGTACAGCTCCGGGTTACATTGCTCCAACTTGGGTTAATTGTGGTTATAACCCGCCCTGGCTTTTGACAATAAGTCGCCAGTATAGGAATTAATAATGGATATTTTGCATATTATAAGTCAAGGTTTCAGCTAAGTTCAGAGATATTGCAAAGCAAAGTATGCATGTACAACTTGATCAAGCATTCAAAGATGGTGCAAAGTAAACAGAACATATCAAGTTTCATCAAACATGCTCGAAGGCATGACAGGGAAGCCAACTGTTTTAACTAAGCTATTACAAGGCTACAGTTGAGCCCAAAAGTTTTTCAGGAGTTATATCACTCCTTTGAGCCGGTCTCTTGGTCGTCCGGGTTAGTAGCCTCCAAGTTGACACCTGGTTGCTGCCTTGAAGTTGAGGCCTCCGGGTTATCCTGTGCCGGTTCTTCTTCACTTTCAATCTGAGGATTGTCCTACGTCCAGTCGATACCAGTTAAGGCTTCAAAGATTGCTTCATTGTTCATGACAGTGGAAGGATCAATATGAGAGACAAAGATATGCTTACTCCTTTGAGGAGTCAGATCAACAACTTCAAAAGTAGGCGGCTTGATTCTAGAGTTGTTGCTATCATAAGCATGGAAATATTTCTTCAAGTTAAGCTCATGGGCAAGCTGACTCGCCAACGGTCACATCTCTTTAACGCACTTGGTATAATCCGCATCAATGAATTGAGACCCATCTTCGTTATAATTTGGAAACCCGCCAGACATGTCTTTGGGGTCCAGTTCTGATTGATATGCCTTTGACCGGCTTAGTGCAGATATAGCTCCTGCCCGGGCGGCTGACAGTTTCAGCTCTTCAATCTGCTTGGGCACTATAGAAAGTTGCTCCAAAACTTTTTTAATGAGTTGTGGTGGTTGCTTGCCACCTGCAACAGCCACAAGAGTGCGTAGAGTACCAGCATATAGCTTCTCTGTCAAAGAATATATGGCCTTCGGCTTCGCTTGCACATTTTTTCCAAGGCTTGAGCTTCTGGCACCTGTTCAACAGACAAACCAAGAGTCGTCAGGCGAGTTAGTTTCACGTCGCTAGGCGAGTTATCTTAAAAGAGGAATCATATACTACTTACCAAAGATAGCGACTGTCATCTGGGAGACAAACTGTTTTAACCCGGCCAGTTCTGCAGCCATCGGCTTAAGTTGATTTTCAGCTTCTTCTGCACGCTTGGTTAAGACAGCCTTTTCAGTTTCAAAGGCGTCTCTCTCTGCAGCAAAGTTGGCCTTGATTTCTTCTAGATCTTCTAATGAAGACTTCAGGCTTGCCTCAGCTTTGGTGCGCTCAGCCTATTCAGACTCTAAACTCTTCTGTAAGCTAGCCAGATTTGACTTGCTCATGCTTAAAGCTTCCTGAAAAAAGGGCACTACAAGAAATATGTCAACTTGCGACCATCACTATTGGTCGCTGAATGGTCATTGTTTTTCATTTGCGACCTTTTTATGACCAAAAACAATTGGTCAAAAGCTGACCGTCTTGAATGAAACTTAACGACCTTCTCTGTCATATGGTCATAGAAGGCAACGACCAAAACAAAAGGTCGTTGAACCAATGACCTTTTGTTTTGGTCGTTGGTTGTCTACTCAGGCCACGTCGGATCCAATGTGGCAAGCTGACGTGGCAAAATTGCGACCAAATGAAAAGGTCGTTGATTAGAATCAGCCCGGTCCAGTTCGACGCTTTACTTGGGCCAAGCCCAGTAATTCAGCCCATTTATATTTTTATATATATAAATTTTGGTCAGTTACATGGTCCAAACCCAACATTTCAGCCTTTTTATCTTTTTTTCTGCCAAATTATGTTTAACCAAATGAGTCCAGCCCAATGTTTTCCAGACTTTCTTTCCTGGGCCTTGGCCTTTCCACATTCATTTCTATTTTGTTTTATTTTTTTACCCAAAATATTTGTCCAATATAATTTCAGCCTTAGCCTCTTTAAGGTCCAACTCCAGCCCATTTAACGAACATTTTCAAACCAGTTTGAATAACAATATGAATCAAGTTACCACCAATTACTTTAATATTACGAAAATATCTCAGAACACACATTCTACAAATTTCCATCACATACGTATTTTATACAGATCCAAGCAACCTACAACATGTTGTAGTCAAGCATTCAGCTGCTGAAATACTCCAGAATAGGAAAAATAAATCAAACAAGCCTATCTAGTGCTTCACAACGAGAAAACATGTAATCTGCTTCTTCAAGTACTACTTCTTCCTTAGCAATAACAAGCTGATGCAGAACATCTGGACATTCAAAAGAGAACAAAAAGTATGTCACTGATAGAAGAAATATTACACAGATACTTTTAAAATAAAAACTAAAGACACACCAGTATTTTATCATTCTACTTATTATTATTTTAACAAGATCATTTTCTACTTATCTGGAATAGGCATATTCATCAAAACTGGGAATTGAATTGGCACATATGACAAACTTAGCAGCAAATAAGCATTGAATGTTTCACATACACGACAAGGTTTAAAAATGATCATTCAAAGTTACAGCAGATCAAAGTTCCATTTGAGTATAAGGAATAATACTCATATTCAATCAATAAGCAACTATGTCAAAGTTAATTCAGATTTACTAATGTGTGTGTCACATGATACATGCATCAAGCATAAGGCCATCAAGCATCAAGCCCCTATCTGTTCAACAAGACAAGAACATACCTGACTTTGTGTTGATGTGATGGATGGTTCTGTAGTTGAACATCTAGTCCGCATCATCGTTGATGATGGATGCCATATGTACTTGTCCATTTAGAAGTATACCATGCAAAATGTTACACAGGCAGGTATTAGCATAAAGTAGAGCTTCTACAGTACATGTAAACTTTAGATATGAAGGACCAAGAGTTCCGGAAGCAACAAATCTGACATGGGTAAACCAGGACATGATGAAACAAATTATTCCTTATGGATTTAAACAGGAATATGGTGTCCACTTTATACTACCACGTCATCATCGGGATTAAAACAACACATTGATACTCAGAGTGCTGGATGAGACAAATATCGATTGAAACCAATTAGAGCAGGGAGCAAAATAGATCCTCTATTTAATTGTCATAAGAATAGAAGCTGAAGGACAAAGATGAAGCACCCTTAGCTCAGTTTGTAGCACACAGGCCATAAAAATCGGCAAAACATTTAGAAAGCACCACTCTAATCTTAATGTCGTGTGGAAATAGGACAAAAATAGTACAAGTTGGAAATATACTTGTTGTCACATCTGAAACTAACCATTAAAACAGCAAAAACCACCACACTATCAAAGCCTTTCCTGATATCAAGTGTCAAGTGCTGAACACAGACAGACACACAACACCAAACTGTTGCCTTGTGATGTGTCATCACACACCTACTTCACCAACCAAACTTTGCAAATTAGCTTTCAATAGACATAAACACATGTCTTAATCCCAACCCCATCCTTCCTCACTATACACAACAATGAGCATAACTTCAGTACTGCACAGCAAATTTAGTCCGTTATCGAATCATCTTGTGGCTATACCACATGCTGACATAAATCACAAACATATGTTCCAGATTGAATCCCCACACACCGCATATATAAACCGAACCACTGTACAGACATATCACCTTTGCTTTCCCAGATGACAAAATGCAAGACACAATCACAGATAAATCCACTGGTCAAGAGCTAAGCCAGGAGAATCACCACCCATACCTTGCTTATCCGCAGCTTGTTTAACACATCCAGGAGAATCTTGTAGTTCTGGATCATGTCGTACTCCGTCTTGGCATCAAAATTCACCTACAAAACACCCCAAAATGAGCATCGCATCGCAGCCATCTAAGCCAAGCCGTCTAAGCGCAACGCTCCAGAACAGATCAATCAGGCCAGAACGCCTCCTAACCTTGTGCATCAGCACCAACCCAGGGTGAACCATGTCCAGCAGCTGGCACTGCACTGCCCCCGACGCCGCCTGCGGACTTGATGATCCAGGCCCCCACAACGACCACGTCATGATCCATGCGGAGCTCCACCTCCTGCATGTCTGATCCATGCTCTAGTGGAGGCTCGGGCTCCACCCTAGAATCCGGCGGCGCCTACAAAAAGATAGAGAGAGATTGAGCGAGTCAAACAGAGAGAGGGGGCAGGTCCAATATACAAGTTATCATGGTCTATTAGCATTCGCAACAGACTAAATCGAGCACCCTGGTTTGAACATATACAAGTTCCTCCTCCCTGAGCTCATAAAAGAGGCTTAACTCTAAGTAATCAATGTATGCAGCAACCTACCTCACCAATTCTTAGGCACGTCATACACAACAGGTGGCTCATAATGCACCAACCAATCAGATAACAAGAGCAGTCCAGCACTGATACAACGCTCCAGATACCAAACCAAACAAGGAAATCAATTACCATACCGACAGAACCATACCGTCAGTCCTATGACCTCCATCATATTTCCTAACACACGCAGATGCAAAGCCATACATACATGTTGTGATGATAGACCAGTTGAAGGGAAAATCTCATGTTATGGGGCACATTCAGACGCATACCACTACAGCACGCATGCACATCGAAATGGTGCTCTGTTTTACTATCTGATTCCGTTAAAAATGCAAGCATGTGATGCAAACAAGTAGGCGGTTCCACCTCATTGTGATAGAACGGACTGACAATCTAATTTGCTGTGAACAATCAATCTACAGGAGAAATCTAATTTGGTGTAACCAGTTGTCAAATTGGACCAAATCATTTGAATTATTTCAATTTTAAAACAAAATCCTTCAAGACGGGAACTGATGAATTCAGTTAACTCTAGATTGTTGGTTCAGTTAAATTGTAGACAGACACCCGTACTTGTCGTCGACACATAGGCAGATCCTCCCGTACTTGTCGAGGAAGAGGCGCTCGGTGGGTGGTTTCGCGCACACATCCTTCACCGCCGACGTAACATCGAAGATCACCTCCAACACTACAAATGCACATCCAGTGTATTAGTAGTGCCAAGCATAAGGCGAAAGTGAGGTGAGATAGTGAAGGTTTGAAAGAGAATACGCTTAACAAGAGCAATGTCTGAAACTCAATGTCACTCACGAGCAAGCTCATCATATTCATTGTAAAAAACAACAAGCACGAATAGATCAGCATCATGACATTGCACAGGCCAAGTTATTGTTACCTCTCCCTGCAGTATGATGCCATGCTGTGGCTCCCATATTAGCCCACTAGCCACACGGTACAACTACAGTAATGCAAATGACCCCAGTTATGTAGTTATGGTATCTTGTATCGTATAATTGCCAGTTTTATTAGATAAGCTAAGATCACAAAACATAAGCAAGATGAGAACTGCTAGTTCTGGTATCTTGTATCCTATGATACCAAAGAGGATTGATGGAGGCACACAAATATCATAAACAAGTATGCACAGATTATGATTGAAATCTTGCTAGCGAGCAGTCAAGTATTACTCCTTTGCATGTTAGGATACAAATATTATAAACAAGTATTTGCATTGTATGCATAAACAAGAGTTCCACTTCAATTGAATGCTAGACATCACATTACACACATTCACAATTAAAAGCCAGACATCCAATGTACATCAGTACGCAGATAAAGTGTTCTCAGATCATAATCATGGGTTGTTGAAGGAAATTTACTAATTAAGGACATAGTAGTATCTGGTGTAACAAGGGTTGATGAGACAAGAGCAATATATCTAGTTATGAAAATGGGAAAGTATCAAGGAAATTTCTAGATATGGCAGATTGTACATGCTCTGGGTAGAGTACATGCCCTTGATCCGGGTTCATGGTTAAATTCATTTTTGAATGCTAGAGTGCTAAAAACACACACTGGGTCGTGGTAGATAGATCTACAGAAAAACTTCCCACATGCTCACTGAGTAACATGATAACATGTAGGCAAATTCATAAACAGATGGAGTGCATACTAACTTACTAAGCATGTACCAAATGAACAACTACATATCATGGAAGCAATTTAGCAATCATGTAGACTGCAGATCAAGGGAGCACCATCGGACGGGTCCAAGGTTGCCGCCGCTCTTCTGTGTGGACGTTGAGGTCGGAGATAGATAACCATATCAATGGTCCATTTCCATATTTACCTTGATGCTCTGCACATTCCTGGCACTGGCAGAAGGCAATGCCGGGGTCTCCTGTTTGGCGGAAATGGCTTTAGGAGTAGCCAGCACTTGCGGGGCGTTGGACGTATCAGGCAAGAAATGCTTGAACTCCTCAAGCAGGTCGGGGTGGTCGTGGAACAACGTGGCCACCTAGATCAATCCCACCCGTATTAGCATCATACACATAGAAGCACCACATATCTAGATAAATCAGGAAATGCTTTTTTTGTACAGGGAGATAGAAGATGAGGTACCTCCTGGTAGACCTCCTGGATGGACTTGTTGTGCATGCGGTACATGTTGAGGATGGCGAGGAAGGCCTTGTAGACATGGTCCTGGGCCTGGAACCTGGCCTTGATCTTGTTGACGAAGTTGATGGCCTCCATGAAGTCGACGGGCTTCTTGTCGCCGGCGGCGCCGTCGATGTCCTGCAGCTTGATGGCGAAGCCCTTGGGCAGGAAGGCGTTGAAGCCGAGGATGAGCTCCGGGTAGCCGCTGAAGAGCGTCTTCACCCGGATGAAGATGCCGGCGGTGTCGATCCTGCAAGCAAGCGTGGCAAACGGAATGGGGAAAACTCAAATCAGCCAACATGTTTCCTTCGGTTTCCCGTTCCGGCAAAACAAATCCCGAACCGGAATGGAGCGATTGAGATGGGGAAGGAAGAAACATACAGACCTGACACTCTTGAAGTCGTGCATGACCTCGAGATCCACCATGGTCGGAGATCCGCGGTCGCTGTGGTTGGGCTCGCCGGAGATGGCCAGCTGCCGGCTCGCGTGCGCCATGGAGGTCTCCTCCACCGCGCCATCGTCGCCCCGTCCCCATCCATCCATTGGTGGGTGGGTGAGGGGCTAGGGTTTCGGGCCTCAACCGCCCATGGGTCGGACGAACCTGAGGGAGGGAGAGCTGGTGAGCGAGGGAGGGAGGTCGCGGTGGTGATTGGGTTGGGGGAGACGGCCGCCGGTGGGGGTTGGGGTGGGGTTGGGTGTCGGCGGCGGGATTGGAGATGAATCGGGGTTGGGAAGAGGAGGAGCTTGAGTGGATCTGCAGCCAGGGAGGAAAGGGGAGAGGTGGGTGGCGAAGGCGAGGGGAGAGGTGGGTGGCGGAAGGAACGGGAGGACGGGGCGGCGGCGGAAGGAAGGGGAGGACGGGGCGGCGGCGGAGTGATCTGGATCGGCGAGAGGAACGGAGGCGGGGAGGGATCTGGATCGGCTAGGGTTCACACGCGTGAGTGAGAGAGAGAGGCTGTAGTGGGTTGGATGGATGTATGGATGGACGGATGTTTGCCATGTCATCGATCCATGCCACAACGGATTCCACCAATCAGAATTAAGCTTATCTAATTTGGTCTTCCCTTTTGTTTCTCTTATATTTTTTACCGTCTTATTTAGGTCAAACATTCAACATATTAACCACTTATAGTTTGTTAAAATGAATGAATATTGTGCACATGTGTGTATCTTGGATGACAAACAATGTTGATATGGGGAGTTTTCATTTTCATTGCACAAAAGAGCCGTTTTCTATTTTTCGAGTGCCCGAAATGTTTTTTTAAGAACCTACGAAATCTTTGTTTCAAATGACCTCATATTGTGCACAAGGGTGCATCTTGGAATGGCAAACAATGTTGGCTAAGGAAGTTTTCATTTTCTTTTGACGAAAATATCATTTTCCATTTTTCGAGTGCCCAAAATGAGTTTTTTGTGAAGTACCTACCATATATTTCTTGCAAAATTGGACCAAATCATTTTCCTAAAATATTATTCCATATTTAATGCACAATTGACCAAGTGGTTGGGTGTCAAATTTTTTGATCCACCTCTCGTGAAAAAGACAAAATTTCACCGATTCAGCAGGAAGCGGGTCAAATTTGAACTGCAGCTGCCTCATAGTTTGCTCTTTTTTTTGCAAAAATCATTTCTAGGTACATAAGTATCTATTTAATCAGAGAAACACCAAAAGTTTTCCAAGATTCAACCACTAGCTAGGAACGGCCATGCCCACCGTTTTGATCGCATTTTGAAACAGGCATGAAAAATTCAAAAAATTGGAAAACCTTCGCATTGTGTCATTATATGTGACCAAGTTACCAGGAAAAATAATAAACTTGTAATACGGTAATTATTTTTAAAAAGTGTTCTCAGAAACGAGCTATCATGTCTGAAGATTCATGGCTTTCAAGCCAAATGATCAATCTTTTGGCCACATTCATGGCATAGTTTGTTCAAATGATCTCATATTGTGCGCAAGGATGCATCTTGGAATGGCAAAAAATGTTTCCTAAGAAAGTTTTCATTTACTTTGGACGAAAAATTCATTTTCCATTTTTTGAGTGCCCAAAATGAGTTTTTTTGTGAAGGACCTACAATATATTTGCTGCAAAATTGGACCAAGTCATTTTTATAAAATATTAGGCCATATTTAATGCACAATTGACTAAATGGTTGGGTGTCAAAAGATTTGATCCACCTCCCGTGAAAAAGACAAATTTCCACCGACTCAGTTGAAAGTGGGCCAAATTTGAACTGCAGCTGCCTCATAGTTTGCTTTTTATTTTTTCCAAAAATCATTTCTAGGTACATAAGTATCTATTTAATTGGAGAAACACCAATTTTTTTCCAAGATTCAACCACTAGCTAGGAACGGTCATGCCCGCCGTTATGACCGCATTTTGAAACGGGCAAGAAAAATTAAAAAAATTAAAAAATTGGAAAACCTTCGTATTGTGTCATTATATGTGACCAAGTTACCAGGAAAAATAATAAACTTATAATACAATAATTATTTTAAAAAACTGTTCTCAGAAACGAGCTATAATGTGTGAAGGCTTTCAAGCCAAATGATCAATCTTATGGCCACATTCATGGCATAGTTTGTTCAAATGATCTCATATTGTGCAAAAGAGTGCATCTTGGAATGGCAAACAATGTTGCCTAAGAAAGTTTCATTTTCTTTGGACGAAAAATTCATTTTCCATTTTCTTGAGTGCCTAAAATGAGTTTTTTTGTGAAGGACCTACCATATATTTGTTGCAAAATTGTACCAAATCAATTTTATAAAATACTAGGACATATTTAATGCACAATTGATCAAATGGTTGGGTGTCAAAAGTTTTGATCCACCTCTCATGAAAAAGGCAAATTTGCGCCGATTAAGTAGGAAACAGGTCAAATTTGAACTGCAGCTGCCTTATAGTTTGCTCTTTATTTTTTCCAAAAATAATTTCTAGGTACATAAGTATCTATTTAATCAGAAATACATGGTTTGGTGGCGATACGTAGAGGTTTGGATGGTGGCCGAGGGCCCCAACTCCAGAGCGCGTAAACTCGCATGCCCGCCGCATGGTCACCGCGTCACTGTGGCGTTGCCACGTGTTCTGGGCGGGCCAAGCATGTCTAGTGGGTTGGGCACTTTCCCGGTAGGTGTTAGGAAGAAGAAGGCAATAGAAGAATCTCACCAGAAGACTGAACTAAGATCAAACATGAATTAGCAGCCAAGTGTTTGATTAGTGGTGGGGAAAATGCACATGGCCAATGGGCATGAGTTTTGGCCGAGGATGATCATCTACTAAGGACACCGTCTTGGAAAATTTGCAGCTCAAATGGAGGAGCCTAGGTGTCACTTGCTTTGCAAAGTACCACACTGGACAGAAATATGAATGTTGAAGCTGGACTCAAATGAATGAATGGATTGATTTGAAATTTGGAGGAGGATGATTATTTGGGCATATGAAGGCACTGTAAAAATTTCATACCATTTGGATAAATAAAAATGGTACTTCCTTCACAGTGCTCTCCACCGAACAGAAAATTGGGAAAAATGATGAGGGAAATTGGCTACATTAAATGAGCTAAAATTTGGTGGAGGGAGGTTCTATGGGCAGGGTCATGTCCTGGTAAATTTTCAGCAATTATAAATTAACATAAAATATAGTTGCTTCACATACTGAAAATATTACCAGAAAAAATGATTGGATGGTGAGCTCACATGGATTGTTAGATGGGGCTAAAATTTTGTGGAGAGCTATGATTTGGGAATGTAGAAGATGTGGCAAAAATTCAGCTCATTAGGATATGCCTAGCTAGTACTTCCTTCACAATGGTTCTAGCTGAACAGAAACTTTGGAAATTTGCCGAGGAAGATTTACTAGGCAAATGGAGTTGAATTTTGTCATGAGGCAATGATTTGGACAGTAAAGAATGCCCAATTTTTTTTGGATTTTTGGGAATGACAGAAATATAGGCTACTTCACAACCTACACTACTAGGAAAATGCCTGTTAGTGGCGCACCTGTTTTGGCCATTAATAGCGCACTACAGGTGCGCCACTATCATCACGCCATTAGTAACTAATACTAATGGCGCACCCCTGGTGCGCCATTAGTATGCCTCCCAGGGGGCCATATTTACCTTGTGCTCTGGGTTACTAATGGCGCACTTCTATGTGGTGCGCCATTACTAAGTCAGATAGTAATGGCACACCACATAGAAGTGCGCCATTACTAACAAATTTTTTTCAAATTTTTTTTTCCAATTTTTTTTCGTTTTTTTCTTAATCTCGGGTCACTGGTCAAACTTCCTAGAAGGTCACCCATCCTCACACTACTCCAGCCCGAGCACGCTTAACTTCGCAGTTCTATAGAACCCTAGCACCACCTCACTTAACAAGCACTTGTTGAAATATCTATGATATCAATCCTATTAAACCTTGTTGATGTCTAGGACTTTGTTCATGTTCATTAGTGTGATCAAATTTTGAAAAAATATTTCAAATTTCCCGGTCATATTACGTATCTTATTTTGAAAAAAAATTCTAAAAAAAAATTCGAAACCAATTTTTTTCTGTTACTAGTGGCGCACCTAGCAAATGGTGCGCCACTAGTAAGTTTGAATTTTTTTCCATTTTTTCCCCTCTAGATCTTAAAAGCTCCGTATCTTTCGTTCTGTTAGGTTTTTGAGGATTCTGAAAATGTTTAACGGGGTGACCCCGTTAAATTTGGATGTAACTTTTCGAGTAGATGATTTTTCATATAAAAAACTTTTTCATCGGAGTTCGTATGCAAAAGTTATGCCCATTTTACAAATTCTCGAGAGATTTTGCAAAAAAGTCGAAAATTCATGTTTGTAAATTTTGCTAACAACTAGACCACATATCACATGGGAATCTTATTTTCTTTTATTTTTTTAACATTTCTACCATTTTCTTTTATATTTTTTGAAACTGAAAAGGCGGTCCGGGGGGGTGCATTTGGTGAATAAATTGTAAGACTCAGAAAGTTAGTAATGGCGCACCACGTAACAGGTGCGCCATTAGTAACCCTGGTTACTAATGGCGCACCTGTTACGTGGTGCGCCATTACTAGTTTTGCAAAAAAAATAAAAATAAAATGTTTAGTAGTGGCGCACCAGTGGATAGTGCGTCATTACTAGTTTGAACTAGTAATGGCGCACTGTACCCAGGTGCGCCATTACTAGTTTTGAAAAAAAAAGTAAAAAAAAAATTGTTAGTAGTGGCGCACAGAGTGTGTGGTGCGCCATTACTAGTTAAAACTAGTAATGGCGCACTGTGCCCTGGTGCGCCATTAATAGTTTTGGAAACAAAAAATAATAAAATTTGCTAGTAATGGCGCACCGTGTGTCTGGTGCGCCATTAGTAATGAGGACACTAATGGCGCACCACATACATGGTGCGCCATTAATGTCCATATCAGCTATAGCCCTTTTCCTAGTAGTGCTAGGGCAAAAATTGACACATAGACATGACACATAGGCAAAACTGATGAGCTGGCGCCTAGTCATAGCAATGCACCATAATGTACAAGGCTATGACCATCTATATTGGTCATTATCAGCTAGAAATAAGGCAGCGGACTAGTGCTGTTTGCTTTACGACCATTTCGTGTCAGGAAATTACGACCTTTCTGACCAAAATGGTCGTTATTGTTTAGGTTTGGAGCCCCCCGAACAACTTATGACCAATTAAATGGTCGAAGATTTATTACCAATTCTTCCAGGTTCACTGACAGAAGGTCACAAGTTGACATATTTCTTGTAGTGGGCTTGAAACCAAGGTTACAAATCAGCATTGGTTAGAGTTGTTATGATAGTCCTATTCAAGTTCCAAGCACATTGCAAGCAATACCCTTGGCACTTGGGGGCTAATGTAGGTCATTTCAGTCTATATTATGGAAGACCCGGCTCACTTATAAATATAAGCCGGCCCTTGGGGGCTATGTCTTGTTTCTTTTGCAACAAGTGATTGCAAGACCCGTATTATCTCTTGAAGATAAGCCGGCCCTGGGGGGCTACATGATGATCTTTTTTACAAACACAAGTCTAAAGAACCGGCTTATCATTTGCATGATAACCCGGCCCTTGGGGGCTACGTTTTTAAAGTTTTCATATTATTCTACAAAGTCTTAAACATACTCAAATGAATTTCCTATGCTCAAGACTTGGGGGCTATATAAGGGTATATAACAAGAGGAAACAGGAGTATACCTCATATTTCTTCCGCATCATGCTTACTAAGCTGGCCTCCATCTCCCGGCTTGTGGCTACATGGCTTAAATAGCCGGCATGGAGATCTTCAGCGCTAAGTTCCTCATAACTGGGCAGATCAAGCTTGAACTTGCCCTTGTCCATTGAAGGTGACTCATCTTTGGCCATGTGCTTGGTTCGCACATGGGAAGTCTCAGGAGTCTTTTGACTCGCCCCAATAATAGCAATGTCATCATTGAGTTTTTCTAAAGGAGCCTCTTCAGATGGCTTGACAGGGTTGAAAGAGGAATATGACTTGGCGGGTCTTGGTTATCCGCTGGGTTAGCATCAGTATCCATATCTTCAACTGCTGGCGGCGGGTCATCTTGCTTATTGTGACGTTCTTCAGGATTGATGGGGTTGACCTCAGGAATCACTGGCACTTGCTCCTCCGACTCAGAAATCGCAGGGGCTTTTGAAGAGTTGCCAACCTTTCTTTTCTTGCTCTTTGCCTGAGCCCTGTGATTAGAAGCAAGGGAGTCAAAAGATATGTGAACAAAAAAAATTAAGTTATCAAGCTGCTAAGTATATAAACTTACCCGGGGTTGATGGCGAAAGCAGGCATCTGTGTGGGGGAACAAAAAAAATTAAGTTATCAAGCCTAAAGACGGTGACGACTCCTGATAAGTTGAATCAGACTGATTAAGGGGTTGCCTGACAAGGCCTGCTTTGGGTAAAGATAGAGTTGGGCTGTGTGGCACCTCATTTTGCCGATTGCGGGAAGGGTTACGAGTTAACCCAGTCACCAATTCTTTAGTACCGCTGCTCCGTGTCTGACGTCTTACATCACATTGAGCCTTTTCAAAACAAAGTTTGGGTCTAAATAAGCGTCCGGATGAGAAAAGGGAACTTTTCGGACAACCCGCCTGATTCTTTTTGGAGGTGGCGAGTCTGAGTCGGAAGATATGGAAATTACCTCAGGATTGTTAGCATGGCATGATGCACCATCGTCCTGAGAGTAAGAAGTATCAGCTAAGTCATTAAAAAGGCGGCCAAGGGAGTCAAGGTCTACCTCAGACTGGTTGTCAGCATCTGCTGACTCGCCCACAGCAGCCGGCTTAGCTACAACAGCTGGTTTGTTCTTCTTAGACTTTGGGCCAGTCTTGGTCTTGGCCGCAACAATTTTTATCTTCCTTCTCCAAAAGGTAGAATCGGGTTGCATGGTAAAAGAAGGATTAATAAGTGAGGCAAATAATAAAATCAAGGATATTTAAGCCAAATATTAAAGTAATACTTACAGATGGAGCCGGGTTAAGTTTGAAGAATGGTAGTAGTCCTGTCTTGTTACAATTTACATGACAGGCATTCTACTGGATCCCTCTTTTATCAGTCAAATGCCCAGTAAACACTTTTACTAATAGTTTGCAAACAAACATTGCTTTGGATATTCCATATCTTTCAGCCTTTGTTTGTATCTGAAAATTAATTTTTAATTCCATGAATATCACACAACTATCCCAAAACTTTCGAAGTTCGGGTCTCATGGAAGCAAACATATTGCACTTGACAGAAAATGAAATTCTAGATTTTTGGATCGAAGGACGAGAGTCACATGATCTATAGCATTAGCGGGAGAATACCGAAAGCATGCGATAGGACAAAGTCCTTCTCGGCACTTTGAGGACAATCCTCACATTACGTTACCAACTGTAAAGTTTTAACCAGATATTTAACAGCTATTCAATTTTAATAGGGAAGGTGGAAACGCGAGCCATTATTCTACAACTATTTTGCAAATCACACTTTAGACAGTGTTCTAAATTAATGGCACAGAGAATTAAACAAGTTAATTCTACAGTGCGCTCCCACTCAAATCAATATCTCTCATAATTGATTATGAGTGATTCAAGATCCGCATTTCAATTCAATGCCATTGATGGTGAGCATCACTGATGACGAAAATCTCAACCGGTAGGCAAACTTGCCAATCACATCTCTATGTGACTCTTGTTCATTTTTTGATGCGTGTGTTCCGAGCTCATGACTTTCATGCCTGAACTTCAAGACAACCAAGTGATCTCGCTGCGAGGTCTCAACTCACCCGCCTCACACTTCTCTAATCGTTCGTACCCATGTCAGCATGGCGCACCCCGAAAAGATAGGTGCCGTGACGGTGCTACACTTGGGAGAACACTAACTACTTGATATTTTTGTGAGAGATCACCCTAATAAAAGTGACTACCGCGCAATCAAGAAGGGTGCATCATAAGGGATAAACATCTCAAGCAATTCATAATAGCATGATATGGTATAGCCCTTTCTGACGGAGAAGTCTTGTATTTCTTCGTCCTCGGCATTCGCGTCAGTGTTCACCTTCGCGAAGATTGCCACCACCTTGTCGATGCACTAGATAATATTGCTATCTCCATAGCTAATAAAATAATGCATTACTTAAGGTTGACATGCAGGTCATTAAAGTGACAATCATATGGCTCCAGCCATCATGCCGAATCATGACACGTAGATCATGTTAATTTACATTGTATAGTCATCTCATACATAATCAAATTAATATGAGCACTGCTATACCACATCACATGCAAACCATCCTGCAAAACCAAGTTGGACGCCTGTAATCGGTTTATGCAAAATTTTATTTTCCGTGGCTTCTAAGGTTTTGAAACAAACCGAAGCTACCAACGTCCATCATCAAGCATGATAATCCAAGTTCCTAGATTAACATCGCGGGGTGTATGAAACACGAGATAATAAAATCTTGAACCCCATACTAAACTTCGTCATACGCATGACTCCCATGCAGATCATATCTGCATTGCCCTTTCGTCTATGAAACATCCATCTTTCTTTAACTATGGTGGAACCCGAAGAACTATTAGCAATTCGTTGATCTGTCAATCAGCATACACAGGAGCAGCATGAAAGGATCGCAAATTTCCAGAACTTTGTGAGATTCCACCATGCCGTCAAGATCAGGATTATGCAAATTCAAGGGAAGCAACTGGAACATCGGGTAACAGATTTCATCTGCTACCCGCACAAATAATTTTCAGTAATAGAACTCATCTACTACCTAATTATATTGTGCAACTCCCATACATCTCTACGTATTATAGATCGCAACCTGCATCTACGCATAGCACGGCTCATGATGCCACTGTAGGGGAATGCAGCAGAAAACAAAAAATTTCCGACCTACGCACCAACCCAGGACCACTATGGAGACTGCATACAAGGTTTGATCTTTTTCGTTACCGACTCGTAGCGCAGCGGAAGTAGAGTCGATAACGATCGGTGGTGTAGATCCCCGCAGCTAGGATTTTACAACCTCCCACCCGCGAGGATGTACTCCCTCATCTGCCCCTCGGAAGGCCCTCCGGGAGGAGGTCGGACAGTCCCTCGGACAGCCCTTCGGGAGGACCCTCGAAACTCGGACGGTTACTCGGACAACCCTTCGCGAGGACACTCGAACAGCCCCTCGGGCAAAAGGACGAAACTACGACCTCTCTACGGGGTTGCACACATACGGTGTCATCTATCCGGCAGGGCTTCGCCGTCCAGAACTAGTTCCCACCGGAACCCAGACAGCCTTTCGGCACTACGAAACTATTTCGTGGGAGGGAGAGAGAATGCCAGATCATGCATGGCTTGTGTGAGAGAGTTGGAGTGGGGATGGAGAGATCCTCTCCACCTCCTTTTATAGGGGAAGGAGGGGGTGGTGGTGGCTGAAAATTTCAGCCACAAGACAAGCACCCACGAAACAAGGGGAAAGCATGTCCCCTTGTCCATGGCACCCCAACATGGGGGTCCCACATGGCGCTCCACCTCCTCCCAAGCAGCCCCACCTTTTGTGGGGCTGCCCCCCAGCACGGGGGCCCCCCAACACTTTGTCCAGCCACAAGGGGGCTGCCCCCTAAAGGGGGCGCCCCCAAAAACAGCCCAAAACAGCCCCCACGTATCGTGGGATCTTGTCCCCTCACGCTGGGACAAGATGTTTTCCGCGACTATTACTTCTAAAAAATTCTGAAGGTCCCAGAACATTTCTGGCACCCTCTAAAATTATCTGGACGTGCGCCGGAACATTTTTGGTATGGTGGTTTAATTTAAAACCATCGTCGTTTACCCGGTAAACAATTCCGGCAGCTCCGAAGCTTTTTTTTGGTTATTTCTCCGGAAAAATTCTAGAAAATACCAGACCAATCTGGCAACCTCCAAAACATTCCCCGTGCTTGCGGAAACCTTTTTGGATCAATGGTTTTATCCGAAACAACTTTTCGGTTTTATCGAAACTTTTTCGGTGTTCTCTCCGAAACTTTTCCGTTGTCTCCGAAACTTTTCCGGTGACTTTTCTCTCAGACTCCTTGTATAGTATTCAGCAGATAGATGACCCTTAAGCGTGTGACCCTGTAGGTTCGGTGAAGTATAGACATGACCCGGAACCCCTTCCGATCAATGATCAACATCGGAGCCGTGGACACCCATATTGACCCCTATACCCACACGAATGAATATTCGAGTGAACCTCTAGTTGCCGTGTGCTATTCCTGTTGCTTCGCAATATGTTACAAATACCCGAGGTGAGACATGTTGGCATTCCCATGGATCAACAACTTGTCCACTATGCTAGTTACATCGTTACCGGTATTGTTCTCTTTTCTCGTTACCGTGTTCCGGCATCCCTATGATTAAATCACCCTGTGTCTGGCCAGATGATGATGGATACCGTAACACCGAGAGGGCCCAGAGATATCTCTCCATCGCCGGAGGAGAAAATCCCAATCTTGAGCTATCAAGTTACTTGACATACTTTTCCATGAACCCGTAAGCTGCCGTAATAGCCACCCATTTACGGATGACGTTTCACAAACCCCAAAGTTCATGAAGCAAGCATGAAGAAACTCGATACTCTCATGGTCTAAGGAATCATGCAAACGTTAACCATCTCTGTGTTATTTAACCATTAATTTGTGACAAATGTATCTCATAGCATAACATCAATTCGGGTCGATTCAACACAAATGTTCTCCTAACATTGTGCCCTCAAAGTTGCCGGCATAGTCATGCCCATGATCAGGAAAACAGAACCATCATGCAACACTTGAGCTAGTCTTAGAGGCCAGACTAGGAATACATTTTACCGTTTATTATTCACACGTGCATATGAGTCTTCCTCCGAGCCTCGTGGTTATTGTAGACTCGAGAACCACAGCAGTTATAGCATGGAAAATAAACATAATTGTGAGCATGGAGATAAATAATAACATTTATTATTGCCTCTAGGGCATATCTCCTACAGACTCCCACTTGCACTAGAGTCAATAATCTAGTCAGTGCAGATGCACTTTACACCTATGGCATACTGGTGTAAAAATGCTTTGCTTGTGGCATAGCCTGATGTCCAACGGATCTGACAACTTTAGCTCCGTGTGTATCTTTGCATATCCTCGCGTTTTCACGCTTTCACAAAATTCATATTTTGTGTGGACTTGGCTTTGTATATGTGTGAATCATTGGTCGAAACCTGATTCCTCAGACTGAGCTATGGAGCAACTATCTACAATAGTGTCCCATTGACCAAAGCCTTCTTGGAACCATACTAAGTTCATGAATGAACTATATGATTCAACATCTTGTTTGTCGCTTCAAAAGTGGCAACATACTTAGCCTCTGTTATAGAATTCGCCACAGTAACCTATTTGGAACAATTTCCAACTAACATGCCACCATATTGTGTATCACACAAAACCCTTAACTTAAATCGAAAATCGCATGGAGCATTGATGAAGACTGTATCGATGTAATTACTTACAACGAGTACTTCATAATCTCTGCTTGCGAGAAAACATGTCATCAGTACTACTCTAGTACTCAATGACATCTTTCACTGTTGTCCCATGATCAGTACTTTTGGTCACTTCGGTATCTATACTCGCAACAACTTTGGAGTATTGGACATATCTGGTTGGTTTTACATACCATGGAATACATGATTAATCGAAACACAAGAGTGTGTGGAATCCCCATCATGTATTTTACTCATCAGTGTTTTGGGACACCGAGTCTTGCAAAAAACTCTTTCCATGTGACTTCGGCAAGAATCACTCCTTGGCATTTTTAAATGCTAAAATGTTTTAGCATTTTGTCAATATGTATTCATTGCTTAGCCCCATTAGGTAAATCTATCTCCATAGATCATCATGCCTAATATTGAGGCCATTTAGCCCAAGCACTTCTTCGAAAAACTATTTTCAAATGAAGTCCTTATTCGTGTTAAGAAATTTATTTCCAATTAACAATGTGTCAAGCACACAAGGTTTTTAGAAATGTTATTATGCTCCCACTTACTTTCTTGAAACCACAAGCATCTTCATTACTCATTGATGAAGTCAAACCCCTTTGACCATTCCATCAAAAACGAAGATTCCAACTCCATTTTGCTCAATTCTGTCCATTGCTGGAACTCTGAAGTTTGCATACTTACTAGCATCCTCTGGATTGACAAAATACCTTGGACTGTAACACATGCAAGTCCTTGGTTTCATTTCCATCAGATGGAAATCCTTTCGTCATCCATATTTCATATCTCATGATTGAAATATGTATTAATTGCTAGTTCCACCCGAACCGACTTTAAGCATTGTTACGGTGAAACAACCTCATCGTAGTCAACTCCTTGAACTTGTTATTGCAACAAGTCGAGCTTTATGGATAAAACATTTTTATCCATATCAGTTTTTAGTTCCATAATTATTCGTTAGACTCTAAGTCTTCCGAAAGGTGTATCAAGATTTTAATCTTGAATCACTTATATGGAAACTATCTCGGATTGTATTGGCATTTAGCCAATTCCGTAGTCAGGGCCCATCAACGCTTCCTTGTGTATTGTAAGTATACTATTTTCTAACAACAATATCTCGTATGCGCACCTGAGAGGTTTGCACGAGTTTCTCCTACGTGGTTCAGCTGCAAGTTCGACCGAAGTCCATACATCTCATGTAGAGGCTTCCGTATTAGTCGCAATAGGAAACTCTGGAATCACTTCCAAGGTCTCATTCCTTTGATTTGATCACGAAGATACTGTTATCTCGTCGAGTTGCACTGTTCTCCCACTCACCTTTTGAAAGAACCATTTTCTTCAAAAAACATACGGTTCTTTGTGGCAAACCTATTTGCCTCGGTATATTGAGGGAGGAATACCCAATAACTTGGGATAACCTACAAAGTAGCACTTGTTTGATTTGGAATAGGTCTGTAACCTTTTACACAAGCCCCATATTCCAAATGTTTAAGAAAAGATATAACATGGTTAGCGTACCATACCATGGCGTCATTTCAACAGACCTGATGGAGCTCTTTTCAGTGTAAAAGCCGCAGTCTCTAAAGCATTACTTTTAAAAGGGATAATGGCAAATTTATTTATGTCATCTTTGATCTTACCATGTCATAAATGGTTCGATTACATCTTCACGGACTTTCCACATGCATTGGTGTTCCGGGAGGTGCAAGTTATGAAACCCCTTTCACAACTCATCAGACATTCGCTAAACTTGTAACTCAAATATTCCTTTGCGCAATCAAATTGCAGAAACATAATTTTCTCATTACAATAACTTCTACTTCATTTTGAAAACCTTTCGAATAATTTCAAAAGATCCAGACTTATGTCTCATCAAGTAAATATCCATATATCTACTTGAGTCATTTCTGAAGATAGATAAATCCACTACTAACAACATTTATCGGACTACTCACATCAAATGTATGATCACCAATAAGTTTGTTGTTCGTTCCTTATGGCCTGTGAATGGTATTTCAGTTACTTCACTTTTCGGAGGAAATTTACAAGTGTTAGATAATTCAAAATCAAACGACTTCAAAATCCATCATAATGGAATTTTCCATGCGGGTTTCTCCAATGTGACCAAATGCAGTGCCACACTTGTGTGGTATTCTTTTAGTCTTGCGACATTTAGCGTCAGTGTTATGGATGTATCATATTACTATCAATATTCATAACATACATCCCATCTATGATGGAAGCATGGCCCTTTATGTTATTCATAATACTGAACAACAATTGTTGTTTTTATGAACAACTCTTTTGCATCAAACATTGTGCAATGGGCTAGAGTGTATGAAACTCTAAAATGAATTATGAAAGTAAACCTAGAGGTAATGTATTAATATCAATATTCATAACATACGTCTCATTCATAATGAAAGTATGGCCCTTATGTTATTCATAACACTGAAGATCAAAAGTTCTCTTATGAACAACCTTCTTGCAAGATACCTTATGCAAAGGGCTAGAGTGTGAAACTCTAAAATGAATTATGAAAGTAAATACATAGGTAATACACCGATGGAAGGTATAGTAACTATTACTATGTTTCCAGCGTGTATCAAAACCTCATTCCTGGCCAGTCTTTCAGGCCATAGTAGTTCTTACATCGAGTTGCAACAGAATGCAATCGAGCGGGTATCTTTGTGATTAGCTCACGATACCCAAGAATT
The DNA here is from genome assembly GCA_011799875.1 of Thinopyrum elongatum. Taxonomy (NCBI): domain Eukaryota; kingdom Viridiplantae; phylum Streptophyta; class Magnoliopsida; order Poales; family Poaceae; genus Thinopyrum; species Thinopyrum elongatum. Next base: position 31,313,290 of record CM022298.1, read on the forward strand.
AATGATTAACATGTTTAACCATAATTCCCAAGAACTATATCTTTGACCAGCCTTCTATACATCAAAAACTTGTATGACATTCATACATGAGCTGGATATTCCAGTCTTCTTTCCTTTTGCCTTTATACTTCTAATAGTTTAACTTTTAGTATTTCTCCTACTCTCAGAAGAAGCACCCAACTTAAGAGTGGCGTTAGCCTCGGACTTCCTAGGTGTGAAAGTCTCACTAACACCCTTCGGACATTTCCTTCCTCTTTAAGTTGTTGTTTTATTCACCTTCATTTACATGACAGGCGTTCTACTGGATCCCTCTTTTATCAGTCAAATGCCCAGTAAACACTTTTACTAATAGTTTGCAAACAAACATTGCTTTGGATATTCCATATCTTTCAGCCTTTGTTTGTATCTAAAAATTAATTTTCAGTTCCATGAATATCACATAACTATCCCAAAACTTTCAAAGTTCGGGTCTCATGGAAGCAAACATATTGCACTTGACAGAAAATGAAATTCTAGATTTTTGGATCGAAGGACGAGCGTCACATGATCTATAGCATTAGCGGGAGAATACCGAAAGCATGCGATAGGACAAAGTCCTTCTCGGCACTTTGAGGACAATCCTCACATTATGTTACCAACCGTAAAGTTTTAACCAGATATTTAACAGCTATTCAATTTTAATAGGGAAGATGGAAACGCGAGCCATTATTCTACAACTATTTTGCAAATCACACTTTAGACAGTGTTCTAAATTAATGGCACAGAGAATTAAACTAGTTAATTCTACAGTGCGCTCCCACTCAAATCAATATCTCTCATAATTGATTATGAGAGATTCAAGATCCGCATTTCAATTAAACGCCATTGATGGTGAGCATCACTGATGACGAAAATCTCAACCGGTAGGCAAACTTGCCAATCACATCTCTATGTGACTCTTGTTCATTTTTTGATGCGTGTGTTCCGAGCTCATGACTTTCATGCCTGAACTTCAAGACAACCAAGTGATCTCGCTGCGAGGTCTCAACTCACCCGCCTCACACTTCTCTAATCGTTCGTACCCATGTCAGCATGGCGCACCCCGAAAAGATAGGTGCCGTGACGGTGCTACACTTGGGAGAACACTAACTACTTGATATTTTTGTGAGAGATTACCCTAATAAAAGCGACTACCACGCAATCAAGAAGGGTGCATCATAAGGGATAAACATCTCAGGCAATTCATAATAGCATGATATGGTATAGCCCTTTCTGACGGAGAAGTCTTATATTTCTTCGTCCTCGGCATTCGCGTCGGTGTTCACCTTCACGAAGATTGCCACCATCTTGTCGATGCACCAGATAATATTGCTATCTCTATAGCTAATAAAATAATGCATTACTTAAGGTTGACACACAGGTCATTAAAGTGACAATCATATGGCTCTAGCCATCATGCCGAATCATGACATGCAGGTCATGTTAATTTACATTGTATAGTCATCTCATACATTATCAAATTAATATGAGCACTGCTATACCACATCACATGCAAACCATCCTGCAAAACCAAGTTAGACGCCTCTAATCGGTTTATGCAAAATTTTATTTTCCGTGGCGTCTAAGGTTTCGAAACAAACCGAAGCTACCAACGTCCATCATCAAGCATGATAATCTAAGTTGCTAGATTAACATCGCGGGGTGTATGAAACACGAGATAATAAAATCTCGAGCCCCATACTGAACTTTGTCATACGCATGACTCCCGTGCAGATCATATCTGCATTGCCCTTTCGTCTGCGAAACATCCATCTTTTTTTAACTATGGTGGAACCCAAAGAACTGTTAGCACTTCGTTGATCTGTCAATCAGCATACTCAGGAGCAGCATGAAAGGATCGCAGATTGCCAGAACTTTGTGAGATTCCACCATGCCGTCAAGATCAGGATTATGCAAATTCAAGGGAAGCAACTGGAACATCGGGTAACAGATTTCATCTGCTACCCGCACAAATAATTTTTAGTAGTAGAACTCATCTACTACCTAATTATATTGTGCAACACCCATACATCTCTATGTATTCTAGATCGCAACCTGCATCTATGCATAGCATGGCTCATGATGCCACTGTTAGGGAATGCAGCAGAAAACAAAAAATTTCCGACCTACGCACCAGCCCAGGACCACTATGGGACTGCATACAAGGTTTGATCTTTTTCGTTACCGACTCGTAGCACAGCGGAAGTAGAGTCGATGACGATCGGCGGTGCAGATCCCCGCAGCTAGGATTTTACAAGCTACCAACTGCGAGGATGTACTCCCTCATCTGCCCCTCGAGCAGCCCTCCGGGAGGCGGTCGGACAATCCCTCGGACAGTGTCACAGACAGCCCTTCAGGAGGATCCTCGAAACTCAGACGGTTACTCGGACAGCCCTTCGGGAGGACACTTGAACAACCCCTCAGGCAAAAGGACGAAACTACGACCTCTCTACGGGGTTGCACAGATATGGTGTCATCTATCTGGCAGGGCTTCGCCGTCCAGAACTAGTTCCCACTGGAACTCAGACAGCCTTTCGGCACTACGAAACTATTTCATGGGAGGGAGAGAGAATGCCAGATCATGCATGGCTTGTGTGAGAGAGTTGGAATGGGGATGGAGAGCTCCTCTCCACCTCCTTTTATAGGGGAAGGAGGGAGTGGTGGTGGACGGAAATTTCAGCCACAAGACAAGCACCCACAAAACAAGGGGAAAACATGTCCCCTTGTCCATGGCACCCCAACATGGGGGTCCCACATGGCGCCCCACCTCCTCCCAACCAGCCCCACCTTTTGTGGGGGCTGCCCTCCACCATGGGGGCCCCCCAACACTTTGTCCAGCCACAAGGGGCTGCCCCCTAAAGGGGGCGCCCCCCAAAACAGCCCAAAACAGCCCCCACGTATCGTGGGATCTTGTCCCCTCACGCTGGGACAAGATGTTTTCCGCGACTATTACTTCTAAAAAATTTCAAAGGTCCCAGAACATTTCCGGCACCCTCTAAAATTATCTGGACGTGCGCCGGAACATTTCAGGTATGGTGGTTTAATTTAAAACCATCTTCGTTTACCCGGTAAACAATTCTGGCAGCTCCGAAACTTTTTTTCGGTTATTTCTCTGAAAAAATTCCAGAAATTACTAGACCAATCTGGCAACCTGCAAAATATTTCCAGTGCTTGCCGAAACCTTTTTGGATCAATGGTTTTATCCAAAACAACTTTTCGGTTTTACCAAAACTTTTTCGGTGTTCTCTCCGGAACTTTTCCGTTGTCTCCGAAACTTTTTCGGTGACTTTTCTCTCAGACTCCTTGTCTAGTATTCAGCAGATAGATGACCCTTAAGCGTGTGACCCTATAGGTTTGGTGAAGTATAGACATGACCCGGAGCCCCTTCCGATCAATGATCAACATCGGAGCCGTGGACACCCATATTGACCCCTATACCCACACGAATGAATATTCGAGTGAACCTCCAGTTGCCGTGTGCTATTCCTATTGCTTCGCAATATGTTACAAATACCCGAGGTGAGACATGTTGGCATTCCCGTGGATCAGCATCTTGTCCACTATGCTAGTTACCTCGTTACCGGTATTGTTCTCTTTTCTCGTTACCGTGTTCCGGCATCCCTGTGATTAAATCACCCTGTGTCTGGTCAGACGATGATGGATACCGTAACACCGAGAGGGCCCAGAGATATTTCTCCATCGCCGGAGGAGCAAATCCCAATCTTGAGCTATCAAGTTACTTGACATACTTTTCCATGAAACCCGTAAGCTGCCGTAATAGCCACCCATTTACGGATGACGTTTAACGAACCCCAAAGTTCATGAAGCAAGCATGAAGAAACTCGATACTCTCATGGTCTAAAGAATCATGCAAACGTTAACCATCTCTGTGTTATTTAACCATTAACTTGTGACGAATGTATCTCAGAGCATAACATTAATTCGGGCCGATTTAACACAAATGTTCTCCTAACATTGTGCTCTCAAAGTTGCCGGCATAGTCATGCCCATGATCAGGAAAACAGAACCCTCATGCAACACTTGAGCTAGTCTTAGAGGCCAGACTAGGAATACATTTTACCGTTTATTATTCCACAAGTGCATATGATTCTTCCTCCGAGCCTCGTGGTTATTGTAGACTCGAGAACCACAGCAGTTATAGCATGGAACATAAACATAATTATGAGCATGGAGATAAATAATATCATTTATTATTGCCTCTAGGGCATATCTCCAACTCGCCCTTGCCGTTATATGTGTGAAAATAATATAAGGATAAGTCGCCCTAAAACAGAGGCAGATTATGCAAAGGATGCAGTCTCTAGAGCGCTGGCGGGTTAAGAGTAAATTGATAAGTCGCCAAAGGTACATCGGCGGGTTATCTAAAATTCAGGATTTGTGAAAATTTTGCTAAGTGTGGAGCAAACAGGTTTCACAATCAGACAGCTATATTTATGGATCTGCGGGGAGTTCAAAAAGAAAAAGAATTGCAGGTGATAGCGGAAGAGCTAGTAAGCTACTCATTGATTCTGAAGAGAAAGCAATCTATTCAAGATACAAGATGGATGCCAAATCAACTACATCAATACTTCTATTGTGTTTTAGATCAAATACAGGTTCTGTTCAAAAATATGATGAACTAGGACGAACGCCGACGAACTCTACGAACTGAGGTGACCTAATGTAGATCTGAGAAAAGGGGAACGTGGTACCCGACAACGATGGAGGAAGGCGGAGGCGTGCCGCTGAGTCCTGACGACGACAGGGTGATGCGGCGACCTCGGCTGGAGCAGGCTGGCGTGACTCGATAGAGACGGCGGAGCTCCGGTTGCGATAGGTGTCTCGAGGAGGAAGAAAAAGTGGAGGTGACGGGGTAAAAGTGAAAAAGGCGGACCCCTCATGCCTATTTATAAGGAAAAATGGGAACATTAAAAGACCTATGCGAAGATCGAGGAGGCGCAATAACTTCTACAATAAAAAGGGCGCCTCGATTTTCGGAATGGTGGATTTATAAAAGATCCGCTATGACGTCATAAGGATTTTTCTGAGTTTACAAAGGTGACATCATCTTTTATTATGGCGGGTTATGAAGAGCTATTCAAGGTTAAGCATTCAGAGGAATAAAAGAAGACTCGCCAACCGGAAGAATTGAAGATTGACATGAACAAATTCAAATTAATCTGGGGCCTAATGTTGGGGATATGACCCCACGATGTAACCCGCCTCTGGAGGGCCTAGTTAGGCTGTTGGCGACTTAACGGTGAGGCCTTAGACAGGCCCAAATGATTAAGATACAGAGCCAGGAAGGCGACTTACAAGATGGGCCGGATAGAGGCCCAAGGATAGAAGATGGAGCATGGCCCAGAGGTGTAGGCCGCTCGATGGCGACTTGACAAAGAAGGCAAGGCGACTTAGAACCAGGGTCGGTCACGAAGCATGACCCGACACGGACTCTTGTAAGCCCAGGGCCTCGACCTGTGTATATAAAGGCATGTCCCTGCGGCGGGTAAACTTAGGTTACAATCAATCAATAGTTAGGTTAAACGAATCCGCTCCCTTGTAATCGAATACTCAAGCAATACAACACAAAGCAGGATATAGCCTTTTACCTCAATCTTAAGGGGCCGAACCTGGGTAAACTCGTGTCTCTCATCGCGCTCAACCCCGACAAGCTAATCACCATCGCAATGGCTCCACGCTTAAGTTCTTTCTCTAGGACATTTGCCATGACAAAACTACGACATCCTTGGATATACAAAATGGGGTCAACCTAAATCCAATGTTTAGAAATTTATAGCAGTAAAAGAAAAATCGGTGGGATGGATCTTATATCATCCTCGTGACAGCTTTCACATTATCTTATACATTGGTTGAGGCAAAGCACTGGAATGGAATGGCAAAGAAATTGCTCATCCACATGCTTACTCTAAGTAATCCATTGATTCGGGACAAGTTACGTGTAGAGATATTTTACGCTACGTCATATTAGTACTTAATATGATATGTAGTATTAAGTTGATTAAACGGTTGATATAGATTGGTACATAATTTGGCTTAATTAGGATTTAGGTTTGTTGGAATTAATCACGATTTAGCTGCCGTGTCCCATACGTGCGTGCTTGTGCAGCAGAGAATCGGGCGGAATACACCCAGAAGCTACGCAGCCTTGGCCAAGAGCACCGGCGAGTACCGCATCAGACCACCGAGGTAACAAGCAGCTCCTGGTGGCCCAGGAACGTGTGCCCAGAGAATCGGGCGGAATACGAGGTAACAAGCGAGGTAACAAGCAGCCTTGGCCCATGGGGGAAATATCAGATGATACCACACTTCACATGCTACACTTCACATGCTACCAAGCTCCAAGTTTTAAAAAGTGGCATTTAGATGTTCTAAAAAATTCTGAAAAAATCCGTGGTTGTTCAGAAAACAGATGTTTATAACCCCTAAAAAATTCAGATCAAAATTCGAAATGTACATTGAGAAACAAAAAAGACAAATCTAAAATGAATATATGGATTTGTCTTTTTCGTTTCTCAATGTACATTTCGAATTTTGATCTGAATTTTTTAGGGGTTATAGACATATGTCTTGTGAACATCCATAATTTTTTTTAGAATTTTTGAAAACGTCTAAATATGACTCTTCAAAATTTGTATCATGGGAGCATGTAAAGGGTGGTATCACCTGATATCTACCCCTGGCCCATGAGCTTGTGCGATAGGCAAACACGGACATTCTGCCATGGAAGACTGCCGGAACGATAAAGAATGAGGAAACCTGGATGCGGAAATCATAACATCAAACTGTCCCAAAAATACCCCTAAAGCGTTAATATATTACCTGAATGACAAAAATGTACAGTCACATTTTTTTAAACTGGATGTACGTAAAAGGTCTCCAAGTGTAAACTCTGCTTTCTATCATGTGTTGCTTCAATTGTTGTCAGCAATGGCAGTCCCTATGTTGAACTAGTAAATCTATATAGATGAAGTTGAAGAGCAACTGAGATTGTTGCAAGAACCTGTTCCATGCGAATATATGAAAAGACAAGAAGAATTATAAACATTCTCGGCTGATGAACACTTTATATTCGGCCCATAACATTCCCAACCACCAAGAAACTTACAACGATTACATCCCATGTTATTCTTAGACATATCATATCTACTATACAATCAAAGTAATTAAGACATACACATTCTTTAGGGTGTCGATTGTTTATTGTTTCTCACTGTTGATAGGCTCCAAGAACAATTCTCGGATTTGCCTTTTCTTCTGATAATCTGGTTCCCCAAAACCATCCCCACCTTGGTAAACACAATGCGAAATTCGGGCCAAATTCACGCAAGTCTTGGCAAAATGTCTAGAAAATTTACAATTTTCGAAGGCTTCTACGTTAATTGACTTCCAAGCATCCACAATAAGGTCTTCCATGGCCTTGCGGGACTCCTTCTCACCAGAGTTATTCTCAAACATGTGGATAGCTATGGAAGATGGTGCATCCCCTCTTTCTAGCTCAGCCTGTTATGCATATTTTCCGACAACACACGTGGAGATAAATGTCATAAGACCTTAAAGAACGATTCAAATGTGGTGATGAAACTTACAGAAAAGGTTGATGGATTGTCCTTACGGAGTGTGTTGCAGAGTCATTGCAAAGCCGAACTATTAATGACACATACTGAACTAATCTCGGGTATCTTCCAACTTTATCAAGAGATTCTGAGGTGATTTTTTCCTCTGTGCTAAGTAGGGGAAACACATGTTGAAGCAGTAGTGGCCCAGTGGACGAAATTGATCTATTGTCCAAGTACTCTTGAAGTGTTGGTCTGCGGTTTCCATGGTGCCACTTTGCCTCCACTAGGTATGACTCGGTCACATCACCCCACTGCAAAATTATGTAGAATTTATCACGGTTCTTTAGTGAAAATATCCATACCCTATTAGGAAGTGAAGTTAATTATAAATATAAACATACCGCTTTTTTAAGAACATGGCGAACATCACAACCATGTTGTTTTAACACATTTTCAGCCACCTCACCTGATGTATTGTACATAACGGTGTAGAGTGCTTTCATGTATTCAGGGAGCCGTTCATCAGGACATTCTTCCCACCTGACAATATTTATTTGAGAAATTTCTAGATAATTTCAGAGCTCCATTCAAGGTGGAACAAACGTGCATGTCTTGTATACGCATGCTCCTCTATGATAAGAAGATTATTCAGTGATGATAAGAAAATTATTTCAATGATGATAGGAAAATTATTTCAAATTTTGCTAAATCTTGTATCTTTCCTTTTTAGCCGCATGCATTTGCCAAAAAAATTACAACCACATATAGTTTACCTCCTAATGGCATCAGTGAAGAGGATGAGTTCATCAAGAGTTCCATACACATCATAAACATCATCCAACTGAACTGCTAGATAAATGACTCTAGCAAGAGCTTCTCGGCATGCTCCGTGGTTTGGTTCCCACACTATTCCATTTGCGTAATGGTAGCACTCCATTAGACGATCCCTCGCAAACCCCAATTTTTCAACAAGGGCAATATCCTTCCTCCACCTACAATTAAGCCAATTTTATTATCTTAAAGAACTTTAAGTAAGTATATATGCAATGAGATGCAAGAAGTTCTATTATACAATTAAATGTAGATATAACTCCTAGACTCTGCATCATAGGATGCACACAATCCATCTACTATGGGGAGTAATTAGTGAGGTTTAATTTAATTGTAGGTTCTTCAATCTTAATTACCTCACAAGTCTCACAAGTTCTTGCTGATGCACACTTTGCACATGGTTAAAGTCCATCGTTGCGAATCCAAGGAGTAACCAGTCGGAATTGCTCACATCACTAGCATAGTGATCTATGAACCATCTTGCTTCTAGTCTAGGAGACCTCCGGTGCAATGGAAGGTCCAAAGCATGAACCACACTTTGTTGTACCTGGGGATTCGTGGACGGCAAGAGTTCTCTAAGAGCATTTATAGAAAATGTTTTTGCCTCATCTAATGTTTCCTCTCCTCCAAATGCAAGGTATGAAGCCTCGTAAACTGAGAGGAGTCCCTTCACATCCCCTAGTATGTGGTTGAGATTTTTCAGCAATTCTGCATATATTGGTACCATGAAATAATATCAGTTAATTACAAAAAAAAAAACCATACAACACGCCGAAGTTCAAGTACAAGTAAACCATTTTGCACATGTGTAGACTTTAATTTATTGAGTATATATGTAGATGACTTGGATAACAGAAATCAGACTGCTTAGTAAATGGAACGGGTCCAATAGTACTGTCCAACATGTATCGGGGTATGTAGCATGGACTAGCATCTTGAGATGATGTACTAACATAATAGACGTAGTTTAACATTTAGAAAGTCTTGATTTTTTTTGTTGAGAAAAATAGCAACATTCTACAACATACATATACCATGCCACAATTTTAAGATCCAAACACAACCAAAAAAAAAAAGTTAAATCTGCTTGTGAATAGTGCGATCAGGATGCTGTCTATATTACTTTCAGATTTGAATTTGGTACTATTCAGCTGATTATTAAGTTGTGAACTGAGGTTGGATCAATTTTAGGACTTGGTGATGTATTGATATTTCATATTTATTCAGGTATGTACTACCTGCAGGGAGCAAGACTGGGAAGCCACTCTCCCTGAGTAACCTGAACCTCAAGGCCGCGGAAGCAACGTCATCGGCATCATCATCATCACAGCTACATTGATGAGGTTTTGCACTATGGATAGTGGTGAGGATGTCGGTGTCTCATCGTCGAAGTGGTAGGAGATGCCGAGCCGTTGCAGTGTGTCGACGAGCCTGAGCTTTGCATGTTGGTCGTCGCATCCGCTGACCGCCACCAGCCGCTCCCTCACTCCGGCTTTCAACTTATCGAAGCTCCGAGCTCGTAACCCATCCAAGCGTGCACGTATTAACTAATTTCCATACGTATTTTCATCATCAGCTGATATATACTGGAATCTACTTGTGCTGTATTATGAGACAATAATCACCTGATCATGGGTATCATGGCTGCGATCGTCCAGCGATAACAGGAGGGAGTCGTAGTCCCAGGAGCTGGAAGCGTAGTTCGCTGACCGGCGAGCCGGTGGAGTCCACGACGACCACGACGAGGAGCAGCGCACTGTTTTCCGCGGCGACGAGGCCTGCGAGAGGCATTTGCTTGCCGTAGCCATAGTTGGCTGGAATTGCCACGCCATGGTGCTGCAAAACATAGCTAAGCTTGCTTGGTGCGGTTGCAATTGCTGGTTGTTGTTTGAGAGTAGCCAGAATACCAGCCAATTTATAGGCAAGCGAGCTAGCCTTGCTGGCCCTGCCCGCGTGAAAATAGTGGGACAAACTGTTTTCAACTGCAGGTTTGTTTCGGTGCATGACTCTTTAAGTCCGATTGCAAATACCAACTTGAACACTTCTAAACATGATAGACCACATCTAAACATGCGGCCTCCCACAGGCAGTCGAAAAAGTTGGTTCAAGCTAGATGTTGACTTCGTCCTTAGAAAGCCAGAAAAGATGGAGATATTGAAGTGGCTCAAACACACCTTGAAGTTTACTTATGGTTATGCATCGAATATAAGTAGGGGGGGGGGGGGGGGGGGGGGGGGTCAATCTTTTCAACGGCAAAAGTCATCGGGCTCAATAGCCATGACTATTATGTATGGATTGAGCGGATAATGCCGGTGCTGGTTCGAGGCTATGTCCCCGAGCGTGTCTGGCGAGTGCTTGCAGAGCTTAGCCATTTCTTTTGCACACTCTGTGCTAAAGAAATATGTCCCAAGATAATGAAACAATTGCATAAGAAGGCGTCGGAGTTGATATGCAAGCTAGAGAGGATCTTTCCGCCAGACTTCTTTACTCCGATGGCACATATCATTTTGCACCTCGCGAACGAGGTATTGTTGGGGGCCCTGTGCAGAATCGTTGGCCCTTGAGAGATAGAACAAGTATCTTCGTTAAAAATGTGGAAACAAAGCTAAGATTGAAGCTTCCATAGCTGAGGCAGTTATCCTAGAGGAGGTGTCAGACCTTACGACAATGTACTATCTTGACCATGTTCCCACTCTGCATAATAACGTGTCTCGATGCAATATAGAAGAGCCCAAGTATAAACCCAAGCTCCTCCTATTAAGTGGGCAAGGTGACAGGGCTGGGGGCTCGAAATCTTATAACATGCCAGAACATGAGTGGGAGGACGTCATGTTCTATGTATTGCACAACATCAAGGAAGTTGAGGATGTGTGGATGAGGTAATACCACTGCACCATTCTTTTAGTCAATTTGTCATGTTGACTTTGTCTTGTTCTTATACCGCTTTCCTCCTTTTAGTCGATTTGTGCTTGAAGAGTGGACGAGAATGGAGCCTCTTGATGCCACGGAGCGGAATACTCTTCTCCATAAGGGTGTCCCTGGAAGAATTTTGTTGTTGTTGCTTTGTTCATGGAGAAAGTAATGCACATTCCCCTGTTACCTAGTTTAACATTTATTAATTAACGAAACTAATGCATCCAACAATTTCAATTAAACTTATAGGGTAAAGATCCGAACACATCTATGGATGACGAACTGAGATGGGTTTCCATGGGTTTTAACAGTCGGGTCATGACATGTGAAAAGTATGATGTGAATGGGTATCGCTTCCATACAGAGGAGCACCAGAATAGCCGGCTTGATCCCAAAACTATAAATACCTGAGTGTTCACCGAAGGACAAAATGCAGTTGACTATTACAGAAAGGTAGGAAAAATCTAGGAGTTATCATTCAGCCGTGGGCGCGAAATCCTAAGTCTCGCTATGTTCAAATGCCGATGGTTCGACCCAGTTGAGGTGCTGTGACATACGCCCTCTGTTCGTTTAGTCGAAGTTAAACCATCAACCGTCTATGCCGGAGCCGATCTCTTTACTGTGGCAACCCAGGCCACGCAAGTTTATTATCTGCCCTACCCATGCCACAAAGAGTACCTAAAAGGTTAGGAAGTTGTGTTCAGGGTGCTGCCACATGGTAAGCTACCCGACCCGAATGACGACGTTTACTACAACATAAACCCCATGATATACGAGGGAGTGTTCAATCAAGAACAACATGATGATGTTGTCGAAAACAATGACGATGACGACTTGGGTGATATTAATGTGGACCCAAACAATGACGATGCACGAAATGATGGTGAAGAAATTGTGAATGAAAAAGGCAGAATTATGCTTGAAAAGTTAAATGAAGACGTTGACGAAGAGGAAGAGCCTCCACCTCCGTCAGACAACGAAGATGATATGCGTGATAGTGATGATGGGAATGGTCAAGGAATCGATTACAACATTGATGATTCGTATGGGTTCTAGCATATGTAGGTTTTATGTCTTTTTTGTATGGTTTATTAATATGCTTCCTTTGATTTGTGTCATATTCCTGAGGCATTATCTGAGTAGATATTCCTTCCTAGATTTATGTCATGGAGGTGAACCATCCTAATTCTCATGATTTACCAAAAAATCAGAGAGTATTCAATCAAAGAGGCAACACTGCCTATGGTTAGGACGTCGATCTTCTTAATTCTCATGACTTGCCAAAAAATCAGAGAGTTTTATGTATCTTTGTTATGTTTTATGTCCTTTTTATGCTTATTTATTTATAGCATGCTTACACATTGCATCTTCATTTTTTATTATTAATGTGCTTTCTTGCTTCCTTCATAATTCACTTTTATGCGTTTTTTGTATGCTTATTTATTTCCAGCATTGCATCTTTATTGGTTATCCTTACTAATTGTTTACTCTCTTCTCAATGCAGGTGATTGAACCATGGGCAAGGCCGACAACACGGGTTTGCTAAGCAAACTCGCCGCAACTGTTGCTCGAAGTGGAAGAGCACATAATGTTTCCCCTCGACCACTTGAGGATGAAACCACACAAGAAGGTCGAGGGGTTGGGGGAAGAGCCCCTGGAAGAGGAGGGGGTGAGGGAAGACCCCCTAAAGGAGGACGGGGTGGGGGAAAGAAACTGCGCTCTGTGGCCGCGATAGGGGGTTGTCTTTGACACCATCCTGTAGTGAGGTACCCTCTTAGTCCAAGGAGGAGGAGGTTGGCGAGGAGAGGGAGCTCGAGGAGGAGGAGGTCGGCGAGGAGGAGACCGGCGAGGAGGAGGAGGCTGAGGAAGACGCATGCGAGGAGGTGGGTGGTGGGGAGGGGTGGCGGGAAGGTGTGGCTGCTTGGTATTGCGCAACTCCCTCACCTTCCTACTACCGAGGAGAAGACCCTCATTGTTCCCAAGGGGAAAGTGTAAGTCCCTTTAATCATATTTTGAACACATACTAACATTTTGATTGTACACATGCTACTATTTTGATTCTTTTGTAGCAATCGGGATGTTGTTGGCCAGGGCTGGATTCCAAATGACATTATCACTATCCTGCTGAAGGAGTTTTGGTCAGGCCTGTGCAACCCACGGCCAGACGCGGACCTGGAGCTGCGGGTTTTGGCTGCGGGAGCTGGAGCTGTGGGAGCACTATGAAGCTGCCAACCTTTTGGAGTACGGGGCGGCTGCTAAGGCCGTGATCAAACGCTTTTGGGCAAGTTCTCTTCAGAAGCACGAGTCTTCAATTTTGTTTATAGTTTACCATCTAATCACTTAAGTCATGGCTCGTTCCATTCTGTTTTATGCATGACTGTAGCAATTCCATAGAGTTCTCGAGGACGACAAGGCCAGAGCCGATGTGGTCTTGGTGGAGGCTCCAAGGAAGAAGGCCCTCCAAATGCGGTACGATGTGCGCTGGGTGGCCATCTTGCACTTCTACCACAACGTTCTCCACCAGAAGATGACCAAGTGAGGCATAGAAGCGACGGCTTACCTTGACTAGGCCGCAATATTTGGACGTAAGTATTACAGATTTTTCATTCCCACGTTTGTGGTAAATTTCATTGTTTCATGTTGACATGCCATGCTTCCATTATTTAGGTGATCCCTTCTTGGTGCTACAGAAGGAGTGATTGATGGGAGAAGTTGGTGGATAGGTGGCTCGAGGACGATGCAGAGTTTGCTGCCAAGAAGGAGGAGGAGAAGAAGAAGAAGAAGAAGAATAAGAAGAAGGAGAAGAAGAAGAAGAAGAAGAAGGAGGAGAAGAAGGAGAAGAAGGAGGAGGAGAAGAAGGAGAAGAAGAAGCATGGCCGCTACCCGGTTCTGGATGGCGTGATCACTCCTAGTGTCTCTTACACACGGCTCCGAGCTACCAGGCCGAGTGGGAGTACGCCCGTAGACAGCCGAGCATGTCCAGCCAGCGTGGTGTAAATATTTTCCGCCTTTCTTCCTTTTTCTCACTTTATTTTCCGCATTGCTATGTTTTATGAGTTCCATCATGTCATATTGTAGGCCTACATTAGGTTTGTGGAGCTTCATCGTGTCGAGTGTGCCCAACACGTCTAGAAACTTCAAGTGTACAAGGAGTACAACCGTCAGATGATGACGGTTAGTTTTTCCCACATAGAGCCAACATAAATATTGCACTTTCCTTTCTTCTAACATTCTTGTTTGCTTGGTCAACTAACATGCAGAGTATGTGGGCGGCTATGAAAAATACCGCTCTTCCACAAATGGGACGAGCACCACCACATCCTGGAGCATACCCACACTTGCCTTCGTTCAAAGAATTTGTGGCACTAGGCAGTGGGACTCCTGTTAGTACATTGCCAAACTATTCAACTACTAGTTATCGTTGATTCAACACTACCATATTTCCCATTACTATCTCTTGCTAAAACATGCAGGGAACCGGTGGATCATCCGTTGCTGAAGGTACTGCTACTTCTGGTTCATAGAGCGCACACACTTCGCTCTACCTCAGTGGTGTTGCGGCTGGTGGTTCGGCTGGCGGCGCTGACGACGGTGGTGGTTTCGATGGTCGTGGTGGTGCTTAGGTGATGTTAGGGATATGTACTTGGCGCTATGATGCTTGTACGACTTGTTGCTATGATGCTTGTATGACTTGTGTGCTTGTTTAGATGACGACGATGTTGACAACTTTGGGTGCTATGATGCTTGTTCATGAATTGTTGCTATGCTATATGTGTGCTTGTTTAGATGATGACGAAGATGTTGGTGTGGAAGTTCTGATGAAATCTTATATGTGATGTGGAATATACATATATATTTGCTGTTAATTTGCACGGAAGAAACAAAACATAAAATATATATAAAAAATTGACCAGAACTACGCCGTCGGCAAGTACCACGTGACGCCACCTGGTAGCACGACCGACAGCTATGCCGACGGCAAGCGATTGCCGTCGACATAGGTGCCACGTGGTGCCTCCTGGTGGTTCCCATGCATGTATCCTCAACAGCTATCAATCATATCCGCCCTAGGCGTTATTGACTCTACGTATGTACTGTCGAGTATAATTGCAAGTGTGATCATTCCTAAGTGACTCCCATGCATGTATGAATTTTCTCTTCTTCTATAGCCATCGTCAGTTGCAACACATGATACAAAACATAACTCTTAGTTGCTCTCCAGTGTGGTCTTAGTTTCCACATAGGAGATGATTGAGAAATTATGTGTGTCTATGAATCCCGTCAAGAGTATCGTCTACTGTGGTCGAGGCACATCTAAGATCTTAGGATTCGGTGCCACATTTTACAGGTATAATGTATAGACTACCTAACTTCAATATACTAGTATAAACGTTGTTAAAATTACACTACGAATACTGTAATTTGATCTTAACATTATCACAATTTCTACAAATAGTCTAAAAATACCAATAAACTATTAGGAAAATGAGTGTACAAATTATTTTGCATTTTTAAAATGGGTTCCGTGGTCAATGGCTCCGATGGCACTCCATGCATCCGCCCAGGCCGGTATCATGATCTTAACTAGCTAGTAATCAATCAATCGAAATATGTGGAAAGTGAATCACGGAGATGACGGAGGTGGCTTGTGTTGGCAACAATGGAGGCAAAACCTAGGCAGCGACAATAGTGATTCGGTTTGAGGTGTGTGTCTAGTGCGTAAGATCAGGGCATATGAAATTTACTTTTCTTTTCTTCTTTCAAGTCTGATACCAAATTCATCTCAACGTCTTGAAGTAAGTCATCATTAAAGTAATATGTTTGATCACAAACCTGATATTCAATAAGGTGCCCAAGCTCATCTGCACCCGATGAACAGTGAATTCAAAAGAAAATCAAACAATTCTAAAAAAAAATTAGGTGAAAGATGTTCCAATACGTCATGTTCATGCCAAATTTAGATCCCTTCTAGAAGATATAGATGGCTTACTAGCTATTCTGTATAGAGATAGTGGTGCCATGTAGGATGGCGTCACTAGATGTATACCTCTGATACTGACGGATCGTAGTGACGTACTGTCCGGGATAATTCCAGGCGAGGTCGTGCGTAAGTGGCTCCCATGGGTGCATGAATTTTCTCTTCTTCTACACACACCATCGGTTGCTGCACATCATACTAAAGAAAACTCTTGATTGCTCTCTGGTCTGGTTTTAATTTCCACATGGGATATGATGGAGAAATGACATGTGTCTGACTGTGAATTGCATCGATATTATCGGTCTAGTATGTGGTCGATCCACACCTTTGATCTTAGCGTTTGGTGTCACATTTCAAAGGTATAATGTATAGAGTACATAACTTAAATATACTAGTTTACAATTTGTTACAACTGCACTAAACACAATTATTTTATCTTAACATTATCATAATTTCTAGAAAATAGTGTTAAAATACCATTAAACTATTATAAAAAACAGTGTATAAATTATTTTGTACTTATAACTTGTGCCATGGACAATGGTACCCAATGTATCCTCACCAGCTATCACTGATATCCGCCATCGGCATCATTGACTGTACGTATGTACTGTCAAGTATAATTCCAAGTGCGATCATGCCTAAGTGGCTCCCATGCATGTATGAATTTTCTCCTCTTCTACAGCCATCGTCGGTTGCAGCACATGATACAAAACATAACTCTTACTTGCTCTCCAGTGTGGTCTTAATTTCCGCATGGGAGATGATTGAGAAATTATGTGTGTCTATGAATCCCGTGAAGATTATCTATCTACTGTGGTCAATGCACACCTAAGATCTTAGCATTCGCTGCCACATTTTACAGCTATAATGTATAGACTACATAACTTCAATATACTAGTATAAACATTGTTAAAATTACACTACAAATAATGTAATTTGATCTTAACATTATCATAATTTCTACAAATAGTCTGGGAATACCATTAAACTATTAGAAAAATGAGTGTACAAATTATTTTGCATTTTTAAAATGGGTGCCGTGGTCAATGGCTCCCGTGGCACCCCATGCATCCGTCCAGGTATCACTGGTCTGAACTAGCTAGTAATCAATCAATCGAAATATATGGAAAGTGAATCACGGAGATGACGGAGGTGGCTTGTGATGGCAACAAAGGAGGCAAAACCTAGGCGGCGACAATAATGATTCGGTTTGAGGTGTGTGTCTAGTGCGTAAAATCAGGGCATATGAATTTTACTTTTCTTTTCCAATTCTTTCAAGTCTGATACCAAATTCATCTCAACGCCTTGAAGTAAGTCATCATTAAAGTAATATGTTTGATCACAAACCTTATATTCAATCAGGTGCCCAAGCTCATCTGCACCTGATGAACAGTGAATTCAAAAATAATAAAAACATTCAAACAATTCTGAAAAAATTAGGTGAAAGATGTTCCAATACGTCATGTTCATGCCAAATTTAGATCCCTTCTAGAATATATAGATGGCTTACTAGCTATTCTATAGAGAGATAGTGGTGCCATGTAGGATCGCACCACTAGATGTGTACCTCAGATACTGACGGATCGTAGTGACGTACTGTCCGGGATAATTCCAGGCGAGGTCGTGCGTAAGTGGCTCCCATGGGTGCATGACTTTTCTCTTCTTCTACACACACCAGCGGTTGCTGCAGATCATACTAAAGAAAACTCTTGATTGCTCTTCGGTCTGGTTTTAATTTCCACATGGGAGATGATGGAGAAATTACATTTGTCTGACTGTGAATTGCATCGATATTATCGGTCTAGTATGTGCTCAATCCACAGCTTTGATCTTAGCGTTTGGTGTCACATTTCAAATATATAATGTATAAAGTACATAACTTAAATATACTAGTTTACAATTTGTTACAACTGCACTAAATACAATCATTTTATCTTAACATTATCATGATTTCTAGAAAATAGTGTTAAAATACCATTAAACTATTATAAAAAAATAGTGTATAAATTATTTTGTACTTATAGGGTGTGCCATGGACAATGGTACCCAATGTATCCTCACCAGCTATCACTGATATCCGCCATCTGCATCATTGACTGTACGTATGTACTGTCAAGTATAATTCCAAGTGCGATCATGCCTAAGTGGCTCCCATGCATGTATGAATTTTCTCTTCTTCTACAGCCATCGTCGGTTGCAGCACATGATACAAAACATAACTCTTAGTTGCTCTCCAGTGTGGTCTTAATTTCCACATGGGAGATGATTGAGAAATTATGAGTGTCTGACTATGAATCCTGTCGAGATTATCTATCTACAAATAGTCTGGGAATACCATTAAACTGTTAGAAAAATGAGTGTACAAATTATTTTGCATTTTTAAAATGGGTGCCGTGGTCAATGGCTCCCATGGCACCCCATGCATCCGCCCAGGTATCACTGGTCTGAACTAGCTAGTAATCAATCAATCGAAATATGTGGAAAGTGAATCACGAAGATGACAGAGGTGGCTTATGATGGCAACAATGGAGGCAAAACCTAGGCAGCAACAATAGTGATTCGGTTTGAGCTGTGTGTCTAGTGCGTAAAGTCAGGGCATAAGAATTTTACTTTTCTTTTGCTATTTTTTAAAATCTGATACCAAATTCATCTCTATGTCTTGAAGTAACTCATCATTCAAGTAATATGTTTGATCAAAAACCTGATATTCAATTCGGTGCCCAGGCTCATCTGCACCTGGAGAACAGTGAATTCAAAAAATTAAAAAAATTCAAATAATTCTGAAAAAAAATTAGGCGGAAGATGTTCCAATGCTTGATGTTCATGCCAAATTTACCTCCCTACTAGGTGATATAGATGTTTACTAGCTATTCTATAGAGAGATAGTGGTGCCATGTAGGATCGCGTGACTAGATGTGTACCTCTGATTCTGACGGATCGTAGTGACCTACTGTCCCGGATAATTCCAAGTGTGATCGTGCGTAAGTGGCTCCCATGGGTGCATGACTTTTCTCTTCTTCTCCACACACCATTGGTTCTGCACATGATCTAAAGAAAAACTCTTGATTGCACTCTGGTGTGGTTTTAATTTCCACATGGGAGATGATGGACAAAGACGTGTGTCCGACTGTGAATTGCATCGAGATTATCGGTCTAGTATGTGGCTGATCCACACCTTTGATCTTAGCATTCGGTATCACATTTCAAAGATATAATGTATAGAGTACATAACTTGAATATAGTAGTTTACAATTTGTTAAAATTATACTAAACACAATAATTTTATCTTAACATTATCATAATTTATACAAATAGTGTAAAAATACCATTAAACTATTAAAAAATACTGAACAAATTATTTTGTACTTATAGGGTGTGCCATGGCCAATGGTACCCCATGTATCCCCACCAGCTATCACTGATATCCGCCCTAGGCATCATTGACTATACGTATGTACTATCGAATATAATTCCAAGTGCGATCATGCCTATGTGGCTCCCATGCATGTATGAATTTTCTCTTCTTCTACAGCCATCGTCGGTGCATCACATGATACAAAATATAACTATTAATTGCTCTCCAATGTGGTCTTAATTTCCACATGGGAGATGATTGAGAAATTATTAGTGTCTGACTACGAATCCGGTCGAAATTATCTGTCTACTGTGGTCGATGCACACCTAAGATCTTAGCATTCGGTGCCACATTTTACAGGTATAATGATAGAGTACATAACTTCAATATACTAGTATAAAGTTTGTTAAAATTACACTACAAATACTGTAATTCGATCTTGTCATTATCACGATTTCTAGAAATAGTCTAAAAATACCATTAAACTATTAGTAAAATGAGTGTACAAATTATATTGCATTTTTAGAATGGGTGCCGTGGTCAATGGCTCCCATGGCACCCCATGCATCCACCCAGGTATCACCGGTCTTAACTAGCTAGTAATCAATCAATCAAAATATGTGGAAAGTGAATCACAAAGATGACGGAGGTGGCTTGTGATGGCAACAACGGAGGCAAAACCTAGGCGGCGACAATAGTGATTCGGTTTGAGGTGTGTGTCTAGTGCGTAAAGTCAGGGCATATGAATTTTACTTTTCTTTTCCAATTCTTTTAAATCTGATACCAAATTCATCTCTATGTCTTGAAGTAAGTCATCATTTAAGTAACATATTTCTTTAGAAACCTGATATTCAATTCGGTGCCTAGGCTCCTCTGCACCTGCTGAACTGTGAATTCAAAAAAGTACTAAAAAATTCAAACAACTCTTAAAAAAAATCGGTGGAAGATGTTCCAATACGTGATGCTCATGCCAAATGTACCTCCCTACTAGGAGATATAGATGGCTTACTAGCTATTCTATAGAGAGATAGTTGTGCCATGTAGGATCGTGTGACTAGATGTGTACCTCTGATACCGACGGATCGTAGTGACCTGCTGTCCGGGATAATTCCAAGTGAGATCTTGTGTAAGTCACTAGTGCAGAACCGGGCTATAGCACCGGTTCGTAAGGCCCTATAGTGCCAGTTCCGCAACCGGCACTAAGGGGTGGGGACTAAATGTCCCCCCCCCCCCTTTAGTACCGGTTCAACACGAACCGCCACTAAAGGGCCACCACGTGGCACGAGCCAGCGCCGGGGGCTGGGAGACCTTTAGTACCGGTTGGTAACACCAACCGGTACTAAAAGGTTTAGTGGGTTTTGGGTTTATGATTTCTTTTTCCTTTAATTTTGTGTTTTCCATTTAATTCTTTTTCATTTGCTGGTATTTTACGATACTACATATTGTACATGTTATGCATATATATAAATAGAATTTCTCGTAGAACCGATCATATATACATATATATCATCGAATGTTTCACACCACCATTCACACATACACATGTATATATACAAGTTGGTATATACAATTTCTCCTACATGGAGGCATTACTGCGGTACCGGGTAATGATATTCTCGTTTGGGACCTATGACCTGGTCGAGCAAAAATCCTGCTATTTCCTCTTGAATTGCTCGTACGTGATCCGTTGGTAGGAGCTTATCCCGCATCTCATTGAACTTTAAAGAAGGAGATCAAATATGCATGTATTAGTTGTGTGTATATATATTAGATATCGATAATGATGTAAAAATTATGAATAGTGTTCTGGCAAACGTACCCATATCTGTCTATCAGATCTGCTCTTTTCGGACGCCATCATGCGAATGTTCTCGCAAACGTAGTATGCACATAAATCAGTCCCCCGCTTGCTTCATGGCCTTTACGAGAATAGAATTCAATCAGATAATAATTAATCAAGCATGATAATTAATGGTATTGAAATTAGAATTAAAGAGATGGTAGCTAGCTAGTACTACT
Organism: Thinopyrum elongatum; assembly: GCA_011799875.1. NCBI lineage: Eukaryota > Viridiplantae > Streptophyta > Magnoliopsida > Poales > Poaceae > Thinopyrum > Thinopyrum elongatum. The sequence goes on from CM022298.1 coordinate 31,334,984, forward strand.
TAATTAATTACCTTGGGTTGATATCATTTCAACTTTTCTTTTCAAGTGCCTGGAACCTGTTTGATGAACTTTTCCCAAGCCCTGCCCGCCGGCAAAGAAAATGAATAAAGGAGTTATTAATTAGTTGATATCAGGAAATGACGAACTAAAGAGGCCGACATATATAGTTTGATAATGATTGAAATTACCTGTTGACTATCCACTTCACGATTTCGTACTCAGTAACTGGTTTAAGTAGTGAGTCCAGTACTTCAATTTTTCCATCTTCAACTTGAATGATTAATAAGATCCAGTGGAAACTGCATGCGCACACGTTTGCATGTATAAATTAAGCGGGCATGTGCATAACACTCATCAACTACCCTAAACCCTATACACTTATTAACGTATAGCTAGTAAGCAAAAAACAGAATTTGTAGTACAAGACAGTGTGACTCACCCGAAGTTGTAAGGAAGTAGTATATCTCGATTGCTGTTGAATTTCTTCAAGAACTCTAGCATGTTTTTCTCTACTTCTTCTCGATACCATTCATATGTCCATGTCTCTTGATTAATGGTATTTGGGTCAATGAACCCAATGCCATAGCGTCCAGCTTTTTTCATTTCATAGATCTTCATCCTGCATAATACCACAGAAAAGAATATAGTGAGGATAATTACAGGTAATGATCAACGAGCACTACAGCTAGCTTGAGACTTAAATTACAGAAATAAATCACTTACAGACAATAGCAACTGACGATAGATTTGTCGAGTGCATCTTGATTGAATAACTGAAACATTTCTTGAAACTCAACCCACAAATCTTTTTCATGGAAGTAATGCTCTGCCTTGACTTTCACCATGAGGGACTCTCGATTGGTAGTCTTGGCAATTTTCATGTACCATTCATGCAATTCATACATTCTCGTTGGGAGCTTCTTGACCTCCTCAGGCTTGACCAAAGCTTCGCCGCAGACATATTTCCGTTTTATGTCCTTCTCTCTAAGCGTATCCATGGGCTCGATCTCTAGGAGTTGATAAACAGTGATACCGAGCTCTGTAGCCTGCCTTCTATGCTTGTCGGTTATTACCAGCTGATCGGCGCCGGTACTCGCATGTGTTGGTACAATGAGCGGGGGGATCGATTGCACCGCCTGTTCTCCCAGCTGGGGAACAGTTTTCCCGCTTTTTTTGGCAGCTGCTTGGCTAGAGATGGAGCTCGAGCTCGACTCCTTCTTTTTTTTTGTGCTTGATATGCCTTCCTGATTTGGCGCTCATAGTCTGAGTCAATAGGCTTGGGAGCTAGTGGTTCAGCCATACGAATAAAGTGGTCAATGACATGCTCAGGTACTTTCTCCTTTGGCGGCGGTGGCGGTTTCGGTCCAAAATGGGCCCTCACTTGGGCTTGCACTTCTCCTTTGTTTTCCTCCACATTTAGGTCGTAAGGCCTCTTCGGAAGAGGCGTGAGGCTTGGACCAAATTGGAATCTCTTGCCTCCTGTACCTGTACTTGTACCGCTAGCCACCATAGCTGCGGCGGCTCTCTTCCGCTGTTGCTTAGGCGGCGGAGACGGCTGACGCGGTGCCTGACTTGGAGTAGGAGGAGTGGGCTGACGCGTTGCCGGACTTGGCGGAGGAGGAGTGGGCTGACGCGGTGCCGGACTTGGAGGAGGAGGAGTGGCCTGACGCGTTGGCGGACTTGAAGCAGCAGGACTCTGCTGAGGCGGTGGCTGATGACTTGGAGGAGCGGGAGTCTGCTGACGCGGTGGCGGACTTCGAGGAGGAGTCGTGTAACACCCCCAGTGGTCAACTACAGTAATCACCCTTTTGATTATGCCATGTCATCATGATTATCAGTGCCTAAACATCATTCGCATCATATTGCATTTCAACTCCTAACTCAAATTCAAATTTAAATGAAAGTGGAAAATAAAAGTTGTCCAACATAGAAACTAAATTGTTCATTAAATAGCAAATAAATCAGAGACACTTCTAAAATTATAACCAACAAATAATAAATTAATTAAGTAACTCTAACAGTGCCAAAACAGCAGTATTTAAACCCCATTTAGTTTTATAAAATTGTAAATGAAATGGTATGGACTCAAAACCATTTTATGGCATTAGTACATGATGCACTGGAGTTTTGTGACTAGTTCACATATTTTACAAAACTAATTGTGAGGCCACACATTATTGCAAAACCAGAAAACAGAAAAGAAATAAAGCAAAAATCAAAAAAAAAAAAAGCAAACCCACCCCCCCCCCCCACTGGGCTACGGCCCAGCATGCCACCGGCCCAATTGGGCAAATGCCCAACCGGCCAAGCCCACCCCCACTCCTTATCCCCTCACCCCCCCCGCAAAACCTGACCCAACCACCCACTCCCCCCCCCAATCCCTCGTTTCCTCCCCCTCCCATCCGATCTGGATCGGGGGAACGACCCCGCCGCCCGGAACGAACCACGCCGCCGCCTGGACCTCGCCGGATCCGTCGCCTCGCGTCCCCGTCCTCCTCCCCACCGGCCTGCTTCCTCTCCGCCATCATCGCCGGTCGTCTCCGTCCTCCTCCTCATCCCCCATTGCCCCGAACCCTACGCCCGCAGTGAGGACCCCGGTCCTCCTCTCTCCCCTGTCGCCGCCCGTGCACCGCGCTCGCCGGCGACCACTGCTGCTGACCCGCGCCTCCGGCAACAGCCGCGCTGGCACCCCGCCGCGGCCCCTCCCGGCTCCTCCGCGCGCCCCTCCCGCTCCTGGCCTCTACCTGAGCCGCTCGCACGCCCGCGCCTTGCTCTCATCCTGCGCCGCCTGCGCCCGCCGCCGTTGCCGGCCACTGCAGCCGCGCCTGGCCTGCCTCGCCACGCCTTCCCCCCCTCTCCCCGCTGGCCGCGCCCGAGGCCAGCGGCCGGGCGCCCGCACGCCCGCGCTTGTTCGGGCGTAGCCCGATGCCCGCGCCCGCTAGGCCTCCCGGGGCCACTGATCAATGGGCCTGGCCCCTGTGCCGCTGACAGCAGGGGCCCACGGCCCAGAACTGTGTTAAAAAAAAGAAAAAAAAAGAAAAGGAAAATAAAAATAGTTAATAAAATAAATAATTAGTTAATTAATTAATTAAGTTAATTAATCCTGTTTAATTAGTTTAATTAATTAGTTAGTTTAATTAATCAGAAATTAAGTAGTTAAACTCTAATCAAACCTAATGTGAGAATTACATGTGGGACCCACTGGTCCTGATGTCATGCTGACGTCAGCAAACACTATTCTGGATAATTCGAAATTAAATAATTAAATAAATTCAGAAAATTAATAAAAACTTTAGAAAATCATATAAAATAATCCGTAGCTCAGATCGAAAAACTTTGAACATGAAAGTTGCTCAGAACAACGAGACGAATCCGAATACGCGGTCCGTTCATCCGCCACACGTCCCTAACTATCCGAACATGCAACCGTTCCCCTCTTTTCGTCTGTCCGAAATGCCGGACACTGGGAATACTTTCCTGGATGAATCCCACCTTCGCCAGTATCACTCGGCACTGCGTTAGATCACCTCCGTCACCGCGTATTGCCATGTTATGCTTTGTGATGCACTTGTTTGTCGTGTATTTATACTGTTTCCTCCCCCTCTTCTCTCTCGATAGCCCCCCTACCCCGACATCGTCCCCGAGACCGACGCAGCTCCGGAGCCCGAAGACAGCATTGACGACCTTGCCATTGCCGCCGAGCAACCAGGCAAGCCCCCCCCCTTGATCATCCCGATATCGCCCCTTCTATTTCTCATGCTTGCATTAGAATTGCTGCTGCTGCTGCTTTACCTATTCTGATGCATAGCCTGTTTATTGTATCCTGCTGTTGATAATTACCTGCATAGCCTAAACTGTTCAGTCTAGGCTGGGTAGAGACCTATCAGTGACCCCACTTATCCCGACTGCCGCGCTGGATTGTCAGAAGACCCGATCAACGGGAATTGAAGACCAGGCCCCGACACCGCACATCACCCCCCTTAGTTGTAACGACACTGCAGCGTTACTATCGAGTGCCGAGGGTGAAACCTCTTGTAGCACTCCTGATGTTAACTCTGTAGAGTAGCTATTCGGTCGTGGTCATCGAGGGGGATTCCTCCTTCACCACTTCCGGTAACGACGCTGTCGTGCAACACATCAAGTGTGAACCCATCGAGGGTGAATCCTCCGAGTTCACCTTGACAGACACATCGAGTAGGAATCCAACGAGGGTGATACCTCGGATTCCCCTGATGTTATGGACACACGGATACTCGGACTTTACACTGTTACTTGGATAGGCGGGTAGACCCTGAGGGGTACCCGCGTGCGCTTGAGAGGCGAGTGTTGTGAAGACGGGTGCCTGTATGGTGTCCGAGTGATGAATACGAGGCGCGGCCGGGCATTCTTAACCCTTGCAGAAAGTCCTCGAGACGGGGCGACGGGGTCACATCTTTCGTGAGTCTCTGCTCGTTACCGCAAGCCCCTAGTCCTAACGATTTGGATATTTGATCCGAGCAGGCCTCTGGTCTGATAGCACTAACCATCACGTGGGCATAGTATGGGTGTTCTGCATCGTATGCATCAGCCGAAAGCTCTGTCAGACGTCCAGTTCAGCAGTGCGGCATGGAGTGATTGGCGCCATTGCGGTGGTGCTTGGATCTGAGCCATGTGCGCAACGACCCGGAGGGCGAGGGGCGATGGCCAAGACCCCCTTGCGCTTAGGATGTAGACCGGCGGGGACCTCTCTGCTGAGCTGTAGGTAGGGTTGTGATGTGTTGTTTGGCCGAGGCCGGGCATGACCCAGGAAAGTGTGTCCGGCCGGAGTTAAGCGAGCGTGATGGGTAAGTTGGTGCACCCCTGCAGGGAAGAACATTTCTATCGATAGCCGGTCCTACGGTAAAGGACACTCGGAGTTGTATCCCGATCGATACAACTAGAACTGGATACCTATGATGAGACCTGTATGTATGGCTCTGGGATTGCTTTCTCGCAGGGAGTCGAGAAAGGATCTCTGGGTGAGGTTGAGACTTAATGATACTGCTACATTATATTGTACTGTTCTACTCTCTTCTATTGCTGCAAGACCTCTGAAGATGCTAGTCTTCGATAGGACTAGGCCTTCTCTCTATTCTTGCATTTCTGCAGCCCAGTCCACATATACAGCCTCCCTTTGAAAATGTTGCATATGTAGTGTAGATCCTTGCTTGCTGAGTACTTCTGAGTACTCACGGTTGCTTTGTTTTCCTTTTCTCCCCATATCAGTTTGACGTGACCAAGATGACGGAGTCCCTGAGACAGTTGCCCCCGCCGACGATCGCTACTACTTCGACCTAGAGGATGGATACTTCTACGAGTTGACTGACGACCAGGAGTAGGATCGGAGGGTCCCAGGCAGGAGGCCTACGCCTTTCGATCGTAGTGTTTTATTTTGCCCCGCCTTTCTAAAGGCCTTTCTGTTTCTGTTTTCATATCTGTACTCAGATATTTGCTGCTTCCGCTGACGCTTGTTCGCAAGCTTATGTATTCGAGCCCTCGAGGCCCCTGACTTGTAATATAAAGCTTGTATGACTTTATTTATGTTTTAGAGTTGTGTTGTGATATCTTTCCGTGAGTCCTTAGGCTTGATCATGTGCATTTGCGTGTATGATTAGTGCACGATCGGGCCGGGGGCGTCACAAGTTGGTATCAGAGCCGACTGACTGTAGGAACCCCCTTTCCAACTCCTTGGCCGAAGTTGAATCTAGTACTTGAAAATTGTTTTACTAACTTGGCTGTGTGGCTTACGGGCCCACGTCGCCAATTGGGTGGTATTAGGATCTTTTACTCCTCGACCTTTACTCTGGGACTCTGATCTCTCTTCTACTCGGGTTAAAATTTTACTAACTCCAACATTAGGATCTCGTAATCTCATTCTCCCGGAGAGCTGGATATTCGCAACTGATCCTTTCCTTGGAACGATTAGTCTGATAATCATCATTTTCCTTTCCATTGGTTTGTTTAACCTTTCCTTTACAAGTATCTTACGCTTCTTACACTGTCATTTGACACTTTTGGAATCTCCCGGAAAAATGTGTCGTGTTCAGCGTCAACATTTTGAGTTCTTCCGAGATGTTAATTGAATTCATGAACGGCAATGCCATCCTTGCCCCTCGCTGATCTGTGTTATCATCGTCAATCTCTTTGACTACCTGCCCACGAATTGCCGTTAACCCAGAACGAGTTCAGGCTATTCTGGACTAGACTCCTCCGAAGAATGTCAAGCAAGTGAGAAGTTTTCTCGGCCTTGCAAGCTATTGCCGTCGATTTGTCGAGAACTTTTCCAAGATTGCTAAGCCTTTGACTGATCTGCTTCACAAGGGCGCTAAGTTTGAATGGACAGAAAAATGTCAGGAAAGTTTCCAGACACTCAAAGAAAAGCTGACATCTGCCCCAGTACTATCTCCTCCAGATACTCGCAAAGACTTTGTGATTTATTGTGACGCATCCCGTGAAGGATTAGGCTGTGTCCTAATGCAAGAGCGCAAAGTGATTGCTTATGGCTCTCGTCAGTTGCGCCCACATGAAGAGAATTATCCAGTACATGATCTAGAACTAGCTGCTGTGATCTATGCATTGCAGTTGTGGCGACATTACCTCCTCGGTAATCGTTGCGAGATCTACACGGATCATAAAAGTCTGAAGTACTTGTTCACTCAGCCATCTCTAAACCTCCGTCAGCAAAGATGGATGGAGGCCATTGTGGACTATGATTTGGGTATATCCTATACCCTTGGCAAGGCTAACGTGATGGCTGATGCCTTAAGCCGCAAGTCCTATTGCGACAACCTCATGGTTAGGCGAGCTCAACCTCGTCTTTTTGAAGAACTTTGCAAGCTGAATCTGCTTATTGTCCCACAGGGCTCTCTAAATAACCTTGTGATACAACCAGATCTTGAGAAAGCTGTTAAGAATGCGCAAGCTAAAGATGCTGAAATTGATCTGATGAAGAAAGACCTTCACCTTGTAAAGTACAGGGATTTCTCGCTGTCTGAAGATGGAACCTTGTATTTCAGAAACCGCATTGTCGTACCTCGCTTCGAACTCATGACTGACAAAGTCATGAAGGAGGCACATGATACCCCGTTGTCTATTCATCCGGGTAGCACCAAGATGTATCGTGATCTCCGTCAAAGGTACTGGTGGTCTAAAATGAAGCAGAACATTGCTCGCTATGTTGCTGAATGTGATGTGTGTCATCGCGTTAAAGCAGAACATCAGAAACCTGCTGGAATTCTGCAACCACTACCTATTCCTCTATGGAAATGGGATAAGGTTCAGATGGATTTCGTTACAGGACTTCCCAGGTCACAGAAGGGTCACGATGCTATTCTGGTCGTCGTCGACCAACTTTCTAAAGTTGCACACTTTCTGCCTGTCAAAGAGACTATCACTGCTAGTCAGTTAGCAGAGTTGTATATCTCCAGAATTGTGTCACTCCACGGTATTCCGAAGGAGATTAGTTCGGACCGTGGCAGTCTTTTCACTTCCAAATTCTGGGAAAGTTTCCAAACAGCTATGGGAACTCATATTACCTGGAGTTCAGCTTATCACCCCCAGTACCAAGGCCAAGTCGAACGAGTAAATCAAGTACTTGAAGACATGCTTCGGGCTTGTGTTATTTCTTTCGGCAAGAAGTGGGAAGAATCTCTCCCGTATGCCGAGTTCTCTTATAACAACAGCTATCAAGCCAGTTTGAAAATGGCCCCCTTCGAAGTACTCTATGGACGCAAGTGTCGAACCCCTCTGAATTGGTCAGAAACTGGGGAACGACCGCTCGTGGGTCCGGATATTATCCAACACGCCGAAGAACAAGTCCGTATCGTTCAAAAAAATCTCAAGGCGGCTCAAGACCGCCAGAAGAGCAACTATGATCGCAAACGATGGGGTTTGACTTATCAACCTGGTGATCAAGCTTATCTACGTGTCACCCCTATGAAGGGCACTCACCGTTTCGGAATCAAGGGCAAGCTAGCTCCACGCTACATTGGTCCTTTCCGCATTATTACTAGGCGTGGACAGGTGGCATATAAATTGGAGTTGCCGCCGCAATTCTCTCATATCCACGACGTCTTCCATGTGTCGCAACTTCGTCAATGCTTCAAGGAATCTCCGCACCGAGCTGTGGATCACGAAATGCTCGAATTGCATGATGATCTTTCATATAAGGAACATCCGATCCGCATTCTCGATGAAGCTGAACGTCGGACCCGTCAGAAGGTTACCAAGTTCCTCAAAGTGTAGTGGTCAAATCATACTGAAGATGAAGCCACTTGGGAACGCGAGGATAATCTTCGTGCGGAATATCCCGAACTTTTTCCTTCTACCTCTTAATTCTTGGGACGAGAATTCTTGTTAGTAGAGGAGATTTGTAACAACCCCAGTGGTTAACTACAGTAATCACCCTTTTGATTATGCCATGTCATCATGATTATCAGTGCCTAAACATCATTCGCATCATATTGCATTTCAACTCCTAACTCAAATTCAAATTTAAATGAAAGTGGAAAATAAAAGTTATCCAACATAGAAACTAAATTGTTCATTAAATAGCAAATAAATCAGAGACACTTCTAAAATTGTAACCAACAAATAATAAATTAATTAAGTAACTCTAACAGTGCCAAAACAGCAGTATTTAAACCCCATTTAGTTTTATAAAATTGTAAATGAAATGGTATGGACTCAAAACCATTTTATGGCATTAGTAGATGATGCACTGGAGTTTTGTGACTAGTTCACATATTTTACAAAACTAATTGTGAGGCCACACGTTATTGCAAAACCAGAAAACAGAAAAGAAATAAAGCAAAAAAAGAAGAAGAAAGCAACCCCCCCCCCCCACTGGGCTCCAGCCCAGCAGGCCACCGGCCCAATTGGGCAAACGGCCAACCGGCCAAGCCCACCCCCACTCCTTCTTATCCCCTCACCCCCCCGCAAACCCTGACCCAACCACCCACTCCCCCCCCAATCCCTCGTTCCCTCCCCTCCGATCCGATCTGGATCGGGGGAACGACCCCGCCGCCCGGAACGAACCACGCCGCCGCCTGGACCTCGCCGGATCCGTCGCCTCGCGTCCCCGTCCTCCTCCCCACCGGCCTGCTTCCTCTCCGCCATCATCGCCGGTCGTCTCCGTCCTCCTCCTCATCTCCCATTGCCCCGAACCCTACGCCCGTGGTGAGGACCCCGGTCCTCCTCTCTCCCCTGTCGCCGCCCATGCACCGCGCTCGCCGGCGACCACTGCTGCTGCCCCGCGCCTCTGGCAACAGCCGCGCTGGCGCCCCGCCGCGGCCCCTCCCGGCTCCTCCGCGCGCCCCCTCCCGCTCCTGGCCTCTGCCTGAGCCGCTCGCACGCCCGCGCCTTGCTCTCGTCCTGCGCCGCCTGCGCCCGCCGCCGTTGCCGGTCACTACAGTCGCGCCGCCGCGCCTGGCCTGCCTCGCCATGCCTTCCCCCCCTCTCCCCGCTGGCCGCGCCCGAGGCCAGCGGCCGGGCGCCCGCACGCCCGTGCTTGTTCGGGCGTAGCCCGATGCCCGCGCCCGCTAGGCCTCCCGGGGCCACTAATCAATGGGCCTGGCCCCTGTGCCGCTGACAGCAGGGGCCCACGGCCCAGAACTGTGTTAAAAAAAAGAAAAGGAAAATAAAAATAGTTAATAAAATAAATAATTAGTTAATTAATTAATTTAATTAATCCTGTTTAATTAGTTTAATTAATTAGTTAGTTTAATTAATCAGAAATTAATTAGTTAAACTCTAATTAAACCTAATGTGAGAATGACATGTGGGACCCACTGGTCCTGACGTCATGCTGACGTCAGCAAACACTATTCTGGATAATTCGAAATTAAATAATTAAATAAATTCAGAAAATTAATAAAAACTTTAGAAAATCTTATAAAATAATCTGTAGCTCAGATCGAAAAACTTTGAACATGAAAGTTGCTCAGAACAACGAGACGAATCCGAATAGGCGGTTCGTTCGTCCGCCACACGTCCCTAACTATCCGAACATGCAACCGTTCCCCTCTTTTCGTCTGTCCAAAATGCCGGATACTGGGAATACTTTCCCGGATGAATCCCACCTTCGCCAGTATCACCCGGCACTGCGTTAGATCACCTCCGTCACCGCGTATTGCCATGTTATGCTTTGTGCTGCACTTGTTTGTCGTGTATTTATACTGTTTCCTCCCCCTCTTCTCTCTCGATAGCCCCCCGACCCCGACGTCGTCCCCGAGACCGACGCAGCTCCGGAGCCCGAAGACAGCATTGACGACCTTGCCCTTGCCGCCGAGCAACCAGGCAAGCCCCCCCACCTTGATCATCCCGATATCGCCCCTTCTATTTCTCATGTTTGCATTAGAATTGCTGCTGCTGCGGCTTTACCTATTCTGATGCATAGCCTGTTTATTGTATCCTGCTGTTCATAATTACCTGCATAGCCTAAACTGTTTAGTCTAGGCTGGGTAGAGACCTATCAGTGACCCCACTTATCCCGACTGCCGCGCTGGATTGTCAGAAGACCCGATCAACGGGAATTGAAGACCAGGCCCCGACACCGCACATCACCCCCCTTAGTTGTAACGACACTGCAGCGTTACTATCGAGTGCCGAGGGTGAACCCTCTTGTAGCACTCCTGATGTTAACTCTGTAGAGTAGCTATTCGGTCGTGGTCATCGAGGGTGATTCCTCCTTCACCACTTCCGGTAACGACGCTGTCGTGCAACACATCAAGTGTGAACCCATCGAGGGTGAATCCTCCGAGTTCACCTTGATAGACACATCGAGTAGGAATCCAACGAGGGTGATACCTCGGATTCACCTGATGTTATGGACACACGGATACTTGGACTTTACACTGTTACTTGGATAGGCGGGTCGACCCTGAGGGGTACCCGCGTGCACCTGAGAGGCGAGTGTTGTGAAGACGGGTGCCTGTATGGTGTCCGAGTGATGAATACGAGGCGCGGCTGGGCATTCTTAACCCTTGCAGCAAGTCCTCGAGACGGGGCGACGGGGTCACATCTTTCGTGAGTCTCTGCTCGTTACCGCAAGCCCCTAGTCCTAACGATTTGGATATTTGATCCGAGCAGGCCTCTGGTCTGATAGCACTAACCATCACGTGGGCATAGTATGGGCGTTCTGCATCGTATGCATTAGCCGAAAGCTCTGTCAGACGTCCAGTTCAGCAGTGCGGCATGGAGTGATTGGCGCCATTGCGGTGGTGCTTGGATCTGAGCCATGTGCGCAACGACCCGGAGGGCGAGGGGCGATGGCCAAGACTCCCTTGCGCTTAGGATGTAGACCGGCGGGGACCTCTCTGCTGAGCTGTAGGTAGGGTTGCGATGTGTCGTTTGGCCGAGGCCGGGCATGACCCAGGAAAGTGTGTCCGGCAGGAGTTAAGCGAGCGTCATGGGTAAGTTGGTGCACCCCTGCAGGGAAGAACATTTCTATCGATAGCCGGTCCTACGGTAAAGGACACTCGGAGTTGTATCCCGATCGATACAACTAGAACTGGATACCTGTGATGAGACCTGTATGTATGGCTCTGGGATTGCTTTCTCGCAGGGAGTCGAGAAAGGATCTCTGGGTGAGGTTGAGACTTAATGATACTGCTACATTATATTGTACTGTTCTACTCTCTTCTATTGCTGCAAGACCTCTGAAGATGCTAGTCTTCGATAGGACTAGGCCTTCTCTCTATTCTTGCATTTCTGCAGCCCAGTCCACATATACAGCCTCCCTTTGAAAATGTTGCATATGTAGTGTAGATCCTTGCTTGCTGAGTACTTCTGAGTACTCACGGTTGCTTTGTTTTCCTTTTCTCCCCATATCAGTTTGACGTGACCAAGATGACGGAGTCCCTGAGACAGTTGCCCCCGCCAACGATCGCTACTACTTCGACCCAGAGGATGGATACTTCTACGAGTTGACTGACGACCAGGAGTAGGATCGGAGGGTCCCAGGCAGGAGGCCTACGCCTTTCGATTGTAGTGTTTTATTTTGCCCCGCCTTTCTAAAGGCCTTTTTGTTTCTGTTTCATATCTGTACTCAGATATCTGATGCTTCCGCTGACGCTTGTTCGCAAGCTTATGTATTCGAGCCCTCGAGGCCCCTGGCTTGTAATATAAAGCTTGTATGACTTTATTTATGTTTTAGAGTTGTGTTGTGATATCTTCCCGTGAGTCCTTAGGCTTGATCGTGTGCATTTGCGTGTATGATTAGTGCACGATCGGGCCGGGGGCGTCACAAGTCGGCTGACGCGGTGTCGGTGGCCTTGGAAAGACGATGCAATCCTTTCTCTGTAGTATGATACGATGTATGGCCTCTCCCATTGTGTGCTCGTGGTCACCTCCAGGAATGTCAAGCTCTAGCCCCGAATATTGTGCCACCACTTCATCAACCACGACACGAGCATAGCCAGCTGGAATCGGGTTGCAATGGAAGGTTGCTCCGAGGGGATTTGTATAAGCAACGGCGTCCGCCACCTTCATGGATATGTTCTTCATTTTGAAGTGTAGCTCACAATTAGTGTTCTCCATGATGTCATCCACAGGGTATGTATCGAGCAGTGCCTCGCCCGGGGCGGAACCCACGCTGCTTCTCGGCACGGATGGGACGGTGCTATCCAATGCTGGATCATCCGCTAGCTACTGCCGCCGCTGAGACCCCCTTTCTTGGCTAAGTGAGTCGATCTGCTGCCGCTGCCGCAGGAATTGGAGTGCCAACTCCGCGTGCGCTGATTCTAGGCCTTTAAGGCGTTCTGCTTCGTGCTTCCTCTGCTCCTCCTCCAGCTTCCTCTTCTTCTCCTCCTCCAGCTTCTTTCTCGCACGGCTTCTGTAGTCGGCCTTCCAGTCCGCAAACCCCTCATACCACGGAACAACGCCTTTGCCTCGTGTTCTTCCTAGGTGTTCAGGATTTCCCAAGGCGCGCGTAAGCTCGTCGTTCTCTCTGTTGGGCATGAACACCCCCGTTCGAGCCTCTTCTATTGCAACAAGTAACTTGTCGTCGGCTCCTTTAAGACTTGCCTTCTTCAAAACCTGGCCTGTCTTCGGGTCCAACGCCCCCCCATGCGCATAGAACCAAGTCCTGCACCTTTCCGGCCTGCTCAATGTAACTGGAGTGACCCCTGCATCCAGCATCTGTTGCTCAGACTTATCCCACTTAGGCCGGGCCACCGCGTAGCCACCTGGTCCCAGCATATGGAAATGCTCCTTTTTTGCGGCATTGATCTTGTTTATTCTCGACCGTTCCTTTGATAATTCCGATTCCTTGAATTTCACGAAAGCGGGCCAGTGATCTCTTTGCTTCTCCAGTGTTCCCGTGAATTCTGGAGTCTTATTTTCTCCTTCGACGTACTTGGCCCATATAGTTTTCTTGTGGGTGCTGAATGCAATTGCCATCTTCCTAAGAGCAGCGTCCTTGACTTTCTGCACATCTGCATCTGTGAAATGATCTGGTAGGGTGAAATGTTCCATGAAAGATTCCCAAAGCCGATCTTTTGCTCTTTGGTCGACAAAAGTAAGATCTGGACGTTCCTTTGCTTGATTTTTTCATTCTTGCATGGAGACCGGGATTTGGTCCTTCACAAGAACTCCGCACTGACGAATGAACTTGTTCGCATTCTTCTTAGGCTCACTTGGTTCGCCATTAGGTTTGATGGCATCGATGTTGTACTTTATGCCCTCCTTCAACTTTTTGGACGGGCCTCGCACTGTCCTGTGGCCTGTAGAAGATTTGCTCGATCCGGAGGGCTGAAAGAAGAAAGATCGATTCGTTAATATATCTTCAAATCATTTAAAACATGTGATGATCACCAGATGCCTGCTTATATAAATATACCTTGCCGGTCTCTGTTATTTCAGGATCAACATTTTCTTCGTCATCATAATCATAGTTCTGGACTTCATCAATTCGGTCGTCTTGATCGAATATCATATCACCCTCCCCGGTATTGTTCAGATATTGGGAGCCGTCATGTTCTTCATTCTGATCCTCTGGCCAGTGAGGGGAGCGTATGATCTCGAACAGGGCCTCTTCTCCTTCTTTGCCGGTATTATCCGCCATAGCTTTTATTTAACTAATCCAGAAGAAATATAAAACAATTTAGTATTCAAATTACAATGCATGCATGCAAACAATGAGGAAAAACTGAATCATAGTACATAATATGCATCATCGAATATAATCTCGAATACATCGTCTCGAATATTATCGAATAATATATATAATCTCGAATACATCATCTCGAATATTATATATCGAATACATCACTAGCTAGCTAGCTAATATAGATCAAATACTATCGAATAATCTAGTTCACTCACGGTTCCTGAGGCGCGAGCGGTGGACACCCAAAGAGAAGGCACCATCACAGGATCATAGCTCGGGTGATATCCCCGAAGAACCTGCCAGGTATTGGAGAACCTGATGTCCATAGCAGCCATGTAGCGACGGACGTGCTCCTCCTCCTCCCTGACACGGCGACGTACCACCTCCGGCGGGGCCGGCTCCCTCGACACCGAAAGTGGCCCACGCGAACGCCACCAAAGGAGTTCCGGGTCGACGACGGGACCCGGGGCCGGGTTCCTCACCAAGCGATGCGCCCCTGAAGGTAGCACCTCCCAGTGCCAGCCCGGCAGAGCCCAGTCCCGGACATGGCTCCTCTGAAGTAGGACGTCATCGCGAACGGGTCGACGGCGAGGATGCGGGCCGGACATCTAACACTTTAATATATCTAGCTAATTCATCTAACATTTGACAAAAGTATAAAAAACTAATTCATCTAACATTAATATATCTAATTCATCTATAACTAGAAGTATAAAAAACTAATTCATCTAACATTTCTATCTAGCTAATTCATCTAACATTTGACATTAATCTAACATTTCTATCTAATTCATCTAACATTTGACATCAATATTTCTAATTCGATCATCGAATTAACAATTTGACATTAATCTAATTCATCTAGCTAGCTAAAACTTTGACATTAATCTAACATTTATATATATCTAATTCATATAACATTTCTATAACTAAAAGTATAAAAAACAGAAAACAGAAAATAAGTAAGAAAAATGTGTGTGTGTGTGTGTGTGTGTGTGCGTGTATGTGTGTGTGTGTGTACGGGCGGGCTCGATCGATCGAGGGCGCGGCCATGGCGCAGGGGGCTCACAGCGGGGCGACCGGGGCGGCGACGGGGCGCAGGGGGCTCACAGCGGGGCGACCGGGGCGGCGACGGGGGGCGGCGACGGGGCGGCGACGACGGGGACGGCGACGGGGACGGGCCGGGGCGGTGACGGCGACGGCGACGGCGCGCGATGGCGGCGGCGACGGGGACGACGACGGCGACGGCGCGGGACGGGGGCGGCATACGGGGCGGCGGCGATGTCGAAGCAGAGGAGAGGAAGTGGGAGATGAAACTGCAAAATTTTGAAGTGTTGTTTATATATGATGGACCTTTAGTACCGGTTGGTGGATACAACCGGTACTAAAGGCCTATTTTGTCCAGGCCAAGCGGCGGGAATCGCACCCCCTTTAGTACCGGGTCGTGGCAGCAACCGGTACTAAAGACCCCCCCCCTTTAGTACCGGTTGGAGCCACGACCCTTTAATAAAGCGGGTGCGCTGCCACCCGCGGTGCATAAAGTTTAGTCCCACCTCGCCGAGCGAAGGGCAGCCGCACTGGTTTATAAACCCAGCCGCGGCTGCTCCTTCGAGCTCCTCTCCAAAGCAGGCTTCTGGGCCTAAACTGCCGCGCTGCCCTGTGGGCCTATTGGGCCTTGCGGGCCTGCATCCTGGCCCAACTACAGGTTGGGTTTCTAGTCGTATGCAGGCCGCTGTGGCCCAGTAGGCGGGCTTTTTTTTCTTTTGTTTTTTTCTTTTCTGTTTTATTTATTTTCTTTTATTTATTTGTGAATTGTTTTTTGCTGTATTTAGAGTTTCTTTGTGAATATTTTTGCTTTAGGTACAAAAAATTAGAAACTTTCTTTTAGTGCCAGTAGTTTTCAAATTTGAATAGCTTAAATTTGAATTATTTGAAATTTATGTGAATCACTAGTTTGTGAATAACTTTACTTTAAAAATAGATTTTCCAGTGATTCTTTTTTCTTATGTTTAATATTAGTGTGTTTTACCATTATATTCAATTTGGTAATACTTAGGTTATTTAAAAAAATGAAATGCCTTTGTAACAGCTGAGTTTTCGTCCGAAACCCTGATACTTCAAAAGACATTGTCCATTTTGTATACGAAGTGCATCTAGTTTTTGCCGTAACCCTCTCTACTTTTTTGCACATGCTATGTGGGTGAAATGATTATACCATGCCAACTTTCAACCTTTTCAGAGTTCATTGGTAGTGCTTTTCAATTTCAGGGTCATTTAGCTCAAAAAAATCAGTAAATGCATGAAAAATAGCAAATGATGTCAAAAAGGGTTCAAAGTTGATGACGTGGCTTTGAATGGTGCATACTGAATGCACAAAAAGTCTGGAGTTATAATAAGTTTAAAAAATGAAATGCCTTTGTAACAGATGCGTTTTCGTATGAAACCCTTATACTTCAAAAGAGATTGTCCATTTTGTACACGAAGTGCATCCAGTTTTTGCCGTAACCCTCTCAACTTTTTTTGCACATGCTATGTGGGTGAAATGATGATACCACGCCAACTTTCAACCTTTTCAGAGTTCATTTGTACTGCTTTTTAATTTCAGGGTCATTTAGATAAAAAAATCAGTATATACATGAAAAATAGCAAATAATGCCAGAAAGGGTTGAAAGTTGATGACGTAGCTTTGAATGGTGCATAATGAATGCACAAGAAGTCTGGAGTTGTAATAAGTTAAAAAATGAATTGCCTTTGTAACCGATGAGTTTTCGTCCGAAACCCTGATACTTCGAAAGAGATTGTCCATTTTGTACACGAAGTGCATCCAGTTTTTGCCGTAACCCTCTCAACTTTTTTGCACATGCTATGTGGCTGAAATGATGATAACATGCCAACTTTCAACCTTTTCAGAGTTCATTTGTACTGCTTTTCAATTTTAGGGTCATTTAGCTCTAAAAAAATATTAGTAAATGAGGTGAGAAATAGCAAATGAAGTCAGAAAGGTACACGTTTGTCCGAAGCACAAAAGTACATGTTTCAAATGCTAAAACACATAATCACCCTAACTATTACAAAGATTCCCTACGGTTTGTCCAAAGTGGGACTTTCCAGATATACAAGTCCGGAAACTCACTAGAGAAGAAAGTGATGACAGTGAAGCCGATCACATCCCAAAGTGGGATCTTTGGGTGTGAAACTTTTTCTTCGCGTGTGTCCCTTTGCGCCGTAACCATGGACAATCTTCATCATTTAACTGGATGCTCGGGTCAATATTCACTGTGAATGGAGCAATTTCATCAAACTTTTCATAATTTTCTGACATGTCTGTCATGTCATCCACTCCCACGATGTTTCTTTTCCCTGAAAGAACTATGTGGCGATTTGGCTCATCGTATGATGTATTCTCTTCCTTATATTTTCTTTTTCTCGTCTTGGTAGACATGTCCTTCACATAGAAAACCTGCGCCACATCATTGGCTAGGATGAATGGTTCGTCTGCGTACGCAAGATTGTTGAGATCCACTGTTGTCATTCCGTACTGCGGGTCTTCCGTTACCCCGCCTCGTGTCATATTGACCCATTTGCACCGAAACAAAGGGACCTTCAAACCACGTCCATAGTCAAGTTCCCATATGTCCTCTATGTAACCATAATATGTGTACTTTCCCCTTTTGGTTGCTGCATCAAAGCGGACACCACTGTTTTGGTTGGTGCTCTTCTTATGTTGGGCGATCGTGTAAAATGTATTCCCATTTATCTCGTACCCTTTGAAAGTCATTATATTCGAAGATGGTAACTGGGACAGCAAGTACATGTCATCTTCAACAGCGGCGTCATGCATGGCACGTGTCTGCAACCAACCGGCGAAAGTCCCCGTTTGTTCACGTGTAATCTAGTCGTCAGACTGCTCTGAGTGTTTGGAGCGTAGAAAATTCTTGTGTTCCTCCATATACGGAGCCACCAAGGCGTAATTTTGTAGAACTGTGTAGTGTGCTTGAGTGAGAGAATGCCCGTCCATACATATTATTTGTTTCGGTCCTAGCGTGCCATTTCCACCCAGTCTGCCCTTATACCGCGATTCAGGAACACCAATCGGCTTAAGGTCAGGAATAAAGTCAATACAAAACTCAATGACCTCCTCATTTTCATGGCCCTTGGAGATGCTTTCTTTTGGCCTAGCACGGTTATGAACATATTTATTTAAGACTCCCATTAACCTCTCAAAGGGGAACATATTGTGTAGAAATACAGGACCCAAAACGTTAATCTCTTCACATAGGTGAACTAGGACGTGCGTCATGATGTTGAAGAAGGATGGTGGGAACATAACTCAAAACTGACAAGACATTGCACCAAATCATTCTCTAACCTTGGTATGATTTCTGGATCGATTACCTTCTGAGAGATTGCATTGAGGAATGCATATAGGTTCACAATGGCGAATCGAACGTTTTCCGGTAGAAGTCCCCTCAATGCAACCGGAAGCAGTTGCGTCATAATCACGTGGCAGTCATGAGACTTTAGGTTCTGGAATTTTTTCTCTGCCATATTTATTATTCCCTTTATATTCGACGAGAAGCCAGACGGTACCTTCATACTGAGCAGGCATTCAAAGAAGATTTCCTTCTCTTCTTTTGTAAGAGCGTAGCTGGCATGACCTTGATGTATGCCGTCTTTTCCGTGCATACGTTGCTGGTCCTTCCGTGCCTCCGTTGTATCTTTTGTCTTCCCATACACGACCAAGAAGCCAAGGAGGGTCACGCAAAGATTCTTCGTCACGTGCATCACGTCGATTGCAGAGTGGACCTCTAGGTCTTTCCAATAGGGCAGGTCCCAAAATATAGATTTCTTTGTACACATGGGTGCGCGTCCATCAGCGTCATTCGGAACAGATTGTCCGTCAGGACCCTTTCCAAAGATTACCTTCAAATCCTTCACCATATCATGTACATCATCACCAGTACGGTGGCGAGGCTTCGTCCGGTGATCTGCCTCACCTTTGAAATGCTTGCCTTTCTTTCTTACGGGATGCCTGCTCGGAAGAAATCGACGATGTCCCAGGTACACATTCTTTCTACAATTATCCAAATATATACTGTCGGTATCATCCAAACAGTGCGTGCATGCGCGGTATCCCTTATTTGTCTGTCCTGAAAGGTTACTGAGAGCAGGTCAATCATTGATGGTCACGAACAGCAACGCATGTAGGTCAAATTCTTCCTGTTTGTGCTCATCCCACGCACGTACACCTTTTCCATTCCACAGCTATAAGAGTTCTTCAACTAATGGCCTTAGGTAGACATCAATGTCGTTGCCGGGTTGCTTAGGGCCTTGGATGAGCACTGGCATCATAATGAACTTCCGCTTCATGCACAACCAAGGAGGAAGGTTATACATACATAGAGTCACAGGCCAGGTGCTATGGTTGCTGCTCTGCTCCCCAAAAGGATTAATGCCGTATGCACTTAGACCAATCCATACGTTCCTTGCGTCACCTGCAAAGTCCTCCCTGTACTTTCTCTCGATTTTTCTCCACTGCGACCCGTTAGCGGGTACTCTCAACTTCCCGTCTTTCTTACGGTCTTCTCTGTGCCATCGCATCGCCTTGGCATGCTCTTTGTTTTGGAACAAATGTTTCAACCATGGTATTATAGGAGCATACCACATCACCTTGGCAGAAATTTTCTTCCTGGGGCGCTCGCCCTCGACATCACCAGGGTCATCGCGGCTGATCTTATAGCGCAATGCACCGCATACCGGGCACGCGTTCAAATCCTTGTACTCACCGCGGTAGAGGATGCAGTCATTAGGGCATGCATGTATCTTCTGCACCTCTAACCCTAGAGGGCAGACAACCTTCTTTGCTTCGTACGTACTCTCGGGCAATTCGTTGTCCTTTGGAAGCATCTTCTTTAACATTATCAGCAACTTTCCAAATCCCTTGTCAGATACACCATGCTCTGCCTTCCATTGCAGCAATTCCAGTGTGGTGGCCGGCTTTTTCTTGTCAGCTTCGCAATTCGGGTACAACAATTTTTTGTGATCCTCTAACATGCGCTGCAACTTCTTCTTCTTCTTTTCACTTGTGCAGTTTCTCTTTGCGTCGGCAATGGCCCGACCTAGATCATTAGCGGGCTTATCTGATGCCTCTTCTTCAGCTTCTTCCCGCATTGCCAGCTCAGCTTCTTCCCCCATTGTTGTACCATCGTATTCAGGGAACCCATGGCCAGGATAGCTGTCGTCGTCCTCTTCTACTTCATTGTCTTCCATCATAACCCCTCTTTCTCCGTGCTTGGTCCAAACATTATAGTGGGGCATGAAACTGAACTCAAATAGGTGGACGTGAATGGTTCTTAACTTAGAGTAATTCTGATCATTCTTACAGCCGGCACATGGACAAGGCATAAAACCATCCGCCCGCTTGTTTGCCTCAGCCGCAAGCAGAAAAGTATGCACACCATTAATGAACTGGGGAGAGCATCGGTCATCGTACATCCATTGCCGGCTCATCTTCATTACACAACACCGAATGGACCAAATTAATACAAATTCATACATAAAGTTCATACAACATTTATTCTCATAAAACAAACATACAAATAACTCTCTAGCTAAAGCATTTAAATGCAACAACAAATGCGATCAACATCGCAACTAAGTTAACAATTGATCCAACAACATAATGATACCAAGCCTCACTATCAATGGCATATTTTCTAATATTTCTAATCTTCAAGCGCATTTTCTCCATCTTGATCTTGTGATCATCGACGACATCGGCAACATGCAACTCCAATTCCATCTTCTCCCCCTCAATTCTTTTCAAATTTTCTTTCAAATACTCGTTTTCTCTTTCAACTAAATTTAACCTCTCGACAATAGGGTCGGTTGGAATTTCCGGTTCACATACCTCCTAGATAAAAATATCTATATTAACTTGATGGGCATAATTTGTCATAAACACGAAATGCAAGAAATAGTTATAAAAGAGAATATACCACATCCGAATCATAACCCGGACGAGGGCCGACGGGGATGGATATCAAAACCATGGCACTATGTATAACAAACAACATACGGGTAAGATAATTATACGAGTAACTATATATCTAAATCACACAAACATGATTTTTTTATATAAAAAAGATAAGAACAAGAGGCTCACCACAAGGTGGTGCCGGCGATGGGACGGTGCGGGCGATCGACGGTGGTTAGGACAGAGACGGGATGGCACTAAGTAAACCACACCTACATATGCAAACTAAGAGTTATTTTGACCTCAAATTGCATATAAATCAAATACTACCACATATAATTCCTCCCAAAATAAAAACACACAAATCACTATACTTATAGAGCATTGCAAGAGATAATCTAGCAATGAGAGATGAAAGGACAAAGTTGCTAACCTTTGTGATCACTTCGATGGATGGGGTGCCTTCAAATCTTCACAAATTTTGGCAAAAATGGAGTGTGAGCTCGAGAGGAAGAGGAAGAAAACAGAGGAGAGGGGAAAGGGGAAGAACAGAGCGCTCGGGCTCGATGAAGGGGTTTATATAGGATGACCTTTAGTACCGGTTGGTTATACGAACCGGGAGGTGCATCTCTAGTCCCGGTTCATGGCATGAACTGGTACTAAAGGTGCTGGTGGGGCCCCAGCCTGACAACAGCCTGCCACCACCTCTTTAGTACCGGTTCGTGGCACGAACCGGTACTAAAGGTTCGCCACGAACCGGTACTAATGATCGCCGCCCGCCTAGCCGTTGGAACCGGCACTAATGGACACATTAGTGCCGGTTCAGTTGCAAACCGGGACTGATGTGCTTCACATTAGGCGCTTTGTCTACTAGTGAGTGGCTCCCATGGGTGCATGACTTTTCTCTTCTTCTACACATACAATCGGTTGTTGCACATCATACTAAAGAAAATTCTTGATTGCTCTCTGGTGTGGTTTTAATTTCCACATGGAAGATAAGGGAGAAATGACGTGTGTCGCACTGTGAATTCCATTGAGATTATCGGTCTAGTATGTGGCCGATCCACATCTTTGATCTTAACACTCGGTGTCCCATTTCAAAGATATAATGTAAAGAGTACATAGCTTCAATATACTAGTTTACATTTTGTTACAATTACACTAAATACAATAATTTTATCTTAACATTATCATAATTTATACAAATAGTGTTAAAGTACCATTTAACTATTGGAAAAATTAGTTTACAAATTATTTTGTACTTAGGGTGTGCCACGGACAATGGTACCCCATGTATCCTCACCAGATATCACTGATATCCGCCCTAGCCATCATTGAATGTACGTATGTACTGTCGAGTATAATTCCAAGTGCGATCATGCCTAAGTGGCTCCCATGCATGTATGAATTTTCTCTTCTTGTGTAGCCATGTTCGGTTGCAGCATCTGATACAGAACATAACTCTTAGTTGCTCTCCAGTGGGGTCTTAATTTCCACATGGGAGATGATTGAGAAATTATGCGTGTCTGACTACGAATCCCGTCGAGATTATCTGTCTACTGTGGTCGATGCACGCCTAAGATCTTAGCATTCAATGCCACATTTTACATGTATAATGTATAGAGTACATAACTTCAATATACTAGTATAAACATTGTTAAAATTACACTACAAATACTGTAATTCGATCTTAACATTATCACAATTTCTACAAATAGTCTGAAAATACCATTAAACTATTAGAAAAATGAGTGTACAAATTATTTCGCATTTTTATAATGGGTGCCGTGGTCAATGGCTCCGATGGCCCCTATGCATCCGCCCAGGTATCACTGGTCTTAACTAGGTAGTAATCAATCAATCGAAATATGTGGAAAGTGAATCGCCGAGATGACGGAGGTGGCTTGTGATGGCAACAATGGAGGCAAAACCTAGGCGGTGACAATAGTGATTCGGTTTGAGGTGTTTGTCTAGTGCGTAAAGTCAGGACATATGAATTTTACTTTTCTTTTCCAATTCTTTTACATCTGATACCAAATTCATCTCTATGTCTTGAAGTCAGTCATCATTCAAGTAATATGTTTTATCAGAAACCTGATATTTAATTCTGTGCCCAGGGTCATCTGCACCTGGTAAACAGTGAATTCAATAAAATACTAAAAACATTCAAACAATTCTGAAATAAATTAGGTGGAAGATGTTCCAATACGTGATGTTCATGCCAAATTTCAGCTTATTCGGGCATCTAGGAGCTCGTGGCAAAAAACAAAGAATAGGTAAAAATAGTACATGAACAATAGACTTTCTTACAGCCTCAATATTTGTCTTTTTGCTGAGATTTACTGAAATGTCCAAACTCCATGAAATTTTGCACGGACTTCACACACATGAGCATCTAGCATCACAAAGCAAAATCGGTTTGTTTTGAATATTTTTACTATTTTAGACAAATTGACTGTTCATCTTAGGTGCAGATGCATCCAAGAGCCAAAATGCCGCGTCCGTCAAAAACATTCTTTTTCAATAAAGGGTTGATTTTATTGACACAAAATGAAGCATCAAGCCGATACAAACACAATGAGGACACAATCAGCCTCTGCATAGTTAGGATACACACGACCAACACCAACACACACAAATAAAACACCGGAAAATAAATACCCTGAGACGATCACTACAACTGTAAGTAACGTTCTACAAGTCGTACATGATAATTTCAAAACTGGTATTTCAAAATAGTAATTTATTAAATAAATGTTATGTTGGAGTTGTGTCGAATATTTGTACAAGGTAAATTACAATTATACTTGGAGTCATACTGTGTATAGATAAGCTACGGGTAGTGTCCGAGTAGGACACTGTATGTCAAACCTCTTATATAATATAGTGGAAGACATACAATGTAATATACGCCAACATAGCACAAACATGCCGGGTGAGCTGCTGCCCTGGTGACCGGGGTGCGGTACTGTATGGCAGTATTACGGGGAGGAGCGGCCATAGTCAATCCCTGAGAATATAGCCATGTTCGGTGAACCTCGTTAATAAATATTAGTGTCGGCATCGTGTGATTTCTTGTTCCTCGGTGGATCGACTACGTGTCATGAAATAATTTTATCAAGTTCTATTATGAGCAAGGTTTCGATGTGGTTGTAGGGATGATCTAGAGGTAGACAAAGGGAAGAAATCGTCCAAAAAATCATGACGACACATGGTGTCATACTGAATGGTTTGACCGTGCCGAGACAATACCATTAAACTGCAAACCTTCAATATATCAGTTTACTTTACAATTACACACAAATATTGTAATTTTATTGCAACGTTATCATAATTTATACAAATAGTGTGAAAATACTATTAAACTATTAGAACAATGAGTGTGCAAATTATTTTGCATTTATAGTCTGTGCCATGGTCAATGATACCCCATATCCGCCCAAGGTATCACTGATATCTGCCCTGGGCATAATTTTTTCCGAGAAAAGTTCCGATTTGTTCATCTTCAATCATTGCAATACAACGAACACCAGAAATAATAAAAATTACATTCAGATCCGTAGATTACCTAACGACGACTACAAGCACTGAAGCGAGCCGAAGGCGTGCCGCCGTCATCGCCCCTCCCTCGTCGGAGTCGGGCAAAACTTGTTGTAGTAGATAGTCGGGAAGTCGTTGTGCTAAGACCCCATAGGACCAACGCAGCAGAACAACAACCGCCGCTGATGAAGAGTAGCGTAGATCGGAAGGAGCCAACCAGAAGACACACGCACATAGATAAACTACGATGCGATGCAAGAAAATCCACCAAGGACATATCCGCCAGAGACACACCTCCACACGCCCACCGACGATGCTAGACACAGCACCGGGATGGGGGCTAGACGGGAAGAACCTTATTCACTCTTCAGCCACTGTCTTCGGTCTATCTGAGCAAGATGTTGGGGCAAACAAACCCTCATCACGCCGAGCGGCCTCCCAGCTACACAAACGCTGGACATGGGTAGACGAAGGAGACACCATAATTTTCCCGGCGACGAACGCCTGTATCTTGGCTTTATTTCACACAATGACCTGAACACATACACACGCACACACGCAGTACCATCCAGAGGAGCTCTCTTGCCAGCCAGGCGCACACCAAGACGAAGACTACATCTTCCTCCTTTCTGAGCACACACACGTACACACACACCTGGAGACTAGATCTCTCCTCAGGCTACTAGCTACGTACATGCAGGCATGCAGCCCACGAGCTGTCGCACGACCTGGCAGCACGACGCAGCATCGGCTGCGCGCCTGCCAAGTCCACCATCCACACCGCGTGCCCAACTAACTACATGTAAGTAATTACTATATCAGGATTATAGCTAACAATCTCTCTCTAATCTTGACTTGCCGTCGCCAGAATTGGTGCAGCTCCCGTCGTCGTCGTTGTCACGGCCGCGGACTCGACCTGTCGGGCTGACGTCGGTCACCATCGCCACGGACTCGACATGGCGCACTAACGCCAGTCACCACCATGATTGCTTCTTCCTCTTCTAGAATCTCTCGAGCAGGACGTGCACAGCCAGTGGCTGCACAAATAATGCAGCGACGGCAGGTCAAGATTAGGGGAGGTTGTTGGCCATAATCTTGATATAGTAATTAGTTGCATGTAGTTAGTTGGGCACGCGGTGTGGATGATGGACTCAGCAGGCACAAACCCTAATAAAATTTGAAGGAAGATCTGAAAACAGAGCTCTTTCGCCTGCAAGGGCCGGTATCCACCGCGTCGTCATGTCCGTAAAGCCACCGGAGATGAGGCGGACCGGCGATGGTGCCGACAGGAGGCAAAGAAACCCTAGATTTTTCCTTCAGGAAGGAGATGGCTACGTACAGGAGCCCAAAGGAACGTGATACATAAAACAGTGTGGTTAGTTGGTGAGCAGGGACGCCCTGGGCATCATTGATTGTACGTACGTACTGTTCGGGATAATGTGCGATCGTAAGTGGCTCTCATGCATGTACAGATTTTCTCTTCTTCTACAGCGATCATCGGTTGCAGCACATGATACAAAAAATAACTCTTAGTTGCTCTCTAGTGTGGTTTTAATTTCCACATGGGAGATGTCCGAGAAATGGCGTGTGTCCGACTGTGAATCCCTTCAAGATTATCAGTGTACTGTGGTCGATGCACACCTAAGATATTAGCATTCGGTGCCACATTTTGCAGATACAATGTACTACCTCCGTCTTATAATATAAGAGCGATTTTAACACTAGTGTATGTGTCGTAGCCAGTGTTGGATTACAGGCCGGAAACACACGCGAGCACAGTGGAGACAGACGAGAGAGGGTGGAAGACGAACACAGGTTTTTTTGCGAGGCCCAAGTGCTTGCCTCTTCTCTTCCTTTCTTCTCTTCTCTTATTCTTTTCTCCTGTAACAACCTAAGAGATTACAAAGATAACGGCCGAACGACTCGGCCGAAACAAACTCCACAATCCGCCTATGTCGTGCCATCCCATGACTTGATCGTGGCCTAAACAAACTCACGCGCCACAACTTGAACGAGCACGTTTCTGGCTACAACTTATGCGTACATACAAGGACTCAAACACACACGTAGGGAACCATCACGTGTATGGCCCATGCAGACAAATTAATCTCTAACTAAACATGCATGCATGACGTAGACTAATGACTTGTAACAAGATTAAAACAAACATTCACCTTCCTAATCTTGTTACCCATTATTTCTTGTATACCGAACATTCTGATGCCATCCCGTCATGGGCGCCGCCATCGCCTGCACCAAGCAAACTTTTGTCGCCGTTGGTGTGACCATTGCTGCCTGACATGTGCACAAACCCACCTGATGTCTTCAGTAACACCTTGTACAGCCGGTTGTGTGATCTTTTCACCTTCATCTGCACCTTCCCAAACAAGTCTCTGATCCACAAGAATGAACCATCCAGCACGACTCGATTTCCCTCCTCCGATAACTTACCAAGACTAATTATGTTACTAGATAAACTTGGTACAAAGTATACCTCGGTCAGATGCAGCTGCTCACCACTCCTGCATTCAACATAGACTGAACCTTTTCCTTCAATCGGAACTGTAGACCCATCTCCAAACTTCACATGTCCACGGATGCTTTCATCTATCTCTTTGAATTTGCACCGTGAGCCAGTCATATGGTTGCTAGCACCACTATCAAAGCACCATGCATCAGCCGCGTGGCCTGATCCATCCATGCATGCCTGAGGTTGGACGTTTTCCTCGTTCAGCATCACAAAGTTCTTGGCCTTCTCAACGAGTTCACTTCCCTCATCTGTGAGATGCATATCAGACCGACATCCCTTGTTCCCTTTGATCTTCACTCCCGGCTTGTTCACGCCGAGCAATGCCGGTGTCGCGGTGGCCGGCGTTGCAGCCGGCGGCGGCGTCGAAACGGCAGCCCTCACGGCCGGTGTCGCCGGCGTCGTTGCCGCACTCCCTGCGGCGGCCGGCGCCTTCTTGACTTGAATGGGTGCTGCAGCTGCATGTATCACCATATCACTGAGCCGTGCATTCTCATCAAACATCACACGCTGCACCTCCAAAAACTTGGCCTTCTCCTCCCTTGCGTGTACCAACTCCTCAGCCTGTGCCATGTACTTGTCAGACAGGGCATGCAACTTCGCATTAGCGGCGGCCAAGTCTCCGCGTAGCCGTGCGACCTCAGCCTTAGCAGCTTCAACCTCCATCGATGCATCAGAGGGCTTGAAGGACTCGCCGCCCAGTGCATGGCCGCCCTCTGCCTCCATCTCTGTAGGCTCAAAGACACCCGTGTTGCCTTCCACCTCAGGCGCAAGCTCACATGCTACAGCCATGAGCAGCGCCGGCTCGTGGTCGATGTCGGCAGCAGCTAGGAGTGCCTTCTCTTTCTTCCATGCCTCACACTCAGACTTGAAATGTCCTTTCTCTCCGCACTCCGAGCAGGTAATCTTTGACTTGTCGAACTTGCCGCGGGTCTTTTTCTTGTCCCCGCGCCCGTTGCGGTTCTTGCCGCCACTGCTGGAGCCCTCTCCTTTTTTTTTTCTTCTCGGACAAGTGCCTCCAGCTGCGCACGAGAAACCAGCATAACTTCTCGCCGTCGCCGCCGCGGTCTTGGCACCGCCCGGACTCATTCTCCTCGAACGCCCGCAGCCGCCCAATGGCCTCGGCGACCGACATCTTCTTGACGTCGCCCCATTGTTCGATTGTCCCGATTATCGGCAGGAAGCGATCCGGGACAACCACGAACAGCCGCTTGACAACGGCGTGCTCCTGCAAGTTCTCGCCAAGTGCTCGAATTTCTCCGACGAGAGCGGTGAGTCGGCGCCCGAACACGCCAACTTTTTCGCCATCTTCCATGGTCAGCCTCTCGAAGCGCCTTGTCAAGTGGCTGATGCGCGCCTGCACAACACGCTCGTCGCCGACGCGCATGGTGCGGATAGCCTCCCACGCCTCCTTTGCCGACTCGTACTCCACGATCGACATCATCACATCGTCGGGAACCGACTGCAAGATAGCAGCCATGGCTCCCTGATCTTTGGCCTCATCGACGTCTTCTCCGGTGATCGCCGACCACACACCCATTGGCTTCAGGATGATCTTCATCTTCGCCGCCCACAACTGATAATTACCTTCTGTCAGCTGCGGGTATTGGATCGGCACTCCGACGCTCCTCGCCGGCGCGGCCACGACGATCGTCCCATCGCCGGAGCGGCTGGCTCCGAGCCTCTTGCTCGGCGGCGTTTACTTTCCGCCGCCACCAGCGTCGCCCTTCATCAGTGACTGATCTCCCATCACTATACACCACCACCGATTCGCCTCCGGCCACAACCAGGCTCTGTATACCAATTGTTGGCGCCGCTCTTCTTCTTCCTTGCGCTGCCTCGCACAGCTCTCTCTCTCCTTTTTATCTTCTCTCAAGATCACATTGACGCACACACACCAGGGAAGGAATCGAGAAACACACACGCACACATAAACCAAGGAGAAGACACAATAGCTTTGCCCAGAGTCACTTCCCTTGGCTACCACGAATGGCTACATTGTTTCTCCTCACCTCACTTTTCTATTACTCAATACAAAGCTTATATACACAGGAGGCCTGGCCTTCAAGCACATCCCGGCCAGGCCAGCAAGTCACGGCCGCCACACTCGGCCACTAACAGCACACACGATGCCACTCCTAGAATCTCTCCAGGACGTGCATGCACCGCCGGCTAACAACTCATGCGTGCATGCAATTAGCTAACGAACTAACTGATTCTCTCAGCTCTGACTTATCTATCCAGCCGGCGGCTTGACTCCAGCCCAACGCATGCAACTAACCACCTCACCAGATCACTTGGCTTCAACTTGATCATGCAGTGCTATAGCCCGTCAGTGCTTCAGCATCCGGCGCGCCTTGCCGCTTCTCACGGCATCGCCGTATCACACGGCACCATCGGCATCTCACCATGCCCTCCACATCGCACGGCAGCCCGGCATCTTGCCTTCCTCGTTCGCACAACTGAAACTTTTCCGGACAAGCTACTCCCTAAGCTACATGCCGAACGACAAAACAAATATGCAGATACATGAATCAAGATTAGACTTAACATTTTCCCTCTAATCTTGATTCTCCAATCTTCACGCGACTTCACCCGCTGCCACTTGGCGACGCCATCGTGGCGCCGCAGCCGGCCACTCACCGCAACCGACGCCGTCGCAGCGCCGGTCACCATGGACCATCTTGTCGTGGATGACGTCCTCACGACGCCAATCACCATTCGGTCTTGCCGTGGACGACGTCGTCGTGACGCCGAGTACCACGACCTCTTGCCGCATGCAGCAGCCATCTCTTGCCGTGGACGACGCCTTCGCGGCGCCGATCGCCACGCCGTCTTCTCCTCATAATGGCCTTGTGCCGTCGAAGCCACCAGCGTCCTCGCGCCGCCACCAGCCTCCTCCTTGGATCGACAGGGCTCTGATGCCAATTGTTGGATCACAGGCCGGAAACACACGCGAGCACGGTGGAGACAGACGAGAGGGGGAGGAAGACGAACACAGGTTTTTTTGCGAGGCCCAAGTGCTTGCCTCTTTTCTTGCTTTCTTCTCTTCTCTTATTCTTTTCTCCTGTAACAACCTGAGAGATTACAAAGATAACGGCCGGACGACTCGGCCCAAACAAACTCCACGATCCGCCTATGTCGTGCCATCCCACGACTTGATCGTGGCCTAAACAAACTCACGCGCCGCAAGTGAATGAGCACGTTTCTAGCTACAACTTATGCGTACATACAAGGACTCAAACACACATGTAGGGAACCATCACGTGTATGGCCCATGCAGACTAATTAATCTCTAACTAAACATGCATGCATGACGTAGACTAATGACTTGTAACAAGATAAAAACTAACAGCCAGTGGCTCCCATCGCATCCAGACATCCGCCTAGGTATCACTGATATTAACTTTTTTTTGAGGGATAATGCTGCCGCTTAATTTAACTAACGAAGCTCGGAATGTCATCCGAAATTACCTCAAGGGCAAAATTCGGGGGAGCCCCCCAACCAAACCTTACTCAGTTCATCTCCAACACCTACTCTAGCAAATTTATGCGCAGCAACATTAGCGGATCTTCTAACCCAAGACACCTTAAAACCCTCAAAAGAATTTAAGAGGCTTTTTATCTCTTCCACCCAGGGGCCAGCAGCTCCCAGGCTCTTCGATGGCTGATTGAGCATGTGCACCACATTCTGGCTATCTAGTTTTACATGTACTCTTCCTGCCAACACGCCTCTTGCCAGCTCCAGCGCCCTCTTGCATGCCAAAATTTCCGTAGCTTCTGGGTCTGTGATACTCGGGAAAAAGTGGCACATGCCCGCCCTGAAAGCACCCTGGTGGTCTCTCACCACCGCTCCGCCTCCTCCCTTGTCCCCATTCTTGGACACAGCCCCATCAGCATTGACCTTGAACCAGCCCTCTTCAGGTACCTGCCATCTTGGACGGGGCGTCGGCATCGTAGGTTGCCTCTGATGTGAGTGCACCGCCTTCCACTCCTGCATGTGAGCTACAACCGTAGCTATGATTTCATGTGGGGCTGCAATCCTTCTCCCATCTCTTGCCTCATTCCGTGCCAGCCATAATCCATATGTCGCCTGTATCATCGCCTCCCTCTCATCACCAGAAGCACCGGCAAACCAGTCAAGAAGCCAGCTAGCCAAATCACTCTGGGAGCCTATCTGGACCGGTGGGATCGCCACCGATACTCCCATCTCCGAGTGTAGGAGCTGCCAAAATTGTACTGAATGCTCACATGCCAAAAACCTGTGATAGATTGTTTCCTCCCGGCCGCACGCAACACAGAAAATTCCGGGTTTGATCCGACGACGATGAAGTTCGGCCCCGACAGCCAAGCCATTTTTGATAAGTCTCCACATGTGGATCTTGGCCTTAGCCGGCACTTGTGTATCCCATAAGGACATGAAACCGCGATGCTTAGTAACCGAAAATGAGGATTCCGGCTGTCCGGTCCCCGCCCTTAGCATAGCCATTTTCATATGATAGGCAGACTTCACCGTGAAGCACCCGTTCTTTGTAAAGTTCCACGCCAGGTAATCATCATGGCCAGGTCCTCCCACCGCAATTTGCTTGATGTCTTTCACGTCATCTGGCGAAAACATTGTTTCTAGTCTTCCCACGTTCCAGCTCTTCCCATCAGAGGAAAGAAGGTGGGCAACTCTCGTTACACCCGGCATATAAATCTGCCCCAACGGCTTCATGCTGCTGCTCCTCGGGATCCAGTTAGCGTGATGAATGCGCACCTGGGTTCCATCTCCTATGCGCCAAATCAGCCCCTCTCTAAGAAGATCCCTCCCATGCAATATGCTTCTGAAAGTATACGATGCCGTTGGGGGGCAGGATGCTGTAAGAATCGAGTCCTCCTTGAAATACCTTGCTTTGAGAACCCTCGCACAAAGAGAGGAAGGGGTCTGGAGGATCCGCCAAGCCTGTTTTGCATGTAGAGCTTGATTGAAAGCTTCAGGATCCCTAAAACCCATTCCGCCATCCGTTTTTGCTGCACACATTTTTTGCCAGGAGATCCAATGTACCTTCCTCTCACCATTTGCCGCGCCCCACCAGAATTTCGAAGAGATAGATGTCAGGTTCCCGCACATCTTCTTTGTGAGTCGAAAGCAGCTCATGGTGAAAGCGGGTACCGCTTGGAGGCCGGACTTGACAAGAACCTCCCTTGCAGCTTTGGACAAACCCTGCCCCTTGCACCCACTCACCTTTCCTTTCGATGTCTCGGTCAAATATTTGAAGGTTCCGTCTTTTGATCTTCCAACCAGTGTTGGGAGACCCAGGTACCTTTCACTTAAGGCTTCAGATTGCACCCCGAGAGCAGTTTTCAACTCCTCTTTTTTGTCCTCTTGACACCCCTTCCCGAAGAAGATAGATGATTTTTGCATGTTGACACTTTGTCCAGAGGCTCTGTCGTATTGCTGTAATATATCCTTGAGGGTATCCATATTTTCTTTGGTTCCCTCAAGAAATACTATGCTATCATCAGCAAAAAGGAGGTGTGTCACATGGGGGCCAGTGCCCCCAAAGTTCACCCCTTTCATCAAGATCCATGTGCCAAGACCGCGGTAATCAATCAATCGAAAAATGTGGAAAGTGCATCACAGAGATGACCGAGGTGTTTTATGTTGGAAGTAACAGGGGCAAACCCTAGGCGACGACTATAGGATGGGGGTGTGTGTCATGTGAAGTCAGGGCATATAAATTTTATATTTCTTTTCCAATTATTTTAAATATGCACTACTAGAATCGTCGCTTTTGCCGAGTTTCAAAGAAACTCGACAGAGCACTTACTAAACTTGGCGAAATGTTGGCCGAGTGCCAAACTCGGCGCAGCCCACTCGGCTGGACGGGGCCCAACAATCATTAAAGTGCTTTCTACCGAGAACTCAGTGCATAGATCAACAATGTTTGCCGAGTTCTTGCCGCAAAAAACTCGGCGAACCTCACCATCAGAATGAACGCACCGTTAACGGACTTGCCATGTGGCACAAAAGTTCACCGAGTTTTTCATTGCCAAACACGGCGAAGCCTCACCAATACAAGTAATCCACGTGGTAGAACACATTGCCTAGTACAAAAAATCTGCCGGGTTCAACATTCACCAGAACTGGGCAATTTGTTTGCCGAGTTCCACACTCGGAAAACGTTTAACCAATTAGCTAGGGCGTGCCGCGTGGCACTGCATCATTATCCAGTGCCAAACTTCGCCCAGTTCTTAGAAACATAAACTGGGCAAACAGTTTGCCGAGTATGCAACTCGGCAAACTCCATCCAGTAAGGGAGCGCCGCGTGGCACGCCGTCATTACCAGTTCCACATTTTGCCGAGTTGTATCTCCACAATGAACTCGGCAAAGATTTGACAGCCACTTGCTAATTCTTTATTTGCCGAGTTCCGCACTCGATGAAGTTTGACAGCAGAATGCCATACTGTTTCTTTGCCGAGTTCCACACTCGGTGAAGTTTGGCAGCAGACTATCAGATTGTTTCTTTGCCGAGTTCTGAACTCGGCAAAGATCTTATTTTTTTTCCATATATATTGTTGGTAGCCCTGTATTGAAATAAATACATATATATGTCTGCTCATAGTACTGGAATGGGTATTGCATCACATATGAATGCCGAAAGTTAACAATAACATAACTTCATGAGTGTTGAACTCAATTAACTAGTGAGAAGTATACATCACATTCAACATACAAAGTTCATAAACATCATAAAAAAACTAGAAGACTACAGCCACGTACTACTAGGGAAAAGCCTAGCAGTAGCGCTGGTTTCTGGCCTAGCAGTAGCGCGGGGGACCACGCTACTGCTACGGCGCTACAGCTAAAGGTTAGCAGTAGCGTGGGTTTACCCGCGCTACTGATATAGCTACTTAGTAGTAGCGCGTGTTGCAGAAAGCGCTACTGGTAATTACTAGTAGCGCGTCTCTCTTCCCGCGCTACTACTATTATTCAGTATTCTATTTCTTTTTATTTTATGTCGTATTCATACATCATTATAGAAGTTTGCATACAGATGCAATTTAGAGATTGTTTTTACATCATAATGAGTTATTAAATCACTGGGTGAAAGAACCGTGGATTAGTTTCAAGTGGATGGATCCTAAGTGACTTGGGGTGAAAGAACCGTGGATTAGTTTCAAGTGGATGGATCCTAAGTGACAGTTTCAAGTGGATGGATCCTAAGTGACAGTCACTTAGGATCCATCCACTTGAAACTAATCCACGGTTCTTTCACCCAGTGATTTAATAACTCATCATCATAATCCTCATCATATCATTAACAACTTATCATCATAATACATAATTGTCATATAACAACTCCTTATGATCATCATTTTCGTCGATGAGACATCATATAACAACTTGGTCACTAGTCATAATCACAACTCGTCCTCCTCATCATCATCAACTCTAACACATTGTACCACATAATAACACATTGTACTTAGGACCTACTCCTCTCTCATAGGACCTACTACCCTCTCTAAAGTAAAATGGCATAAAACAAGATAGGCCCTAACTCTCCATTATGGAGAATGGAGACTATCCTGTCTCCAATTCTTGCGCTTCGCACAATGTTGGTTCCAAGTAGCTCCCTATGATTGTCCATACATTTTTTCCATTCTTTGATTGTCATGTCTTGATCGGTTTTAAAAATCCGGTATGAACAGTTGTGACACCTAGGCAGATATGGCCGTAAGCTAATAACATCAAGCCGTCCTTTCGGAAACATCAGATCAGGCACACAATCCATCGGGATTTTCTGTTGAAAAACATAATAATAACATCGTAGTTAGCAATGTAGTTTAGCTTTAGAAGAATATATGCAAAAGATGCACGGATGTCGTAATAGTAAAAAAATCTTACCATGCCATCTCCTTGGATGTTACCGTAGGTCAGCACGTGCACTAGTGGCACGTATTGACCATAATGTGCAGGAGTTTGATAATTGATATTGTAATTCTCAACATCAATATTAAATGAGATCAGATGATGTTTCTCCTGATAAGTTAATTCTGCGCCATTGGTGTAGTAAGTTCTGTCTCCCATCTTCCGCACATTCTTTGAAGAATGAAAATAAGCTATCAATGGAAATAAGCTGTCAACTATTTTGAAATAAACAATATAAATTACTTAATAACTATGTTTGAGAAACTCACATCGCGGTTGAATTGGAAGTGTATAAACAAGGACCCAAATGTCCATATTCTCTTTGTCGATGTCAGGATCACCAAGATCCATGGTGACAAGCATACCCTCATGAAAATCATACGTCTTGCAAATGCTTCCCAATTCGGCAACCAAAATGGGATACGCTCTCAGAATTGTATAGATTTACAGCAAAATCATATCCATGATGGGTCCTTAGATGGACTATATTTGTTTCCATACTTTCATCATCTTCAAAATCCATCCTCTCCAAGACATAGCGTCTTGCATGGCATGGGATAAGCTAGTCGAATTGTAAAAGACGAAAATTACACGTTGAAGAAGCAGAAGTCGTGCTTAATTACGAAAAAACACTTGTCGTCGTTGCGTACCATTTCAACCTCGAAGGTCTCCTGGAGTTTAATACTGAAGCGCCAATCTTCTACCAGGTGAGGCCTGTCGCACAGACCCCGGTCATCGCCGCACCAGTCGCAGTCCGGGAGCCTATCTTCGTCGGACGACATTTCCTATGTTCATAATTCAAAGATTAAACTTCTAAAATTAAATATATGTACTACAAAAACTTTCTAGCACAAGTCATGCCAAAATTCGGGACACTCGATATTTCCTACATATTCGAGCACAAGTCATGCCAAAATTCACGGAAAAATCCGGCATGACCTTTGCTAAAAAAGGACATATCGAGTGCCTGAAATTTGCCGGAATGGAAATTAATCAACACTCTGGCAAAACATAGGCCACTATGAGGTGTTCCCTGCAAACATAGGCCACTTGGGTAAGCACTAGTACTACAGAACATTGTCACAACTACTCATGTAGCTACTACTCTACTACAACTATCAAAACATCTACATCATCATCGACATGGAGATTTGGCTAGTCTCACCTCGAGGTCGGAGGGGGTCGGTGACGGGAACGACGGCGGGGATGATGTAGGGGCTCCTTGATTTCTGCAAAAAAAAAAAAAATATAATCAAAAACATTATTATCCTCATCTTAGAACTTAGTGAAACCCTATAAGCTATCAACTAAACCTTATTATGCTGATTCAAAAGACCTACATTTACTAAAAATTGTAAAACCTAGTTCTAACCCTACAAATTTGTCACTATAGTTCTAGCCCTAACATCTATCCATCCATCCATCTATCTATATATCCATCAATATAACCATCCATTCATCTATCCATCCATTTGTCTATCTATGAAATATATGAAAACATCTACATCATCATCTATTCAAAATGTTCTATACCTAAAACATCTACATCATCATCCACTATTACTATTTTTTTTACTAAACCCTAAAAATATGCCCTAAGTTCAAATTCTAATCAAAAGACCCAAAATTCAATCGGCATCATCATCTATTCAAATTCTACCAACTAAAAATTTCCATTACTAAAATTTCTAATCAAAAGACCTAAAATTTCCTATTCTATTCAAAACACCTAAAATAGTCTAAAAAATTATTCTATTACAAAACCTACATTCTACAATGTCTACATTCTAAAATCTACATTTAAATTACCTACATGCTACAAGAACAGAGAGAAGGGAGGGAGGGAGGAGGGGGAGGAAGGAGGGAGGAGGCGGGAAGGAAGGGGGAGGGAGGAGGAGGGAGGTAGTAGGAGCTACCTCGGTGGCGGTGGCGGCGGGGGTGCCAGGGCGGCGGGATGGAGGAGCGAGCAAGGGAGGGAGGGGGCGACGGCGGTGGGATGGAGGAGGGAGGGGATGTAGGAGGGAGCTAGGGTGGGAGGGGGCGACGGCGGCAGCAGCTGGCGGCAATGCGGCGGCGGCGGACGATGGGGTGCGGGGGAGAGTGAGTGGAGTTGAGAGAGGAGAGTGAGGGGCGGCCGGTTGGGGAAGATAGGATGGTTTTAGCAGTAGCGCGCTTCAGGATAATGCACTACTGCTAAACGCCATAGCAGTAGCGCGTTTTACTCAAGACGCGCTACTGCTATGCCTGTAGCAGTAGCGCCTTCTGCGAAAAGGCGCTACTGCTAAGTCTAAGCATTTAAAAATAAACATAAAAAATACATTGGTCATCAATAATCTTTTTGTGTACAATCTGAATTGTCAATATGAGTCCTCACCGGTTTCGGAACCGAAGAAGACTCATATTGCGGCCACAAATTCTACAAATAGAGTTCAATGAAGACCAAGTGGTTGTGATAGTTTGAGAAGTAACATATTTATGGTGGTAAACACCCTGTTCGTGGAGCGAGGTGGGACTAAACTTAGTTGCAAGGAGTGGACAAAACTTAGCAGTAGCGAGCTTTGGCGAAACGCGCTACTGCGAAGATCAATAGCAGTAGCACGGTTTAAAATAAGGCGCTACCGCTATAACTAGCTTGGCGGCAAGGTCGTGGCAATTATAGTAGTAGCGCTGTTTACTACCAATGCGCTACTGCTATGTAGATATCAGCAGCGCGTTTTGTTGACACGCGCTACTGCTAAGTAGCAGTAGCGCCTTATTTTAAACCGCACTGCTGGTAAGATTCTGTGTATAACGTTTTCCCTAGTAGTGACGACGTGAGCTCAAAGGGATGCTTCCTCGCTACCTCTATGGTTCACCAGAGCTCATGTAATTATTTGAGTTAGCATTATAGTATTTGATTTAGGCTCATATTTGGAGAATTATGGCCAGATGTACTAACCTGCCCACAATAGAAGCAACACCACGATGACGACAATGATCATCAAGGTTTTCAGCCACCTCACCGGACGTGCACCATTGCCTACTATGAGCTGGTTTGCGAGCACAAACTGCAAGTAAGCATATTCATCTTCCTCCATGCTATCATACTAAAAACCAGTTGTCTGGGTAAGGTGCACTTGTTCATGGCATGCATGCCATGAAGCATACACTCCAGGACGCCTCCCTCTATAAACCACATACCCCCTCGTCTACCAAGAATAAACAAAATATTTCAACATGCAGGAGATGAAAAGACAAGGTTAGAGGAACACATTGAACGTAAGCGACATCAGCATTCATGATTCATATACCCAAAAGCATGAAGCCGTGCAACTCCAAGTCAAGATGACCAGCTACATCAGTACGTCAACATGAAACTATCTAACTAGAGTACTACGATGGAGGTCTACTCTGAGTGGTAGTCGGAGAGGCCGCTCATCATGGAGTCAGAGATGGTGCGGATGTCCCCTCATGTGGAGGAGCCAGCGTCCTCGACACTGGCGGTCAGCGAACTCAATGGGACCATCTCTTCACTCTCCTCCGCCTCCTTCTTGGCTAGGTCGTCAAGAAACTTCTGTTGCTCAGCACGAAGGCGGATCATCCTCGGGCAAATGCCTTTGGCCTTTCGCTCGTCCTGGATGGAGTGGTAGACCGCATGATCCTGGTCTAGGAGCTGCGGGTTAGCCTGAACAAGCACGGCTATGTACTTCTCACTGGCCCGCTCGGCAGGGGAGGGCACCCCAAAGGTAGCAGTTATGTTAGGCAAGTTGAAGGAGGGCGCCAATGACATGATCTCAAGGTCGGTGGTTACACCTAGCATTTCATGAATAAGAAACTATCACATAGGAAACATAACCCAAGTGTCCATAACATATAGTGCATGCAAGTCACGTAGCATTCTTCGTACCAACATAGTAAGTTCAGAAGCATAATACAAGTCATGTTAAGGTGGATGATGAGTAGTTCACAAATAAATGATAAGCTTCATGGACATATGGACTCTCCGCCGGCCCCATCTTTAGCTAGCCCTCCTCAATCTCGTGGATAAGGGTCCACCGGGGTGTGCATCATGGCAAGGGCGGCCACCACGGTGTTGACAGGTACACCCGCTTATGAGGCAGATATAAACACCCTCTCCACCGCTGCTAGAGCACTCTCGACATTGAGGGCTTCCCTCATGACCGTTGTACGGAGGCCGCGTCGTAGATAGCCGCATTAATGACCGATGCCTGGTAGCTCTCGTCATACGCGGATGCCCTTGCGGCGGCTACACGAGCGCTCTCATCAAAGGAGGCCGTCGTATCAACGACCACGGCTGCCCACTCAGCCGTTGCATGAGCGCGCTCGTCGAAGGCTACCACCCTCTGAGCCGCTATACAAGCAACCTCGGAGAGCATGGAAGACCTCTCCGCCGCTAAACGAGCGACCTCGGCGAGGGACAACGCCCTCTGCGTCATGGAACTAGCGATATAATTGAGGATGGCCGCCCTCTGGTCCAGTGGTGACATCCAACTAGCATAGCGTCTCGACGTCCCCATCTTCCACCCGTAGTGAACACTAAAATATTAAACTAAAATTAAGGAAAAGAACACATTGGACTTGGAATAGGAAAGTCAACACATAGCCTATGCGTAACATAAAGTCAAAACTACAATGAGAAGTACCGAACCCCCTATGATGCATGGAAGAGTCTCACAACTACTTGCCGGGTTTTGAGTATGTATCACCTTCCTAAGTGCCTTGTAATTACATATTTAAAACAAGTAATTGCAAAAAACATAGGAAGGAGATACTGTACAAGGACCCCCCAAACAAAAAAAACACTAATTAACCCTCCGAAGATACAGATGTGAATTCGGATCATCTTTAGAGAGATGACCCGCGATCCTCACCCATAACCCAGAAGGCTCACTAATTCACCAGTACTCGATTAGCATATGGGTTTTGCTAGCCTCTATGAAAGATTCCAACATTATACACATTAATGATGACCCAAAAGTATAGGGGATCAATCGTAGTCCTTCCGATAAGTAAGAGTGTCGAACCCAACGAGGTGCAGAAGGAAATGACAAGCGGTTTTCGGCAAGGTATTTTCTGCATGCACTGAAATTGTCGGTAACAGATAGTTTGATAGCAAGATAATTTGTAACGAGCAAGTAATAGTAACGGTAAAAAAAGTGCAGCAAGGTAGCCCAATCCTTTTTGTAGCAAAGGACAGGCAGGAACGGTCTCTTATAATAAGCAAAGCGTTCTTGAGGACACACGGGAATTTCATCTAGTCACTTTCATCATGTTTGTTTGATTCGCGTTAGCTACTTTGATGATATGATATGTGGGTGGATCGGTGCTTGGATGTTGTTCTTACTTGATAAAGCCTCCCACTTATGATTAACCCCTCTCGCAAGCATCCACAACTACGAAAGAAGAATTAAGATAAAATCTAACCATAGCATTAAACATATGGACCCAAATCAGCCCCTTACGGAATAGCGCATAAGCTAGGGTTTAAGCTTCTATCACTCTAGCAACCCATCATCTAATAACTACTCCACATTGCTAGATGGTGAAGTGTCATGTAGTCGATGTTCACATTACACCACTAAGGGAATCACAACATACATATTATCAAAATATCGAACCAATACCAAATTCACATGATTACTTACGACAAGATTTCTCCCATGTCCTCAAGTACAAAAGTAACTACTCACAAAACATATTCCTGCTCAAGATCAGAGGGGTATTGAATTGCATAATAGATCTGAACATATAATCTTCCACCAAATAAACCATCTAGCATCAACTACGAGAAGTAACCAACACTACCAGTCACCCACAGGTACCAATCTGAGGTTTTGATACAAAGATTGAACACAAGAGATGAACTAGGGTTTTGAGATGAGATGGTGTTGTTGAAGATGTTATTGAAGATTAGACCTCCCATGATGAGAGGGTTGTTGGTGGTGATGATGGATTCGATTTCCTCCTCCCGGAGGGAAGTACCCCCGGCGGAATCGCTCCGCCGGAGAGCAAAAGTGCTCCTGCCCAGGTTCCGCCTCGAGACGGCGGTGCTCCGTCCCGAAAGTCCTCTCTTGATTTTTTCTTGGGAAAACGGCCTTATGTACCAGATGATGGGCACCGTAAGTGGGATAGGGAGCCAACTACCCACCAGGGCGCGCCAGGGGGGTATGCGCGCCCTATTGCCTAGTGGGCACCTGGGTGGTCTCCTCCAGTATTTCTTTTCTCCAATATTTTTTATATATTCCAAAATAAATCTCCGTAAATGTTCAGCTCATTTGGAGATGTGCAGAATAGGTATCTCTGACGTAGCTTTTTCAGGTCCAGAATTCCAGCTACCGGTAATCTCCCTCTTTGTGTAAACCTTGCATATTATGAGAGAGAAGGCATTAGAATTACTCCACAAAGTGTTATATTGAATAAAAACACTGTAAATAACAGTAAGAAAACATGATGCAAAATGGACGTATCAACTCCCCCAAGCTTAGACATCGTTTGTCCTCAAGCGAAAGCAGATATCGAGAATCATGTCCACATGTTTGGAGAGAGAGGTGTCGATAAAACAAAATACGGACATAGTAGCATCATGATCAACATTATAACAGCAATAAACTTTATCATAAAACTTCTTATGATCAAGTAACAATTCATCACATCATCGAAGTATAAAGCATACACTTTCTTGAAAACAAACAAACTATGTTCTCAGTCAAGAATGCAATTGCAATTCATCTTATTTTCAGGAAGGGTCTCGTGTCGGAGCCTTTTTGGCAAGTCCACATACTCAACCATCATTTAGTATTCTATGATTGCTGACACTCACAACATATATATGGAGCAAAAAGTTTCAGCCGCACACATAGAAAGATAGGGGCTTATAGCTTCACCTCCCAACTTATTCACCTCAAGGGTGATGTCAACAATAATAACTCATGATCACTCATATCCAACTGGATATATGTGCCTAGATCTTTCCCCACCAAATGATGCTTGCAAAAGAGGAAAATAAAAAGGAATAGAGGAGAATACTATTGACTCTTGCATAAAAGTAAATACATAAAAAAATAAAAGATAGGCCCTTCACACAGGGAAGCAGAGGTTCTCATGCGCTTTTTATTTTTGGATGCATAGGCTCTTAGTGCAAAAGAACATCACGTTCTATTGCCCCTTATGATAGCAACCTTTATTATGCAGTCCGTCGCTTTTATTACTTTGCCTTCACAAGTTCGTACAACGCTTACTTTCCCTTACACTAAAAAATCATACATAATCAGAAGCAATTTTTATTGCCTTACGCACCGATGACAACTTACTTGAAAGGTCTTATTCAATCCGTAGGTAGGTATAGTGGACTCTCATGACATGAAAGTGGGTTTAAGGGTTTTGGATGCACAAGTAGTATCTCTACTTAGTGCAAATTTTTGGCTAGCAAGGATATTGGGCAAGCACCACATGTTGGAGGATCTATGACAATATAACTTCTATGTGAACATGAGTAATCATAACTCATTACTTTGTCTTCCATGTCCAACGTCAACAATTTGACATAAAATATTTAAGGGGGTCTCACAGTCATAAAAGATGTCCAAGATAGTGTATTTGCATGTGAATCTTCTCTTCCCTTATTAATTCTTTCATAAATTGCATCATTGACCAATGCTATGTTTGTCAACTTTCAATAAATTTTACCACTTATACT
Source organism: Thinopyrum elongatum (assembly GCA_011799875.1). Classification (NCBI taxonomy): domain Eukaryota; kingdom Viridiplantae; phylum Streptophyta; class Magnoliopsida; order Poales; family Poaceae; genus Thinopyrum; species Thinopyrum elongatum. The sequence goes on from CM022298.1 coordinate 31,377,767, forward strand.
TTTTCTTATGTAATGTCATTACTTCCCATAAGATTAGCATATGATATTTTCCATTATTTTCTTTATTTTGATTGAAAGATAAAAGTAAAGAAGAAAAAGCTCAAACTAAACTTTACTATATAACTCTCAACTCCATTACATAGATAGATAGATCACGAAACTAGCACCTCGGAAATAGATCATACTAAACTTTTATTCAACTAAATCATGAAATAACTAAGGATCGAACTAAGAACAGGTGAAGGTAATAAAAGTGATGGTGATACGATACCAGGGCATCTCCCCCAAGTTTGGCTCAAGCCAAGGGGAGTGCCCATATCCGTGTGCGTAAGTCTCATTCTTTGGTGATGGTGGTGGTGATGAGGTAGTAGGCTTGTCCTCCGGCTTCCATGGTAGGGGTTCACCATCATAAGAGGATGCACGAGTCTCCTAAGTCCTGAAACTTGCAGCTAAACTCATACCTTTAAACCTTGCTATATACTCAAAATTTTGTTTTTGAAGATCATAGATTTGGACTTGTAGAAAATTGATTTGCTGGTTGAAGTTGAAGACGATGTCCTTCATAGACTGGCCATCCACCTTGTGATCACAGGTGAATTCCGTGATCATGGACTGATAGGCACTGAGTCCACGCTCCACCACCCCTTGGCACTTGAAGATCTCCTGCTCCACTGCCTCCAGCCTGGCCTCCACGCTTCCCGTCTTCTTGGGTCCTTGAACATCCCGGATGTGGAGCACCCCCTCACGCATCTCAATGGCCTGAGGGTACTTCATCACCTCCGGTAGGTAGGGGTTGATGACCTTCTCATAGAACATGTCTTTGGAAGAGCTTGGGGAAATCATGGCGATCTAGATCTGCCAGAAAAACTGCAAGAAACAAGAACAGAGGATATTTCCGCGATGCGGTGGTCAAATTGTCCGGGGGTATATATAAAGAATGTTTATCTTGGGAAAGTATACCATAGGAAAACGGAGTCGGGAAGGTCCCCGAGGGGCCCACTACCCACTAGGCCACGCCAGGTGGGGCAGGCGCGCCCTGGTGCCTAGTGGGCACCTGGGTTACCTTCTCGGGTGTTTCTTATAATTTTTTTATTTTTTCTAATATTCCAAAACTAACGAAAAATATTTTTGCGGAATTTTTGGAGTTCGTTTACTTACCGTATCACGTACCTCTTCCTTTTCAGGGTTCTGGAGTGTTCTGGAAGGTCTCTTTTATGTATTCCTCTGGTGTCATGGTTTGAACAATGTTAGTTTCAACATTAATAGGTGTACCTGATATATAGTGCTTAATTCTTTGTCCATTAACCACCTTCAGATTAGTGCCTTCGGCATTATTGATCTTAATATCCCAGAGCGATAAACTTCTTCAATGATATATGGTACTTCCCACTTGGAGAGAAGTTTTCCTACAAAAAATGTAAAACGAGAATTGTTCAATAGAACATACTCACCCATTTTGAATTCCCACTTTTGGATTCTTTCGTCATGCCATCTTTTAACTTTTTCTTTGAACAATTTGGCATCTTCATAGGCTTGGGTTCTCCATTCACCTAATGAGGTAATATCAAATAACCTCTTTTCACCGGCAAGTTTGAAGTCATAATTGAGTTCTTTAATTGCCCAATATGCTTTATGTTATAACTCAAGAGGCAAATGACAAGCTTTTCCGGATACCATTTTATGTGGAGACATACCCATAGGATTTTAATAAGCTGTTCTATAAGCCCATAGTGCATCATCAAGTTTCTTAGACCAATTTTTCCTAGATCTGTTGACTATCTTTTGCAATATTAATTTATTTCTCTATTGCTAAGTTCAACTTGTCCACTAGATTGAGGGTGATAAGGGAATGCAATTATATGGTTGACATCATATTTAGCAAGCAGTTTACGGAAAGCACCATGAATAAAATGTGAACCACCATCAGTCATTAAATATCTAGGGACTCCAAACCTCGGGAAATTAACTTATTTAAGCATTTTAATGGAGGTGTTATGATCAGCACTGCTAGTTGGAATAGCTTGTATCCACTTAGTGACATAATCAACAACAACCAAAATATGTGTATACCCCTTAGAGGAAGGAAAAGGTCCCATATAATCAATAACAAGTGAATAATTCAAAGGCATTTCCTGACGTCTGCCAATATTGCCTATTGTTTGACATTCATCATAGGACAAGGCAAACTTACGAGCATCTTTGAAAAGAGTAAGCCAATAAAAACCAGATTGTAATACCTTGTGTGCAGTTCTATCTCCCGCATGGTGTCCTCCATAAGCCTCGGAGTGACATTTCCGAAGGATTTGTTCCTATTCATGCTCAGGTATACAACGTCTAGTAATACCATCTACTCCTTTATAAAGATGTGAGCCATCCCAAAAGTAATGTCTCAAATCAAAGAAGAATTTTTTCTGTCGTTGGTATGTAAAACTAGGTGGTATAAATTTAGCAACAATATAATTAGCATATTCTGCATACCAAGGAGTGTTATGAGAAGCATTTATTACAGCTAGTTGTTCATTAGGGAAACTATCATCAATAGGTAGTGGGTCATCAAGCATATTTTCTAACCTAGACAAATTATCTTCCACGGGATTCTTAGCTCCCTTCCTATCAGTAATATGCAAGTCAAATTCTTGTAGCAGAAGAACACACATAATGAGTCTAGGTTTAGCATCTTTTTTTTCCATAAGGTATTTAATAGCAGCATGATCGGTGTGAACAATCACTTTAGAACAACTGCTAGAAATTATTTCTCAATAGTAGCATAATTTCTTTGAGCAATGTCTAGAGTCTTACTAGCATAATGGATAACATTTAATTTCTTATCGACTCTTTATCCTAGAACAGCACCAACAGCATAATCACTAGCGTCCAACATAATTTCAAAAGGTAAGTTCCAATCAGGTGGTTGAACAATAGGTGAGGACGTTAAGGCTTTCTTAAGTGTTTCAAAGGCTTCTACACAGTCATCATAAAAAACAAATGGAACATGCTTTTGCAAGAGATTAGTAAGAGGCCTACAAATTTTAGAGAAGTCTTTAATAAACCATCTATAAAAACCAGCATGACCGAGGAAACATCTTATACCATTAATATCTTTAGGACATGGCATTTTCTCAATTGCGTCAACCTTAGCTTTATCCACCTCAAAACCTCGTTCAGAAATTTTATGCCCCAAAACAATACCTTCGTTCAGCATAAAATGGCACTTCTCCCAATTCAAGACAAGATTAGTTTGCTCACATCTCTGCAAAACTCGATCAAGGTTGCTTAAGAAATCATCAAAAGAAATTCCATAAACGGAAAAATCATCCATGAAAACCTCAACAATCTTTTCACAAAAGTCAGAGAATACAACAGTCATACATCTTTGAAAGGTAGCAGGTGCATTGCATAAACAAAAGGCATACGTCTATAAGCATAAGTTCCAAAAGGGCAAGTAAAAGTGGTTTTCTCTTGATCAGGTTGTGATACAGGTATTTGAGGGAAACCAGAATATCCGTCAAGAAAGCAAAAGTCTGTGTGCTTAGATAATCTTTCTAACATTTGATCAATAAAAGGCAAATGGTAATGATCTTTCCTAGTGGCTTTATTTAATTTTCTGAAATCAATTACCATTCTATAACCAGTCACGATTCTTTGTGGGATAAGTTCATTTTTTTGATTCCAGAAGCTTTAGTATTTCAGTTCTTACCACTTCCTTCATCTTAGTATTTAATCGTCGCTGATGATCAACAACTGGTTTGGCATCGGGTTCCATATTAATCTTGTGCTGACAGAGAGTGGGACTGATGCCCTTAAGATCATCAAGAATATATCCAATAGCAGCCCGATGCTTCCTTAGAGTTTTTAATAATCTCTTTTCTTCATGCTCTGTGAGGTTAGCACTAATAATAACATGATATATCTTCTTCTCATCAATATAAGCATACTTCAAAGTATCAGACAATTGTTTTAATTCAAACAAAGGATCACCTTTTGGTGGAGGGGGACCTCCTAGAGTTTCAACAGACAAATTGTGTTTAAGAATAGGTTGTTGGTCAAAGAACATCCTATCTATTTAATTTCTTTCATGCAAGTGCATATCATTCTCATGGTCTAGCAAATATTGTTCTAACGGATTAGTAGGAGGTACTACAATAGAAGCAAGACCAATTATCATGAGGTTGCCTACGAAACTTAGGGAAATTAAACTCATGAGACAAATCATCAAAATTAACACTGACGGTTTCTTTCTTGCAATCTATCTTAGCATTAATAGTGTTCAAGAAAGGCCTACCAAAAATAATGGAACAAAAATTATCTTGTGGGGAACCAAGAACTAGAAAATCAGTAGGATATTTTACTTTCCCACACAAGAGTTTAACATCTCTAACAATCCCAAGTGGTGTGATAGTATCTCTATTAGCAAGTTTAATAGTAACATCACACTGGTACAGCGAGGTACTATATAAATGGTTTTTAACCCCTTTTCGCGACGGCGTTCTGAACCGTCGCCGTGTGAGTGTGTGCGATCGGGGTGTCCTTCCCACACAACCCAGAAACCGTCGGGGATAGGCCCTCCTGGCGCAAACGATCGGCAAAATGAGGTCGTGTGCGACGGGCGAGCGATCAAATATGATTATACATATAGTTGTGCTAAAAAAAATACAATTATACATGCCAAATCGTTTCCGGTCGTAAGTACATCCCACACAGTCAGTCTCGGCTAAACGTTTCCGTTCGTAGGTACATTGCACACAGTAAATCCAAGGAATACGTTTCTGTTAGCATGTACATCCCACACAGTTAATACAAGAAGTACGTTTCCTTTCATATATACATCCCACACAGTCACTCCAAGAAAAACATTTCCGTTCGTAGGTACATCACACATAAGTTTCTCCATAAAATCGTTTGTGATAGCATTGCCATTGCAGACTATATTAAGAATTTTATCGTTTGCGTTATTGAATGCATCACACATGGTGCGTAGAAAAAACTGTGTGGCATAGGTTGTCCATCACACACACTTTTTATGTTGTAAACGTTTGCGCAAGGTGGCCTAACGCAAACAGTTTTCAAGAAGATGTCGTGTGTGATTGTTCATTGATCCAACACAGTTTATTCCTAGAAATTGTGTGCGTTGCCTAAGGTCATCGCCCGCAGTGTTTTCTCAATAACTGTTTGCAATAGAAAAAAAATTAGTGGGCTAATTGGCCATTAGCAGGCTAATTGTCCTATTATTAATAATCCATTTATTAATCTAATTGACATTTCATATTAAGCACAAAATATATTTCATTTTCGTATTAAGGAAGCGGGATTTCATAATTGAAATACATCAAAGTACAACATCATATAGCTTTAGCACTCAATTACCCCATTACACAACTGCACCAGCACCAAGTTTCACATGCAACATCTATAACCTTTCGAAATAAGCATCATAGACAGTACATAGACACATGAATCTCATATGGAAAACTGCTGAAGCGTAAGGCAAATATTGAGCCTTCATTGATTTTGAAGGTCTTTGCAACTTTAGGCCAGTGTCGGTGGATGATTGACCGTCCATCCTTCATCCTCTTCAGGAACACTTCAATATTGAACCGTGGGTGTTGTATGAATACCTTCCTCGCCTCCAGACCATACTGGTGGTTTGATAGGTAATCATCAGTGAACTGCTTTGGAAATGCCTGAAAACAAGGATGTGCATAAATATCTTCTCTAGATTGGAAATGGGGCAAAGGAATAAAAAGGCCAAGGTATAATAGTTAGTACCATCCTGTAGTGAACTGATATCTTCTTCATTGTGCAGACAAAGATCTTGTTGTTTTTTGTCGCTAATTTCTTTATCCTAACAATCTTTCTGAGTTTCTTGACTTGACTGATATCATGGACAACTCATTTCCCCATATGCAAAAAGGGTCGAACGGTGGGTCAAAACCTCTGACAGCAGGACCTACATGTGCAAGACCAAATTGTTAAAAACCAAAATATTAGAATGGTTCCTGCAATTGCACAATAATGTGCTATTAGACAAAGGACCATGCATGTGCAAACCTCGATTGTAAACCTCAGTGCTTCCCATTGTTTCCCTGCAACACATATAAGGTAGTTAGTGATCAGGTTAAGTGAGGGTTCGCATGCTATTAGTAAAATATGTTGATGAAAAATAAGCACATTGCACATTCATCGAATTAATTCGAGCCACATGGAAAACCCAATTATCCAAACCAAGCATGATTAAGAACTAGGAAATATAGCAATTGTATATATTTCTCTTGTATTAAGTGCAGCCAAATTTGATTTATTCCTCACATGCACAACAATACATAATTCTACCCACGACAATTGGACATCGCATTGCAGAATTGAACCAAGCAGTTAACTAAACACCACAACAAATGAACCAAACATTAACTGAGCACCATATTGCACAATATAACATACTCCTAATAGAAGATCAGATAGTTAACCAAACCAAGCATGCTTAACAACTTGGAAATATAGCAATTGTATTTGTTTCTCATGTATTTAGTACAGCCAAATTCGATTTATTTCTCACATGGTATACAATAATGGAATGCACCCACAATAATTGAACATCGCATTGCAGAATTGAACCAAACAGTTAACTAAACACCACAACAAATGAACCAAAAGTTAACTGAGCACCACATTGCACAATATATAACATACTAGAAGATCAGACAGTTAACCAAACCAAGCATGCTTGACAACTTGGAAATATAGCAATTGTATTTGTTTCTCATGTATTTTGTCAAGATAAATTTGATTTATTTCACACATGGAAGACAATACAAAATTGCACCCTGAAGAATTGAACATCACATTTGCAGAATTGAACCAAACAGTTAACTGAACACGACAACTAATTAACCAAACTGTTAATAAGTGAGCACCACATTGCACGACATATAGAACATATACACTAGAGCAATAGATTTCATGGCAAAAGTAGATAGGACAATTCACTAGAATTTGATAAGGAAAGGCAGGAGCAGCACATGCAACGGGTACACCGAGCATGCTTAAACGGCATAGCTAGCAAACTGAACATAGGTCCTTATAGTGAGCTAATAAGACAAGCTACTCCTCATCGTCGGAGATATCGATGATGATTGGCTCCTTGGACATGGAAGAGCGTGAGGCCTCCACATCGTGGGTCTCCTCGTCGTAGTGGTGAGTTGCCTGAGCAGCTCCGGGCACCAACCTGCTGGTTCTCGAGTTGAGGTAAGCACGGGCACGCTGAGAAAACAGCTCGTAGTCTTCGTCGAAGGAACCGATGGTGGCCTCGAGAAAATGCCACGAACTGTCGTTTAAAGCAGCCAACCGCGTCACGACATTGGCGCGTGAGGCGTCTACGGTGGCCTCGACGGTGAGGTGCTCCTCCAAGATTTGGGGGTCAGCACGAATGGCAGCCATCACGATCTCATCCGTGCGTGCGGCCGCGATTTTCTTCTCTGCTGCCAAATGCTCCTTGAGCTCCTGGCTATACTGCGTGCACCATGGCTTAGGGCAGCGCTTATTTGGGGGAGGGGTCGGTGATTTGGGTGGAAGGTGTCGCGCCGGTGGTCTGGGAATGTGGGATGTGGAAGGAGGAGGAGGATGGCGGTCGGGTGTGGATTACCTGCCTAGATCGATGAGGCCGAGCAGCGTGAAGGAGGATCGCCGGTGAGAAGGCAGTGCTGTAAGCGAGGAGTGAAGGTTTCAACTTCGAAAGGAAGGCAGAAACAGGGGAAATGTGGCTTTTGGTAAGGGGAGGGGGCGGGGAGGTAGATATTTCTGCGGAAGCCGAAAATTTTGGATCGGTGCAGTAAATAAACTGGCGCACAAAGTGTCATCAGACACGGTCCCTTATTCAGCACTGTGTATGATATGTGAACATCACAAACGATTCATATAGCTTAACCCGTGTGTGATGAGTTTGAATGTGAAAATTTTGGTCCGAATTTCCCTGGTTACAGTGGTCATCCACGTCATTGCATAATTTGGGTACACGAAGGAGACTACAGTACGCCCGCACTTCTTAATCGGGCAAGTTCAATAATTAAACAGAGCTAGCTGACCTAAACATTACTCTAACAAATTAAAGACCGGCACTCTTCATTAAACAAAACAAAGAGTACTACTCCGGCTGGTGCTCGTCGATCTTCGCCGCCTCCTCCATGTCCAGCTCACGCCCGACGATCTCCTGGGGAAGGGGCTCCATGGCATCCATCGCACCATACTCGGCAAGAATCTTGCCATCTGCGTCCACCATATCTTTGGAAAAGGCCGCCACGAGCTAGGCGTGGGCGGCCATGATCTGGGCTTGGACGGGCTCTATCGTGGCAAGGTATGCCGCGGAGGAACGGACGGCTGCTCGAACGCTCTCGGCGATTGCCAACTCTTCGGCCGTGGGTTGCCGACCGTTGTTGGAGAAGCTTCGTTCGATTTGTGCGGTGACCGCCAAGAGCTGGGCGTGGGCGGCCTCGACATGGCCATGGGCGGCCTCCATCAGGGCTAAGGCCGCCGCTGCGGAATGGACAGCTGTTGTGCCGCTCTCGCCAGTTGCTATCCTCGAGGCACATGTTATTGCCGCCACCTGAGAAGCAACAGCGGCCGTTTGGGCTGCCTTGGCCGCCCGGTCGTAGATTGCGGCCGTGCTCACGCAGCTTGTTAGCACGCGCATGGCGGCTGCGGCCGCGCTGTCGCCGGAGTGGGCCGCCGAAGTTGCCCTCACAACTCGGGTCCACGTCCCCATATTTCACCGGCGATGATTGAATAGTGAAATGATATTTGGGGAGCGAGCTAGTGTGCTTGACACGCCGGCTGTGGACGGTAGTCGACGCACCTTCTCGCGTAAGCCATATGCGTACTATACTACGACGGTGCTCCAAGATATTTTGTACTGCATCTCACACGATTGGTGATAATAAACTGTGTGCGATCTACTTGATTTTTCGTCTTGATTTGAATTACATAATGGGGTCACAGCGGCAAAGGAGGGTGTTTGAATTGCTAGAACTTTTATCTACAGTGAACATGCAACTATAGGTGTGTCGTCAAAAAAATTGGAATTATTCAGGGTTCGTTTGGACATTTTTATACATTAACATGGTTTTCTAGGCATTTCAGGTGCACAATTCAAAATTAAACTACATGCACATGATCCGGTGCACCAAAATGGGTTGTAATATCATATATGTGTCCATGGGTTTATGCTTATGTCCCATGCAAGAAATGGGGATGAATTTCAAACACCACGGCACCGTGGCTCTCCGGCAAACGTTGAGGTACTTGCTTTTGTAATTCTAGTAAATCCAAAACTCGTCTTAAATTCATGAACCTTGGCATGCTATCATGGAATGGCAACAACATGCTGGGGTAAAAAATATTGTCCCATTTGGGGCAGGTTATGGCATAAGCTTCTCACAAACCAGAGCTTCTCACAACGATCCTCGTGGTTAAGGTAGGGAACGTTTCACCTTTCTGGATGCTACTTCTTGAGCTTGCGTTGATTTTTTCCTTGAAGAGGAAAGGGTGATGCATCAAAGTAGAGATAAGTATTTCCCTCAGTTAAGAACCAAGGTATCAATCCAGTAGGAGGCACAAGCAAGTCTTCAATTTATGCACCTCCACAAACTAACAAACACTTGCACTCAACATGAAAAAGGGGTTGTCAATCCCTTCACGGTCTCGAACAAGAGTGAGATCTAATAGAGATAGGTATAAAAGATTACTAAAATGTAAAACAAAGTAAAAATAAATAAATTGCAGCAAGGTATTTTTGGGTAATAGATCTGAAAATATATGATGGAAAATAGACTCGGGGGCCATAGGTTTCACTAGAGGCTTCTCTCTTGAAAGAAAACATACGGTGGGTGAACAAATTACTGTCGAGCAAATGATAGAAAAGCGCAAAGTTATGACGATATCCAAGGCAGTGATTATGAATATAGGCATCACATCTCTGTCAAATAGACCGAAACGATTCTGCATCTACAACTATTACTCCACACATCGACCAACTCCTGCCTGCATCTAGAGTATTAAGTTCATAAGGAGAGAGCAACGCTTTAAGTAAGATGACATGATGTAGAGGGATAAACTCAAGGAATATGATGAAAACCCCATGTTTTTACCCTTGATGGCAACAATACAATGCGTGCCTCGCTACCCCAACTATGACAGTGGGTGAGGACACCGCAAGATTGAACCCAAAACTAAGCACCTCTCCCATTGCAAGAAAAACCAATCTAGTTGGCCAAAGCAAACCGATAATTCTAAGAGAAATACAAAGATATTTAATCATGCATAAAAGAGTTTAGAAAAGACTCAAATAATATTCATAGATAATCTGATCATAAATCCACAATTCATCGGATCTCGACAAACACACCGCAAAAGAATATTACATCGGATAGATCTCCAAGAACATCGAGGAGAACATTGTATTGAAGATCAAAAAGAGAGAAGAAGCCATCTAGCTACTAGCTATGGACCCGTATGTCTGTGGTAAACTACTCACGCTTCATTGGAAGGGCATCAAAGTCGATGTAGGAGCCCTCCGTGATTGAATCCCCCTCCGGCAGGGTGCCGGAAAAGGCCCCAAGATGGGATCTCACGGGAACAGAGGCTTGCGGCGGTGGAAAAGTATTTTGGTGGACGCTTCTATTGGTTTGGGAATATTTGGGATTTTATAGAGCAAGAATTAGGGTTGGGGGACTCCCGAGGTGCCCACAAGCCAGGGAGGCGCACCCCTAGGGCGCGGCCTGAGGGCTTGTGGGTCCCTCGGGACTCCACTGACCCCCTCTCCAAGCCCTGTGGATTTTATTCCGCTTGGACTCCATTTGATATCCTTTTTTTGTAGAACTCAAAAAAAGGAAAAAATAGAAACTAGCACTGGGCTATAGGTTAATAGGTTAGTCCCAAAAATAATATAAAATAGAATATTAATGCATATAAAAAATCCAAAACAGATAATATAATAGCATGGAACAATCAAAAATTGGAGATACGTTGGAGACGTATCAAGCATCCCCAAGCTTAATTCCTACTCATCCCCGAGTAGGTAAATGATAAAAACAGAATTTTTTATGTGGAATGCTACCTAACATATTTATCCATGTAATCTTCTTTATTGTGGCATGAATATTCAGATCCACAAGATTCAAAACAAAAGTTTAATATTGACATAAAAACAATAATACTTCAAGCATACTAATAAAGCAATCGTGTCTTCTCAAAATAACATTGCCAAAGAAAGTTATCCCTACAAAATCATATAGTCTGGCTATGCTCGATCTTCATCACACAAAGTATTTTATCATGCACAACCCCGATGACAAGCCAAGCAATTGTTTCATACTTTTGGTGTTCTCAAACTTTTTCAACTTTCACGTAATACATGAGCGTGAGCCATGGATATAGCACTGTAGGTGGAATAGAATATGGTGGTTGTGGAGAAGACTAAAAGAAGGAGAAAGTCTCACATCAACTAGGCATAGTAACGGTCTATGGAGATTCCCATCAATAGATATCAATGTGAGTGAGTAGGGATTGCCATGCAACGGATGCACTAGAGCTATAAGTGTATGAAAGCTGAAAAAGAAACTAAGTGGGTGTGCATCCAACTCGCTTGCTCACGAAGACCTAGGGTAATTTGAGGAAGCCCATCATTGGAATATACAAGACAAGTTCTATAATGAAAAATTCCCACTAGTATATGAACGTGAAGAAATAGGAGACTCTCTATCATGAAGATCATGGTGCTACTTTGAAGCACAAGTGTGGAAAAAGGATAGTAGCATTGTCCCTTCTCTCTTTTCTCTCATTTTTTCTCCTTTTTTTATTTGGGCTTCTTTGGCCTCTTTTATTTTTTGTAAAGTCTGGAGACTCATCACAACTTATGAGGGAATCATAGCTTCCATCATCCTTTCCTCACATGGGACAATGCTCTAATAATGATGATCATCACACTTTTATTTACTTACAACTCAAGAGTTACAACTCGATACTAGAACAAGATATGACTCTATATGAATGCTTCCGGTGTGTACCGGGATGTGCAATGATCAAGAGTGACATGTATAAAAAAAATTGTGAACAGTGGCCTTGCCACAAATACTATGCCAACTACATGATCATGCAAAGCAATATGACAATGATGGTTCGTGTCATAATAAAATGGAACGGTGGAAGTTGCATGGCAATAGATCTCGAAATGGCTATGGAAATGCCATAATAGGTAGGTATGGTGACCGTTTTGAGGAAAATATATGGTGGGTTTAATGCACCGGCGAGAATTGAGCGGTACTAGAGAGGCTAGCAATGGTGGAAGGGTGAGAATGCGTATAATCCATGGACTCAACATTAGTCATAAAGAACTCACATACTTATTGCAAAAATTTATTACCTATCAAAACAAAGTACTACACGCATGCTCCTAGGGGGATAGATTGATAGGAAAAGACCATCGCTCATCCTCGACCGCCACTCATAAGGAAGACAATCAAAAAATAAATCATGCTCTGACTTCATCACATAACGGTTCACCATACGTGCACGCTACGGGAATCACAAACTTTAACACAAGTATTTCTACCAATCTACAATTACTCACTACCATGACTCTAATATCACCATCTTTATATCTCAAAACAAATGCAAGGAATCAAACTTCTCATAGTATTCAACGCTCTTTATATGAAAGTTTTTATTATATCCCTCTTGAATGCCCATCATATTAGGACTAAATTCCTAACCTAAGAAAATTACCATGCTGTTTAGAGTCTCTCAAAATAATATAAGTGAAACATGAGAGTTCAACAATTTCTATAAAATAAAGCCACCGCCGTGCTCTAAAAAGATATAAGTGAAGCACTAGAGCAAACTGCCTAGCTCAAAAGATATAAGTGAAGCACATAGAGTATTCTAATAAATTCACGATTCATGCGTGTCCCTCTCAAAAGATATGTACAGAAAGGATGATTTTGGAAAACTTAAAAGCAAAGACTCATATCTTACATGACGCTCCAAGCAAAACACATATCATGTGGTGAATAAAAATATAGCCTCAATTAAATTTACCGATGGACGAAGACAAAAGAGGGGATGCCATCCGGGGCATCCCCAAGATTAGATGCTTGGTTGTCCTTGAATATTACATTGGGGTGAATTGGGCATCCCCAAGATTATGCTCTTGCCACTCCTTATTCTGTTGTCCATCAAATCTTTACCCAAAACTTGAAAACTTAACAACACAAAACTGAACAGAAAACTCATAAGAGCCCTTAGTATAATAAAATAAATCACCACTTTAGGTACTGTTGTGAACTTATTATTATTTATATTTATGTAATATATACTGTATTCCAAATTCTCCATGGTTCATACCCCCCGATACTACCCATAGATTCATCAAAATAAGCAAACAACGCATAGAAAACAGAATCTGTCAAAAACGGAACAGTCTGTCGTAATCTGGAAATTTCATATACTTCTGTACCTCCATAAATTCTTAAAAATTAGGACAACCTAGGAAATTTGTATATCAATCTTTTGTAAACAATTCAGATCAAAAGCACGTTTCTGTTATTTATTGAATTTTTGGCAATGAGCGCAAAAGTTTCTGTTTTTCAGCAAGATCAAATCAACTATCACCGTAGACCATCCCAAAGGTCTTACTTGGCTCAAACTCTAATTAAAACACCAAAAGAAATTACTACATAGGTAATAATGTTTATTTATTGAAAATTATAACCAAAATCAAAAAACATAAAAATAAAATTGGGTTGCCTCCCAACAAGCGCTATTGTTTAACGCCACTAGCTAGGCATAAAACATAGATCTAGGTATTGTCATCTTTGGTATTATTTTCTTAAATTGCACAATTATAACCCCTAGGAGATTCTTTGGTTTTATTATAATCACACTCCTAGGCAAGAAATCAAGAAATTCACTCGTAGCAATTGGTTCCTTAATAATATTGATAAAGTTAGGGTGAATACTTATCATCTTAAGATCTTTGTTTCCTTTACTGGAAGATTCACCCTTGTTTTTAGGAACATAAATAAACTTAGTTGCTTTCATAGGAGGGAAATTTGGAGAGGTTTTAACATAGGCAAAAGCGGAACCCATGTTGGTAATAATATCTTCTAGCTTATCAATTCTAGTAGAACCTTGATCTATCTTCTCATTAACTATGGGTTCCTTTTCCTTAAGATTCTTCAAAGTGATTCCTACCTTCGATCCAAATTGAGTAATACGATTATGAAACTTATTATCCAAGTTTTCAATAAGCTCTACGGTAGCAATTTTATTCTCAATAATATCAAGCCTTTGCATCACATGTTCCAAAGTTAAAACCGTTTCATTAACCATGAGTGGTGCTGAGCCTACCAAATCTATCATACCATTATAAGCATGCAAGGTATGGCTCCCCAAGAAATTACCTCCAGTAATGGTATGTATAACATATCTATACCAAGTAGTAGCACCCACATAAAAATTACGAAGAAGAATGGTAGTAGATTGCTTACGAGTAGATCTATTTTGAGCATTGCAAATTCTATACCAAGCATCTTTTAAATTTTCTCCCTCCCTTTGTTTAAAATTGAGAACCTTACTTTCAGGGGTACTAGAAATGGTAGGAATACTAGCCATAGTAGCAATTCAAGCGATCTAGCACACGTGCGAACAAAAAGCGAACGAAAAAGACGAACGGAAGAAGGGCGAATAAAAAGGCAAATCTTTTTGTGTTTTTCTGAAAACGTTTTAGAAGTGGGGGAGAGGAAAATGAGAGGCAAATGGCTAATAATGTAATGCAACAGATGAGAGTTTATGATGGCTACTTGGTAGGCTTGATGTAGAACCTCCCCGGCAACGGCGCCAAAAATTATTACTGCTACTTCTTGAGCTTGCGTTGATTTTTCCATTGAAGAGGAAAGGGTCATGCATCAAAGTAGAGATAAGTATTTCCCTCAGTTAAGAACCAAGGTATCAATCCAGTAGGAGGCACAAGCAAGTCTCCAATCTATGCACCTACACAAACTAACAAACACTTGCACTCAACGCGAAAAAGGGGTTGTCAATCCCTTCACGGTCTTGAACAAGAGTGAGGTCTAATAGAGATAGGTAGAAAAGATTATTACTAAAACGTAAAACAAAGTAAAAACAAATAAATTGCAGCAAGATATTTTTGGGTTTTTTGGTTTATAGCTCTAAAAATATATGATGGAAAATAGACCCGGGGGCCATAGGTTTCACTAGAGGCTTCTCTCTTGAAAGAAAACATACGGTAGGTGAACAAATTACCGTCGAGCAATTGATAGAAAAGCGCAAAGATATGACGATATCCAAGGCAATGATTATGAATATAGGCATAACATCTGTGTCAAGTAGACTGAAACGATTCTGCATCTACTACTATTACTCCACACATCGACCGACTCCTGGCTACATCTAGAGTATTAACTTCATAAGAACAGAGCAACGATTTAAGTAAGATTACATGATGTAGAGGGATAAACTCAAGCAATATGATGAAAACCCCATGTTTTTACCCTTGATGGCAACAATACAATATGTGCCTTGCTACCCCTACAATGTCACTAGGTGAGGACACCGCAAGATTGAACCTAAAACTAAGCACCTCTCCCATTGCAATTAAAAGCAATCTAGTTGGCCAAACCAAATTGATAATTCAAAGAGAAATACAAAGATATTTAATCATGCATAAAAGAGTTCAGAAAAGACTCAAATAATATTCATAGATAATCTGATCATAAATCCACAATTCATCGGATCTCGACAAACACACCGCAAAAGAATATTACATTGGATAGATCTCCAAGAACAGCAAGGAGAACATTGTATTGAAGTTCAAAAAGAGAGAAGAAGCCATCTAGCTACTAGCTATGGACCCGTAGGTCTGTGGTAAAGTACTCACGCTTCATCAGAAGGGCAGCAAGGTTGATGTAGAGGCCCTCCGTGATCGAATCCCCCTCCGGCAGGGTGCAAGAAAAGGCCCTAAGATGGGATCTCATGGTAACAGGGGCTTGCGGCAGTGGAAAAGTATTTTGGTGGACGCTTCTGTTGGTTTGGGAATATTTGGGATTTTATAGAGAAAGAATTAGGATTGGGGTTTCCCGAGGTACCCATAAGCCAGGGAGGCGCGCCTCCCCCCTAGGGCGTGGCCTGAGGGCTTGTGGGTCCCTCAGGACTCTTCTGACGCCCTCTCCAACTCCGTGGATGTCTTCTGGTCCAAGAAAAATCATCGTAAAGTTTTATTCCTTTTGGACTCCGTTTGATATTCCTTTTCTGTAAAACTCAAAAACAAGGAAAAAACTGAAACTGGCACTGGGCTCCAGGTTAATAGGTTAGTCCCAAAAATAATATAAAATAACATATTAATGCATATAAAACATCCAAAACAGATAATATAATAGCATGGAACAATAAAAAATTATAGATACATTGGAGACATATCACTGGACAAAACGATATCCATTGCCTCTTCTTCATTTCAAATTTTTTTCTATTGTCAACATAGAACAACAGGAGTGTTGTGTTAAACTTTGGTATTTTTCGGGGTTCGTTTCGACATTTTTATACATTAACTGAGTTTTCTATGCATTTATGTGCATAATTCAAATTTGAACTACATGCACATGCTCCAATGCATATAAATTGGTTGAAAAATCAAATATGTGTCCTTGGTTGCATGCTTAGGTCCCATGCACGAAATGGGAATGAATGTCAAACACCTTGCCAACGTCGCTCGGCCGCAAACATTGAGATACATGATTTTTTAATTCTAGTAAATACAAAACTCGTCTGAAATTCATGAAACTTGGCATGCTATCATGGAGCGGCATCAACATGTTGTGGTGAAATTTTTCTCACATTTGGGGCAGGTTTGGGTATAAGCTTCTTGCAAACCAGAGCTTCTCACAACAAGCCTGCTGGTTACGGCAGGGAACGTGCCACCTTTGGTGACGAAACGATATCCGTCGCCTCTTCTTGCTTTCAAATTTTTTCTAGTGTCAACATAGAACAACAGGAGTGTTGTGCCAATTTTTGGGATTTTTCGGGGTTTGCTTGGACATTTTTATACCTTTACTGAGTTTTCTATGCATTTATGTGCATAATTCGAATTTGAACTACATGCACATGCTCCAGTGCATATAAATGGGTTCAAAATTCAAATGTGTGTCCTTGGTTGCATGCTTAAGTCCCATGCAATAAATGGGAATGAATGTCAAACACCTTACCACCGTCGCTCGGCCGCTAACATTGAGATACATGGTTTTTAAATTCTAGTAAATCGAAAATGCGTCTGAAATTTATGAAACTTGACATGCTATCATGGAACGGCATCAACATGCCGTGGTAAACATATTGTCCCATTTGGGGCAGGTTGGGGTATAAGCTTCTCACAAACCAGAGCTTCTCACAACAAGCCTCGTAGTTACGGTATTGAACGTTTCATCTTTCTGGACGAAACGATATCCGTTGCCTCTTCTTGATTTCAATTTTTTTTTCTAGTGTCAACATAGAACAATAGGAGTGTTGTGTTAAATTTTGGAATTTTTGGGGTTCGTTTGGACATTTTTATACATTAACCGAGTTTTCTATGCATTTATGTGCATAATTCAAATTTGAACTGTAGGCACACCCTACAGTGCATATAAATTGGTTGAAAAATCAAATCTATGTCCTTGGTTGCATGCTTAGGTTTCCCTGCATGAAATGGGAATGAATGTTAAACACCTTGCCACCGTCGCTCGGCCGCAAACATTGAGATACATGGTTTTTTAATTCTAGTAAATCCAAAACTTGTCTGAAATTCATGAAACTTAGCATGCTATCATAGAGCGGCATCAATATGTTGTGGTAAAATTTTTGTCCCATTTGGGGCAGGTTTGGGTATAAGCTTCTCACAAACCAGAGCTTCTCACACAAGCCTGATGGTTTCGATAGGGAACGTGCCACCTTTGGGGACGAAACGATATCCGTTGCCTCTTTTTGCTTTAAATTTTTTTCTAGTGTCAAGATAGAACAACAGGAGTGTTGTATCAATTTTTGGGATTTTTGGGGGTTCGCTAGGACATTATTATACATTAACTGGGTTTTCTAGGCATTTTCTGTGCATAATTCAAATTTGAACTACATGCACATGCTTCGGTGCAGAAAAATGGGTTGACATATGAAATGTATGTCCTTGGGTGCATGCTTTGGTCCCATGCAAGAAATGGGAATAAATTTCAAACACCAGGGCACTGTTGATTGCTGGCAAAATGTTGAGATATTTTGTTTTTAAATTCTAGTAAATCCAAAACACGTCTGAAATTAATGAAACTTGGCATGCTATCATGGAATGGCACCCAACATGCTGTGGTATTTTTTGTGTCCATTTTGAGAGAAGGCACACTTAAATAACAGCCAAAAAAGGCATTTTGAAACAAATAGCTGCCACTTTAACACCTCAAATGTTTTGTATAATTTAAATCGTGTGCGTTCTGTTAACCATTCACGTGACGCCACGCGTCACTCTTTTATTGGCTAGGAGGTGCTGTGCGGACAGCTCCTTGACTGAATGGGAGGCGTGCGAGCGCAGTCCGCTGCACAGGCTGACCGAGTGGCGTGCAAGCTGTCCTCCAATGCGCAGGCTCATCAGGAAGCGTGCGAGTTGTACGCTGCGCAGGCTCACTGGGAAGCGAGCCCTTTGACTTCCATGGCTGCACACCTTGCTCGCATCCTCTCCATTAATGCCGCCCGAGCCGCTATTTAATACTGGCAGCCTTACTGTTTGCCTCCCATTCCCCTCCCGCAGACCTCCACCAACGTCATGGCGCAGAAGGATCATCTGCCACTAGTGTTCCAGTTTGGTGAAGTCGACTGAATGAAAGATATGGTTTGAACGAACTTGCGTTTTTCTCTCTGAATGTACAGACTTATCAAACATTTTTCTTTAAAAAAACGTCAATTGTTTTTAAATATAAAACACTCATCGCAAACGTTTTAATTAGAACACCCGAATGCAAACCGACAGCTTCCCCAGCAAGCCAAAGGAAAATGTGCCGAGCAGGATTTGTGCAGCTCTTGATCGCAAACGTTTTAGATAGAACACCCGTATGTAAACCGACAGCTTCCCCAGTAAGCCAAGGGACAATGTGCCGAGCAAGATTTTTGCAGCTCTTCATCGCAAACGTTTTAGATAGAACACCCATATGCAAAAGTGAGAGCTATGGTCTTCCCCAGTAAGCCAAGGGAAAATTCGCCGCGCGGGATTTGTGCATATCTTCAACGCAAACGGTTCAGATTGAATACGGTATGCAAAGCAAGACTTCGGCGCTAAGCCAAGAGCAAATCCGGCACGCAATATTTGTACATCCTTCAACACAAACGGTTTTTTCGGATGACCCGTGTGCAACCACGTACAGACAATTTGGTCAGATTTGTATCTGTCATATTGGGTATATTGTCATTTGTCAAACTGGAAAGATTAACATTTCTTGATCTAGTAAAATCACTAGCACTATCTAATTTTTGCAACCAAAATTCAGTAATTAAGCATAGATTCCATTCATAGATTAAGGAGTCGTTCTTTATACAAACAGTTCAACTCGACAGCTGAACCGACCAAACTTTTTCCCAATTGTTGCCAACCACGTACTGAAATAGCTAGTTCAACTATATATACTAGCTCATTTTAAGTACGTTGTACAGTTCCACCACATCTATAGTCAGATGAACTGAACAAAATAACGCATAAATACTACTACTACTACGGAGGGGCTTTGTACTACTTCCGGCAGCCTCTCCTCTATCGAGCGCGCTCAGTAAGAGGTAGAGGAGGAGGAGCCTACCGACGAGCTGGACAACTGCAATACGGTGCCTGCCGCTGTTGCACCTTTAGCGACGCTCACCTCGAATGCCCTCTGCCCCTCCAGACGACCCCTCTCGAAGTTGCGGGACTCCTCATAGATGTCCTGATTTGTCGCCTCTACGGCGGCATGTGCTGCGGCCACGTCGTCGGTAAGGCTCTTTGCGTGCTCGACGAGGCGCTCCTCCTCCTCCTGTAGGAACTCGATGTAGCGCGGAAGGTCGTGGATGCGCGTGCAGGCCTCCACCTCTGCCTCCCACCTTCGGGCGGCTGTGGCGGAGCGAGTGATGAGCCTGACGGTCGACGGTGGGCTGGCGGGCACGGCGGCTGACGATGGGGTGCCGGCCACGACCATCACCTCCCGCCTTCGGGCCACGGTGGCAGAGCAGGTGATGGCCACGATGGCCGATAGTGGGGTGGCGGCCACGAGGGCCACCTCTCGCCTTCGGGCCGTGGCGGTGGAGCGGGCGATGGCCCTGGCTTTCGACGGTGCTATGGCAGCCATGGCGGCAGACGGTGGGGTGGCGGCAACAGCTGCCGACAGGTAGCGGCGGCGGAGCGTGTGGTGGGTGTTCCGTGTACACCGAACAGGGACGCCACGCGCACTACACTACGCCCGGGACTGAGCCGCCGCCGCGGTGTAGCCTCCCAGCTAGAGCTGTCCTCTGATGACGGCGGAGTGGCTGAGCGACGATGACGGATCGGTGCCATTGGCGATTGTGGGAGAAGTAGACGAGATAAGCTATAGGGGGGGAGGGGAAAATGCGACGCAGGACTCGTCGGCCGTGTGGGTTTATATAGCAGGCCGGTAAGCATTGGGATTTTGGGGGATTTCACCGAGTCGGACGGGAAGCTTGCGCGGGAATGGGCTCACCCACTTGGAGCCACCGTTTCGCCAAAAGAACGCCCCCGCGCGCTGATCAAGCTTGCGCTGTAAGCCGTCTATGGCAGCAGGATGACAAGACGTGCGAGAGGAGGACGAAAGGACACGTACATATATGGTTAATAAAAAAATGTTTACGATTTAATTACCTACTACCCTTGTCCTGGTTTATAAGTCGTCTATGTATTTTTGTGCCAAATTTTGACTAGAGATTTAACTAATAAAATATGAATGCATGTCGCCAAAGATTATATTGTTGGATTCGTATTTGAACATAGCTTCCAATTATATAATTTTTATAACATGAACTAACATTTTGTTGGTTAAATTTAAGGTCAAAATATGGCACAGAATATAAAGGGGACTAATAGACCAAGACGGAGGTAGTAGCACATGGCCGCTCTCTACGCAGCGTCGCAACTGTTGGCCGGCTTGTAGACGACCATTCCCTGCGTGTTCAACTGCTTTATGCATGTGGTTGCTCGTGGTTGAGGCGGCCGCGGCGCGCTCTGCTCGTGTCCCGCCGCACGCGCTCTGCTCTCGCGTCCCTCCGGACGCTCTGCCCTCGACCCTCCATGCGCGCTGCCAGTGTTTGGGGCCGGCGCACGATCACGTATGTTCGCGCTGCCATTATGCATGCGGTTGCACCGGGCACGGCGCCATGATGCAGTTACCCGCTACAAAAACTGCCATGCGGACGTGCCGAGAATCCAGGCCGCCCGGCCCCCATTTATTCCTGTGGCCATTTACCTTCATCTCTCGTGCCACATGATACAATAAGCACACCCACGATGACACATACAGAGATGACATCCAGCGGTTCCAGTGGCGCTCCCCGTGGCTCATATGGTGCTCCCAGCGACCGACGATGACAGCGGGGGGTAGTTCACCACGCATCACATAGTGGACACCCATGTGAGGGGGAAGGCCCTCTCGGTGGTATGCACGAATGAGCCGGTCTCGGTGGAGAGCTCCATCCAAACTATGGAGCAGTTGCTTGCTGAGGACAAGTACCAAGTGGTTGGCTACGACCTCGAGTTCACCAGTGGTCGTGCCAGGCACGATCAAAAGGTTGCCGTCGCCCGGTTGTGCATGCGACATCACGTCCTCGTCTACCACTACCACCTGGCCACAAGGCCTTGCAAGCAATTCTCCAGGTTTATCAACAGCTCCGACTACAGTTTCGCTACGGTGGACACCACCAACGATCTAAAAGCGCTCAAGGTTTCGGGCTTGACCAGCAAGAATCTTGTCAACATCCATGACCACAACAAGGTCTAGGGCAGCGACAACAACAAATAGAACTCCCTGGTTGACCTCGCCTCGGCCATCATCGACCCCTACTACATGAAGATGAAGGATGAGTGCAGGAAGGACAAGAATGCCTGGCACAGTGTCTGCCATCAGAGACTGGATGAAGAGCACATCATGTACGTGGCCAAGGACGCGTACACAAGCTACGAGATGTACAGGCGGATCGTTGACATGAGGAAGTGTCTTCTTCCTGCCCCAGATGAGGGATCAAGCCATAGAGCAGTGGCGGTAGCGTCACAAGAAGTAGATGACTAGACGATCATTTCTCCTAGTTTAGAATGCATGCAATTGTTTATTGAGGTGTGTGCGAATGATCTGTATAGTCACTTATTTAATTGGATGTTTATTTCAGTTATATATATATATATATATATATATATATATATATATATATATATATATATATATATATATATATATATATATATATATATGTTATTCTTCTGTAGGCAGAGCAAATGACACGGCTCATTAGTAGCAATCGTCTGTGTTATTATTGGTCTTCGTACACATTTCAGATTACAGACCTGTTTGCCGCGTATCACACACGTCTTGTTCAGTTGAATTGTTTCTGTTGTCTTGGCTCGTCGCAAATAGTTCATCCGAGTGAATTGTATGCCCTCCATCGCACACACCTTGATCTGGCTGACCGTTTCTATTGTGTTGCTGTAGGATCGAAATTAAGTAGGTCTAGAGGGGGGGTGATTAGACTACTTGACCAAGTAAAAATCTAACCTTTTCCCAATTTTAAGTGTTGGCAGATTTTAGCAACTTAGCACGAGTGAAGCAAGCAACCTACACATGCAATTCTAAGAGTGTAGCAGTGGAAAGTAAAACATTAAATATGAAGGTAAAGGGTAGGGTTTGGAGAAGGCAAACACAATGTAGACACGGAGATTTTTGGCGTGGTTCCGATAGGTGGTGCCATCGTATGTCAACTTTGATGGAGACTTCAACCCACGAAGGGTAACGGTTGCGCGAGTCCATGGAGGGCTCCACCCACGAAGGGTCCACGAAGAAGCAACCTTGTCTATCCCACCATGGCCATCGCCCACGAAGGACTTGCCTCACTCGGGTAGATCTTCACGAAGTAGGCGATCTCTTTGCCCTCACAAACTTCTTGGTTCAACTCCACAATCTTGTCGGAGGCTCCCAAGCGACACCTAACCAATCTAGGAGACACCACTCTCCAAAAGGTAATAGACGGTGTGTTGTTGATGAAGTCCTTGCTCTTGTGCTTCAAATGATAGTCTCCCCAACACTCAACTCTCTCTCACAGATTTGGCTATGGTGGAAAGATGATATGAGTGGAAAGCAACTTGGGGAAGGCTAGAGATCAAGATTCTTGTGGTAGGATTGGAATATCTTGGTATCAACACATGAGTAGGTGGTTCTCTCTTAGAAAATGAGTAGTGGAAGTGTAGGCACGTTCTGATGGCTCTCCCTTACATGGAGATGGGGGTGTAGGGGTATATATGGCCTCCACACAAAATCCAACTGTTGCACACATTTGACCCAACTCGGTCAGACCGAATAGAGGAACTCAGTGGGACCGATTTAGTTCAAAATGTGAATGTTAGGAATCTCGGTGGGACCGACTGGATCAACTCGGTGGGACCGATGTGCTAGGGCTTAGGGAAAACATCAACTCAGTGGCACCGATTGCATCAACTCGGTTAGACCGAAGTGAAGCAATAAGTCAACAGAGAGGATGTCAAGAAAACTCGGTGGGACCGATTGCACATTTCGGTGAGACCAAAATAATTGCAATAGGCAATAGAGAGTTTGCAAGGCCTCTCAGTGAGATCGAGATCCGTCGGTGTGACCGAATTGTCAAGGGTTTCTGGCATTGGCTATGTCAAAAGAACTCGGTGGTGCCGGATAGATCAAATCGGTGGGGCCGAATTTGACTTTAGGTTTTGGACATATGTGGAAATGATAAAGTGTCTGAGGGTTTTGGAGCAATATCACTAAACACTTTGAGCAAGTAGACCATTAAGAAACACCTCATCCCCTTTTAATAGTATTGGCTTTCCTATGGACTCAATGTGATCTTGGATAACTAAAATAGAAATGAAGAGTCTTGAGCTTTTGCCAATCTTTGTCCTTAGCATTTTTGAGGGGTCCACATCTCTAGTCCATGCCATGCCAATCATTGAACTTTCTGAAATATTCAAATTGAATGGATATTAGTTCAATGAGCTATATATTGTTATGAATTACCAAAACCACCTGGGGATTAGTTGCATTTTCAGTTGCCTAATCACACACAGTTCATCCTAGTGAACTATATGCCGTATATCACACACACCCTCATCTGGCTGCCCGTTTCTGTTGTTCTGCCTCATCGCATACAGTTCTGCTGGATTAACCGTTTGCCACGCATCGCACACGCAATTCTAATCTGAACCGTGTTTGATGTCACCGCCATCGCAAACGTTTTGTATCTTTTTTGATGGTTTTATTACATCACCATTTGTGATTAATGCATCGCACACAGTTTCGTCGAAGGGTCTCTGATTGGACTGTCGCGTTTGGACCAACCTACAGTAGTGTCAATGTCTTCTTTTTTAGCAGGTGCAATATCATTCATAATTTCTTGGTATAAAGTAAAAGGGATAGCACTGACGCTAGCACCCATATCACATAAGCCATGATAACAATAATCTCATATTTTAACTGAGACAACAGGCATGCCAACAACGAGTTTATTCTTATCTTTAGTATCAGGTTTAGCAATTCTAGCAGCTTCATCACAGAAATAAATAACATGCCCATCAATATTATCGACCAAGAGATCTTTAACCATAGCAATACTAGGTTCTACTTTAATTTGTTCAGAGGGTCTAGGTGCTCTAATATTACTTTTGTTAACCACGGTTGAAACCTTAGCATGTTCCTTTATCCTAACAGGGAAAGGTGGTTTTTCAACATAAGCAGTAGGCACAATTGGATCAACATTGTAAATGATAGTTTCATCCTTAACTACGACTGGCTCCTCAATATTTTCTTTAAGAGGGGTGATATTTGAACCACTTATTCTTAGGGAGATCACATGAGTAGCAAATGATTCACAAAAGGAGGCTACCATCTCACAGTCAAGTCCATATTTAGTGCTAAAATTATGAAAGGCATAGGTATCCATAAAAGTCTTAACACGATCAAACTCAAGTTGTATACCTGACACCTTACATTCGTCGAGTTCCCAAACTTCAGAATTGCATTTAACTCTTTCCAAAATATCCCAACTGAATTCAATAGTCTTTTTCATAAAGGAACCAGTACAAGAAGTATCGGGCATGGATTGATCATTACGAGAAAGCCGGGCATAAAAATTATGTATAATAATTTCTCTTGAGAGCTCATGATTGGCACATGAATACAACATTGACTTAAGCCTCCCCCAAGCTTGAGCGATACTTTCTCCTTCACGAGGCCAAAAATTATACATATAATTCCGATCAAGATGAACTAGATGCGTAGGATAAAACTTTTGGTGAAATTACAACTTCAATCGGTCCCAGTCCAAAGCTCCAATATTGTCTCATAGCCTATACCATGTCAATGCTTTTCCCCCAAAGAAAAAGGGAAAACCTTCTTCTTAACTTCATCTCCGGGTAAACCTGCAAGCTTGAACAATCCACAAATTTCATCCACATAAATCAGGTGCAAATCAGGATGCTTCGTTCCATCTCCTGCATAAGGATTAGTTAGCAGTTTCTCTATCATACCCGAAGGAATCTCATAACCAATATTTTCAGTAGGTGCAGTAGGTTGAGGGGCAACTCTTTGTGCTTCCGGTCGAGGTGAAGATAACCCAAACAAGCCCCTCAAAGTATTGTTTTCCGTAGTAACAAGTGACAGTAAATTTCAGCATGTAATATAAATTTTTCCTTACCAAATTCCACTTACTAAATGCACTTCACTCCCCGGCAACGGCGCCAGAAAAGAGTCTTGATGACTCACAAGTATAGGGGATCAATCATAGTCCTTTTGATAAGTAAGAGTGTCGAAACCAACGAGGAGCAGAAGGAAATGACAAGCAGTTTTCAGCAAGGTATTTTCTGCAGGCACTGAAATTGTCGGTAATAGATAGTTTGATAGCACGATAATTTGTAACGAGCAAGTAATAGTAACGGTAACAAAAGTGCAGTAAGGTAGCCCAATACTTTTTGTAGCAAAGGACAGGCCGGAATGGTCTCTTATAATAAGCAAAGCGTTCTTGAGGACACACGGGAATTTCATCTAGTCAGTTTCATCATGTTTGTTTGATTCACGTTCGCTACTTTGATAATATGATATGTGGGCGGATCGGTGCTTGGGTGCTGTTCTTACTTGAACAAGACTCCCACTTATGATTAACCCCTCTCGCAAGCATCCGCAACTACGAAAGAAGAATTAAGAAAAATCTAACCATAGCATTAAACATATAGACCCAAATCAGCCCCTTACGGAATAGCGCATAAACTAGGGTTTAAGCTTCTTTCAATCTAGCAACCCATCATCTAACAACTACTCCACAATGCATTCCCTTAGGCCCAAAGATGGTGAAGTTTCATGTAGTCGACATTCACATAACACCACTAAGGGAATCACAACATACATATCATCAAAATATCGAACGAATAGCAAATTCACATGATTACTTACGACAAGATTTCTCCCATGTCCTCAAGAACAAAAGTAACTACTCAAAAAACATATTCATGCTCAAGAGCAGAGGGGTATTGAATTGCATAATAGATCTGAACATATAATCTTCCACCAAATAAACCATCTAGCATCAACTACGAGAAGTAATCAACACTACTAGTCACCCACAGGTACCAATCTGAGGTTTTGATACAATGATTGAACACAAGAGATGAACTAGGGTTTTCCGATGAGATGGTGTTGTTGAAGATGTTGATGAAGATTGGCCCTTTCACGATGAGAGGGTTGTTGGTGATGACGATGGCTACGATTTCCCCCTCCCAGAGGGAAGTATCCCCGGCGGAATTGCTCCGCCGGAGAGAAAAACTGCTCCTGCCCAGGTTCCGCCTCGAGACAACGGCGCTCTGCATCCCGAAAGTCCTCTCTTGAATTTTTTTTCTAGGGTAAATGGCCTTATGTACCAGAAGATAGGCACCCGAAGTGGGCCAGGGAGCCCACTACTCACGAGGGCGTGCCAGGGGGGTAGGCGTGCCCTGGTGCCCAGTGGGCACCTGGGTGGCCCCCTTCGGTACTTTTTCTCCAATATTATTTAGGGATAATTGGTTTTATACCCTTAGTTGTGTCCCCCTCGACAGGATTGACCCTAGTTTCTGAAAACACGCGGTCTTGCCCAACCCGCTTTGGTGGTTTTGTCCTTTGCCCTTTGACCGTTTGACCGTCACTTTGAAAACTTCATAACTAATTCATACTAAATTAGAAAAATTCAAATAAGATAGCAAAATGTTCGGAAAAACATCACCTCTATGTCAATGTCTCTTGCATTCATGACAAAAGTGTTGGTAAGTGCCCATCCAAGGTTTAGCTCTTATGATACAACCATGAACAATAAAAACTAAAAAAATTCAAAAAATCAAAAAAAAGTTGGTGCAAAGAATGACAAATGTTTTAACTGATTTCCAAGTTTCATCAGGGAATGACATTCGTGGAAGTTGTGGCAAAAAAAAAACAATCAACACTCAAAAATAGATTGTTTTTTTGCCACGACTTCCACAAATGTCATTCCCTGATGAAACTTGGCAAGCACTTAAAACATTTTTCATTCTTTGTCACCACCTTTTTTTTTGAATTCTTTTAGATTTTATTTTTCATAGTGGTATTATAAGAGCTAAAACTCAGATGGGCACTTACCAACACTTTTGTAATGAATGCAAGTGACATTGACATACAGGTGACATTTTTCCAAACATTTGGGCATCTTATTTGCATTTTTCTGATTTAGTATGAATTAGTTATGAAGTTTTCAAAGTGACGGTCAAACGGTCAAAGGGCAAAAGCACAAGACGACCAAAGTGGGTTGGGCAAGACCACGTGTTTTCAGAAACAAGGGGCAATCCTGATGAGGGGGACACAACTAAGGGTATAAAACCAATTATACCTATTTTTTATATATTCCAAAATAAATCTCCGTAAAATTTCAGCTCATTTGGAGATGTGCAGAATAGGTATCTATGACATAGCTTTTTCAAGTCCAGAATTCCAGCTGCCGGTAATCTCCCTCTTTGTGTAAACCTTGCATATTATGAGAGAAAAGGCATCAGAATTACTCCACAAAGTGTTATATTTAATAAAAACACTATAAATAATAGTAGGAAACATGATGCAAAATGGACGTATCAATTAACGTTCAAAGCATGTACTTTGATGGTAACATCTATAACGTTGCTCATAGAATAAGAACATTAGATGAAGGATGTGTACCATTTTAACAAAATGAGCCAAAGGACTAAAAAAGCTAACCTGATAAATTAGATGGACGAGATATTGAAAGCTCACCCGATTTATTATTTGTGACGGAACAACTAGCTCTATCTTTTGCAAACACTAAGCAATGATTTTTATGGCTCGCAAACATTGTTCCCATGCGACAGATGCAATTTCATATTGTGACTTTGGTTTCTCATCTGTAGGGAGCAACTTTGTATCTCTCATCTGCGAATAAGTCACAAAATACATAGAGAGAAGCTATAATACAAGGAACTTCCTACATATTAGGAGCAAGGGCACAATACAAACTTGCCATTGCAACATGGAAAGAAGGTTTGTGAGCCAGCAAAATCATTGTTCGATGTGTATGCAAGATAGAGTCAATTGCCCTGCCGCAAATAATGTACCCCATGAGCATTCAATATCTCATCCGTCTGATTCATCTAATTACCTTTTTAAGTCTTTTAACTCATTTTATTAGAATGATGCTCAGTCCTCACCAAATGCCATTATTCTTTGAACTCTTCTTGTAGAATAATAGTAACCATCTGAAATTATGGCCCGATGCATCCTGAAGGATGACCTCTGATCCACACCGATAACCCAGAAGGCTAAAACCTAACCTAGAAGGGTTGCTTAAACACTGGGCACTCGCTGGTATTTCGACTCACCCATAAACAGTTTGGAGTGAACCGTAACACAGAAGCATAACTTATTCAGGAGATGGGGTGACTTTCAGTCTGTCGAGGCTATTTTCAACAACTCTCATCTGTCAATTGTGGTATATATTGCTGGTGGTATTTCGACTATCGGTGATGATCGATCTGATGAGACCCTCGTGTTGTATAATATTTCCCAAGAGGAACTCGCCCAGATCGACCCCAACAATAGTCGATATCCTTCCTCCAAGAACATCTCTTACAAAGTAGTTGTATAGGTGGTGGTATTTCTCTCATCTTTCTTTCGAGAACATCTCTTACAAAGCGAGTCCCATCAGACTAAGTCAATCCATCTCTTGAATATCACGTCGCCGCCCCTTTTCTTACTAACACTAGTATATACCACAAAATGCAATTTCTGAACATCTACACATATATCAAATTTAAAATAAAACATGAATTAGTAATTACCAGTGCACTGAATGTACTTGTCCCTATGCACTAAAGTTAACTGAATGTACTTGTCCCTGTGCACTGAAGTTAACTGAATGTACTTGTCCCTGTGCACTGAAGTTAATTGAATGTACTTGTCCCTGTGCACTGAAGTTAACTGAATGTACTTGTCCCTGTGCACTGAATTTAACCAAATGTATTTGTCCATGTGCACTGAATTTAACCGAATGTATTTGTCCCTATTAACTGAATATTAACCAAGATCATAGCAGTAATTAGTAATTACCAGTGCCAAAACTAGGCAGACCAGCACCAAACTTACTGAACCATCTATACTGATGAAACTGAAGAAAGCAACAAACAGAGACTGGACTGAAGAAATTGACGAAATCCCTAACACAGTTAAGCTCACCTAGCTGGAGCAGGGGGGCAGCAGCTCACCTAGTTGGAGCAGATGTCGCCGACGTAGGCGTGGTGGAGCTGCGAGCCGCCGGGGTCGAGGGGTGGCAGTACTGCTACCCGGTCGCCAGGTGGAGGACGAGGACGGCATCGAAGGCGAAGTGTTGCTCCTTGGATGCCGGGGTGGAGGAGGAAGAATGCGTCGCTAGAGGGATGCTGCTCCTCAGCGCCCGTGTGGAGAAGGACAGTGACAGCGGGGTGGCGCTACTTCTATGGCATCGGGTTGGAAGAGGAAGACGACGTACGTGTGGTTGTGTGGCTTGGGATGTGGAGAGGACGTAGATCAATGGTGGGGGGGCAGATCTGTCTTGGGTGGAGACGGCGGTGGAGGGGGGCAATGTGCGATGGTGCTGGAGGGGACTTTGGGGAGGGGGGAGATGGAGCCGCGGCGAAGAGGGAGAGGGATAGGGATTGGGGTTTTCTGGTGGAGGGGGATGTGAGGGCACAAGGATTGGGGGTTTTTGGGGGAGGAGGGAAGTGAGGGCGCGTGCTAGGTTGAATTTTCGCTAAGTATTCCCCGTGCGAACGTTGCGGAGTTTCATACTATGGGAACTCAACATAAACATTACTACTTTTCTTTTTTCCTTCTTAAATTTTTTTTTTTGAATTTTTTAAATTCTGGCCCACCCTCTTTGCCACGTCCTCACTTCAAAAATAGAACGCGTTCCATCTTGGAATCTAGATCTTTCCTCGGAGAAGTTCCAGTTTCCACATAACCTCCGTCAAGGCTTCCGTGGAACGGCCTCAAATTTTTACCAGACCCTATAGGGGCAGTTCGACGATACCGCGCAAGGTCTTATGAATTTCTCTCACACCCCGATAATTTCAGGGCAACAAACCACACGCCAGCGGCCTCTCCGTGGGCCCCGGTGCGAGGCCCTCCATCCCGGGTGGGCGCGCATGGCCTGGGCATGGACCGAGGACCACGTGCAGGGACATCAAGCCCTATTTGTCCATGGTTTTACGTGGCGGCGGTGCAGATGTCGAATTTCTGGCATTAAACCCTAGAAATTCACCAAATGCACGGAATATGGCTGGCGGCCCCAAAAAGGCCATGACCTGCCACGTGCCTTCAAGTGCACTATGGTGACCCAAGAAAAAATTTCAGGTACAACGGAGGAGCGGGCACCGCACCCATTGGACATGTTCACTCTCGGAATCTAGATCTTTCCTTGGAGAAGGTCCAGTCTCCACACGACATTCGTCAAGGCTTCTGCGGAATGACCTCAAACTTTTACCACACCCTACAGGTGTCGTTCGACGATGCCGCGCCAGGTCTAGTGAATTTATCGCCCCCCCCCCCCCCCGATATTTTCAGGGATTTAAACGAGAACAAACCGCACACCGATGTCCTCTCCGTGGGCCCCGGTGCCGGGCTCTCCCTCCCGGTTGGGCGCGCAGGGCCTGGGCATGGACTGAGGACCACGTGCAGGGACATCCAGCCCTATATGTCCGTGGTTTTACATGGCGGCGGCGCAGATGTCGAATTTCTGGCATTAAACCCTAGAAAAGCACCAAATGCACGGAATATGGCTAGAGGGCCCCCAAAAAGGCCATGACCTACCACATGCCTTCACGTACACTCTGGTGACCCCAGAACAAATTTCAGGTACAACGGAGGAGCGGGCACCTCACCCACCTCACAAACATGACGCGTTCCCTCTCGGAATCTAGATCTTTCCTCAGAGAAGGTCCAGTTTCCACACAACCTCGGTCAAGGCTTCTGCGTAATGGCCTCAAATTTTAACGGAACCCAACAGGGGCCGTTCGACGACACCGCGCCAGGCGTCGTGAATTTCTCGCCCCCAGATAATTTTCAGGCAACAAACCGCAGGCCGGCGGCCTCTCCGTGGGCCCCGGTGTCGGGCATCCATCCCGATTGGGTGTGCAGGGCCTGAGCATGGACCGAGGATCACGTGCGGGGACATCCAAATCATATGTCCATGGTTTTATGTGGCAGTGTCTCAAATGTCAAATTTCTAGCATTAAACCCTAGAAATGCACCAAATGCACGGAATATGGCTGGTGGACCCCGAAAAAGGCCATGACCTGCCACGTGCCTTCGAGTGCACTCTGGTGACCCAAGAAAAAATTTCAGGTACAACGGAAGAGCGGGCACAACATCCACTGTACGCGTTCCCTCTCGGAATCTAGATCTTTCCTCGGAGAAGGTCCAGTTGCCACACGACCTCCATCAAGGCTTCTGCGGAACGACCTCAAATTTTTACCACACCCTACAGGTGTCGATCAATGAAGCCGTGGCAGGTCTCCTGAATTTCTCGCCCCCGGTAATTTTTGGGATTTAAACGGCAACAAACCGCGCTCCGGCGGTCTCACAGTGGGTTTCGGTGCTGGGTTCTCCCTCCCGGTTGGCCGCGCAGGTCCTGGGCATGGACCGAGGACCACGTGCAGGGACATCCAGCCCTATATGTCCATGGTTTTACATGGCGGCGGCGCATATGTCGAGTTTCTGGCATTAAACCCTAGATATGCACCAAATGCACGGAATATGGCTAGCGGCCCTCCAAAAAGGCCATGACCTGCCACATACCTTCGAGTTCACTATGGTGACCCCAGAAAAAGTTTCAGGTACAACGGAGGAGCGGGCACCGAACCCACTTCACAAACAGGACGCGTTCCCTCTCGGAATCTAGATCTTTCCTCGGAGAAAGTCCAGTTTCCACATGACCTCGGTCAAGGTTTCTGCGGAACGGCCTCAAATTTTTATCAAACCCAACAGGGGCCGTTCGACGACGCCGCGCCATGTCTCGTGAATTTCTCGCCCCAAGATAATTTTTGGGGATTTAAACGGTAACAAACCGTACGTCGGTGGCCTCTTTGTGGGCCCCGGTGCCAGGCCCTCCCTCTCGGTTGGGCGCGCACGGCCTGGGCATGGGCCGAGGACCACGTGCAGGGACATCTAGCTCTATGTGTCCATGGTTTTACGTGGTGGCGCAGATGTCGAATTTCAGGCATTAAACCCTAGAAATGCAGCAAATGCATGGAATATGGCTGGCGGCCCCCGAAAAAGGCGGTGGCCTGCCACGTGCCTTTGAGTGCACTCTAGTGACCCCAGAAAAAGTTTCAGGTACAACAAAGGAGTGGGCACTGCAGCCACTTCACAAACAGGACGTGTTCCCTCTCGGAATCTAGATCTTTCCTCAGAGAAGGTCCAGTTTCACACGACCTCCGTCAAGGCTTCTCCGGAACGGCCTCAAATTTTTGCCACAACCTATAGGGGCAGTTCGACGACACCGCCCCAGGGCCTGGGCATGGACCAAGGACCACGTGCAGGGACATCCAGCCCTATATGTCCATGGTTTTACGTGGCGGTGGCGCACATGTCGAATTTCTGGCATTAAACCCTAGAATGCACTATAAATGCACTAAATTTAAACCACCAACTTCGGGCGGCCACGGGGTTAACAAGTATTCCCATAGTTTTTTGTTTGTCCAAAACAAATGCTCCTATATGCCGAGTTCTTCCCTACAGAACACTCGGTAGCATCTTGATAGGCGGCTCCGGCAAGGACGTGTCCACGGCTAATTGACTTTTTGGCTTCCTATGCCGAGTACCGAAACTCGGTAATGAGTAGACCATTCATCTCCGCCACCTTCACAACTGTGCACACACGCACCAAAACCGCAAAAACTCCATCTCGTCTCACCATCTTCTCCTCACGCCGGGCGTCGCTCCTCTCGAATGTTGTGTTCCACCGCTCTGCCCCTCCGCCGCTCGACCTCCAGCGCGCGCGGACATGGATCCGGCAACGGCACCGGCGGGGAGCGTTGCCTCAGCGACGACCGCCATCGTGAGCGTCGCGTCTGCCGTGTCATCCTCGACGGCCGCGGGAAGTAGTGCAGCCTCTGCCACGGGTGCCGACGCGACCATGGGGGCTGCCGGTGAAGCCACGGGCTCCGTTGCGTCCATGGGTGTCGCCGCCATCGCCGGCGCTGCTCCTGGCTGTCGGTGTCAAAACCGGCAGATCTTGGGTAGGGGGTCCCAAGCTGTGTGTCTAAGGATCAATGGTAACAATGGACAATGTGGACATGATGTTTACCCAGGTCCGGGCCCTCTTAATGGAGGTAAAACCCTATGTCCTGCTTGATTGTATTCGATGAGTATAGGGTTTACAAGAGTTGATCTACCTCGAGATCGTTATGGCTAAACCCTAGCTGTCTAGCCTATGATTATTCAGATAGCCTCTATAGACTAAACCCCCCGGTTTATATACACACCAGAGGGGCCTAGGATTGTACAGAGTCGGTTTGCAGAGGAAGGAAATAACACATCCGGACACCAAACTTGCCACCCACGCATACGGGAGTCCTACCCGGACACGGGGGATAGTCTTCTGCTTTATCTTCACGGCCCATCAGTCCGGCCCATATCGAACCGTCCGGACACCCGAGGACCCCCTAATCTAGGACTCCCTCTGTAGCCCCTGAACCAGTCTTCGATGACGATGTGTTCGGCATGCGGATTATCTTCAGCATTGCAAGGCGGGTTCCTTCTCCTGAATACTTTAAGTCAGCTTCCTGCATAGATAGAGGAACTGTATCCGGCTCTGCACAATTAATACAACCCTTAGCCACGGAGGCAAGATGTCAAAATAGGAACAGTGTCTTTTACTGACAACTTTTTCGGCGAAGCGTCACACTTGACTTTTTAACATTTCGAACCGTTTTCACGCCTCCCGTTTCACGTTTCGAGGCCTAGCCCTCATTGGCACGTCCCGTCAAAACAGAGATCATGCCCGTCAATGTGGTTTGGGTAACCCAACCGCGCCTTACGCACGATCTCGTTGGGAATAGGTGAGGTTTATGGCTTGAGAATGGGACGTTTGGTATTTTCACCGTCTATAAGAGGATAAAGGTCCCTCCTTTTTTCCCCACACCTTCTTCTAGCTCCTGTCTTCCAACCTCCAAGCTCTAGCGCCCACAACTTCGATCTTTCCCACCGCTGCCACCCTCCCCGGAAATGGCCGGGTCCGGTTCCAAGGGCAAGTGGGAAGCCTCCTCCGTCACCGAGAAGGACATCATGGATCTCCGGAGCGCGGGCTATCTGTCCGCGGATATCGCGCATAGGCTCCCTGACAAAGATCAGGTTATCCCTACTCCGGAGCATGGTGAGAGGGTCTTGTTCATCGCCCATATCCTCCGAGGGCTAGGGTTTCCCCTCCACCCCTTCGTCCGGGGCCTCATGTTCTACTACGGGTTAGATTTCCACGATCTAGCCCCAAATTCCTTTCTCCACATATCAGCGTTCATCGTCGTGTGTGAGGCTCTTCTCCGCATCCCCCCACACTTCGGCCTATGGCTCAAGGTCTTCAATCTGAAGCCGAAGGTGGTTGACGGACAGCATGCGGACTGTGCCGGGGCCATGGTAAGCAAGCTCCCCAACACCGTATGGCCCAAAGGGGCATTTGTGGAGACAGTCAAGTTGTGGCAACAGGAGTGGTTCTACATCACCGAACTTTGTGATGCCAAGTGGGAGGCCACGCCTGACTTCAGATCTGGACCCCCCACGAGACTCACCTCATGGACCGCCAAGGGCCTTGATTGGGGGTCCAAACCGGAGGTGCAGATGCTACAAAAGCGCATCTCCAACATGTTAGGTGCAAACACTGGTCTCACAAACGTGATTCAGGTGATGCTCTTCCGCCGCACTCTTCCCTACCAACTCCGAGCCTCCCCCATGTGGGAGTTCAATCCGGAGGAGCCACGGACCCTGACGCGCTTCTTCGGCACCACGCACAAAGACATATGGAAGTAGCTCTTCAAGGCCTAGAAAACATGGCCGAGGAAGACCGAGGACATCGGACTCGACATCGAGAACCCGGCCTCAGCGGTAAACAAAACCTTTCCGAAGACTTATCCGGTCAATACTTCAGATATAATGTAGATTACCTTGCCTGCCTTCCGTACAGGGCTGGACGGCAAAGGCGGAGCGGATCAATTGTCCGGCACCGCTGCCTGAGAACCCGGCCATAGCCCAGCTAATGGAGATGCTGGTCCCGGCGCCCTATCAGGCGCCGGAGAAGAAGGCCAAGAAGAAGAAGGGCAAGGAGGCCAAGGGCGGCCCCCGCCACAAAGGTCCTTCAGACGCAGTGTCCGGAGAGACCGAATCCCTCTCTTCCCACGAAGAAGATGAGGAAGAAGAGGAGGAGGTGGTGGAAAGTGACTCCCCTCTTAAGGGAAAGAAAAAGAAGAAGAGGGCGGCCTCCAAAGACCAGGAGGGCGAGGCGCCCAAGAGAGGGAAGGTGACCCTCCCGGACAGTTCGGACTCAGAGTCCGAACTAGTCCCCAAGAGACCTTCCAGGGTGAAGCCCCTGGCCGAATTGTAAGTATTCAGAAACTTACTCATTTATCTTCGGTCTACTTGCTGTTATTGTATAAGTTATTTTTGTTATTCGCCTTTCAGCCCTCCCCGTGAGCTTCCGCAAACCCCATTATCGGAGGGGAACTCTCTGCCACCCGAAATGGTAGAGAGTGAAATGCCGCCGCGAGCCCCATCGCCTATCACCATGGAGGACACCGAGGTGTCGTCCCAAAGTACCTATCCTGGCAGAGGGAGGGCGAATGAGGCCGTCGAGAAAGCTCCCGAGGTTAATACCTCGGTCGCCGAAGACCTAGGGGAGGCGTCCCATATGACAACCAACGATGGGGACCCCCAACAATCCGGGCCCCAGCCGGACACCATTCCGGAGACCAACACGGCTCCGGGATTGGATAAGCAGCCCCCTTTGAAAGAGGGGGGAGGAGCATCAGCTCCATCGGCGACCTCCACTAATCCGGAGGCGCCCAACGCTCTGAAGGAAGCACTGCAGCATGCTTCTATCGTGGCGGAGCACCACACCCTAATGGGTGCGGTGGTGGAGAAGGTTCAGTCTGCTAAGAGCGGACTGAATGAAGCCTTCACCAGCCTACTGACAGGCTTTGAGGTATGCGACGTAATGTTCTATAAACTTTTCATATAGAGGAATATACCTGTGTACAGACAGTAGCCCCTGAGGCTCTGTTCGGTTGAAAGAAATCGGACAGAGGATCCATATAGTATTCGGGAGAGTTAACCTACTCTGCTGTTATTGTAACAGGCTTCCCTGTTGGCGGCAACCACCCGGGCCGCAGAAGTTTCCGAACTCAATCGGAAGCTTCAGGTGGCCGATGAGGAAATCGACCACATTAATAAGCGGTTCGATGAGACACAAGGTATGCGTATAATGTTAAAAGTTTATTTTGATATCAGAAGTGATATGTATATTTAGAGATTAACTCATGGAATGCCTTGATTATAAGCACAGCTGGCGCAGCCAAGGTCGAGACCCTCAAAGGCGCCCTTGCCCAGGCCAAAAAAGAGGTGGAGGTGAATAAGGCAGCCGCTGACAAGGCGGATGCCGAACTGAAGACCGAGCAAGATGCCCGCCGCCAACACGAAGCTTGGGTGGCCGAAGTAGAGCAGGAGCTGAAGGATGCCATCAGCAAATGCGAAACTTTGGAGCAGAAGACTTCGGACTAGTCGATCAAGCTCGCCAAGGCTCTCCATGATGCCAAAGAGGCACGGATCGAGTCCCGGAGTGCTCGTGAAGAGATCCATCAGGCGAGGCAGATAGCGGCTAGTAAGGCCTTTCTTTTGCAGAGTATCTTTGGAGGTCAGAGGTTTGCTTTGCTCACCCGAGTATGGAGTTCTCCAGCCGCGTTTGTGGATCTTCCAAGGAGTGCCGCCGATGCCGCACAGTTCTTCCGAGCGCAGGAGGGGAACTAGACCGAGAAGCTGTTCTGGTCGCCATTTCTCGCGTCGGAACACCCGACGCCTCTGAACGACCAGCTCAAGCAGCTGACGGAGCTGCATAGGGTGGCAGGTTTGGCCATGAAGGACTTGATAGTCTAGCTCTAGCCGGCCGAGCCAATCCCTAGTAGCTACTTCGGTTTGGTGAAGCGGCTTGTCGACGCGCGGCCTCGGATTGATGCATTGAAGCGCTCGGCCTGCATAGAGGGTGCCCGGATGGCCTTCGCCTGCGTCAAGATACAATGGGCAAAGATGAAGGCCACCGAAGTGGCAACCGCAGGCCCGCCCGAAGGCAAAGATCACCGGAAGCCGGAGAGGTACTTCGATGACGTCCTAGAAGGAGCCCGAGTGATAGAGGGTCAATGCTCTAAGGACGTAATATTTGATTGAGTGTGTTCGGGTTGTACAAACAATGTGATGAACCCATGCTGTTTATATATCTATGTTTACGCCTTTTGTTTCAAGCGATTTTTCCTCCTGTGCGGCCGTTTATTGTTTTATTTCTGAAAGCTGCCAGTCGTCGGCTTCAGCCCCCATGTAGATGCTACAGGGGTATTCGGCGTAACGCGTGACCACACTTTATCAGCCGTCTTGGTCCGTAAAGGAGGTGTCCGCGTGGTGAACCAGCCAATCAGACTATGTGGCTTTATTACTTTCACTTAGCCATAGGAGTTTGACTGTGGAGCTAAGTACAAGCCCCTGGTGCGTGTGCGGCTATCCGGACTACGGTGCCTTGTCCACGCGGCTGGACAAAGACCAGCCCCTCGTATAACACGGAGTGAACCGCTAGCGATTTGTAGTATAATACTAAGTCGCCGAATCGCCGACCAGCTCGCGCTTATCATGACAGTCAGTTTTTGGCTTTATCTACTGAGGTACTTGACCGGACGAACCAGAAATACAATCACAGTAGTTCTCCCTTTACTACCTTAGCCGAACGAGCGGAACGTATGGTGGTAAGCACAGGAGCCGGGCAACCCAACTATAGACCAAAGACATGATTCGGAGCCGATTTATATAATGCAATATCCGGGATGCCGAAGAGTACCCTCTAGGTGTTCGGACTTTGAAATGTGCAGGACCGAATACAGCCCCCGGTGTTAAGGCCGGACTAAAGCACGTGTGGCAGTCTGAAGTAGGGAGGGCATACAGATGACAAAATAAATGAGTGCCAAACAAAAGTGGTGATCAACTGCTTCCTTTATTCCCTGATGAGTACGTCGAGCCGTGTTATTACAGATAATGCCATAAATATCGAGGCTATTTTACATGCCAAAAGTTTACACAAGGGAAAGGTTTACACAAGGCCTAAAAGTATTGGTTTGAAGATCCCAATGGTGCCCTGCCGCACGTCTTCGCCATTTCTCCTTGGTGGGAAATCCTTTAAGAGGAGGAGGTGATTGTCGTCTGTAAGAAAGAGGGACCTGGAAACGAGCCTCCGTAGATCAGGTAGGTTTTTTAACGAACCTATAGTGTAAAAAAAGTTGAGGTCCGAATAGGGTCAAACCGTACTATGGACCTTTTCTGCAGTGTGCCTCTAGCGCTGTCCAAGGTATTTTAAGTGCGTAGTTATGTACGCGCGGTACATATGCCGCAACCTTATGGGGCGGTTGGCGGAGGCTAAACCGCTATTTAAGCTCCGGCTCCACCGGGGTATCGCATTGTAGTGCGGATCGGACTCGCTTAGCAGAGTCGTGGGTCTTGATGACTGATGAGTTGTTCGGCTTGATGAGGCCGCCCTGTACTTCAGCTACTAGGGCCGCAGTATGCTCCTCAATACGGAGGGAGCGCTCCATATTCCCATTTACTGTGATGACGCCACGAGGTCCAGGCATTTTGAGCTTCAGATAAGCATAGTGCGGGACCGCATTAAAGCGGGCGAAGGCCATTCGTCCGAGCAGTGCATGATAACCACTGCGAAAAGGGATGATGTGGAAGATCAAGTCTTCACTTCGGAAGTTATCTGGAGAGCCGACTACGACTTCCAGTGTTAAGGAGCCCGTGCAGCGGGCCTCCACGCCAGGTATCACCCCTTTAAAGGTAGTGTTGCTACGTTTGATTCTTGACGGGTCGATACCCATCTTACGGACAGTATCCTGGTAGATCAAGTTGAGGCTACTGCTGCCGTCCATAAGGACTCTAGTAAGATGGTATCCGTCAATGATAGGATCGAGTACCAGGGCCGCCGAACCTCCGTGACGGATACTAGTTGGGTGGTCCCTGTGATCAAAGGTGATCGGACAAGCCGACAATGGGTTGAATTTTGGGGCGACAGGCTCTACGGCGTAGACGTCCTTTAATGCGCGTTTGCGCTCCCTCTTGGGGATGTGGGTGACGTAGATCATGTTCACCATTTTTACCTCGGGGGGAAACTGTTTCTGTCCCCCGGTGCACGGTGGGCGAGGCTCATCATCGTCCTCGCTTGGAGGTCCTTTGCCCTTATGTTCGGTGTTTAATTTACCGGCCTGTTTGAAAACCCAGCAGTTTCTATTGGTGTGGTTGGCAAGCTTGTCAGGGGTGCCATGAATCTGGCAGGGTCGATCCAGTATCTTGTCCAAGTTGGATGGACCGTCCCTAGTACCTTTGAATGGCTTCTTCCGCTAACCGGGTTTAGAGCCACTGAATCCGGCGTTTACCGCCGTATCCTCTGTTTCTTCGTTGTTGTTCCGGCGCTTGTTTTTGCTGCGTCGCGGCCTTCCATTGCCGTCCCGGGCCTCAGAAGTGCCGGGTTCGCTGGTACTGTTGCTTCTACAAGCCAACCAGCTATCTTCGCCCGCACAGAAGCGGGTCATGAGTGCAGTAAGTGCTGACATGGTCTTCGACTTTTCCTGACCGAGGTGTCGGGTGAGCCATTCGTCATGGACACTGTGCTTAAATGCCGTTAAGGCCTCGACGTCCGAACAGTCCACGATTTGGTTCTTTTTAATTAAGAACCGATTCCAAAGTTTGGGAGCGGACTCTCCGGGTTGCTGAATTATGTGACTCAGGTCATCAGCATCCGGTGGCCGGACATAAGTGCCCTGAAAGTTGTTCCGAAAAGCATCCTCTAAGTCTTCCCAGCTTCCAATGGAGTTCTCTGGGAGGCTGTTCAACCAGTGTTGTGCTGGTCCTTTCAGCTTTAGAGGGAGGTATTTAATGGCATGGAGATCGTCTCTGCGAGCCATGTGAATGTGGAGAAGAAAATCTTCAATCCATACAGCGGGACCTGTTGTTCCATCGTATGGCTCGATGTTTACGGGTTTAAACCCTTCCGGAAACTGGTGCTGCATTACCTCATCGGTAAAGCACATGGGGTGCGCGGCACCTCTATACCGGGCGACATCGCGACGGAGTTCGGATGACATCTGTGTTCGGGGCTGACCCCGGATTTGGTTATGTTTGTCGTTCCAGGCCTGGTGGCCGTTATCTCGTACTGGAGCACATCCTCTTGATCCACAGATTGATCTGGTCTGGTCGGCTCTATTGGTCAGGTCCTGACGTAGGTCGTACGTGTAGCGCGGAGCCGCTGTCTCCTTGCCTCGACGGCGAGGGGGCGCGGGCTGATGTTCGGCATAATTGGCCGTTTTGTCCCGTCCATGTGGTGGTCGGTCTGGTTGATCGGCATGATTGTATTTTGACGGTATTGGCTCAAAGGCCTCCTCGTTAAATTGTGGCAGTAGCCTGCCCTTAGGATAGCTCTTTGTTTGGCGCTCAAAGCCGTATCCCTCTTCGGCGACCAGGACCTTAGTCCATCTGTCGTTGAGAGTATCCTGTTCGGCTTGAATCTGCTGCTGTTTCCTTTTCAGGCTCTGTGCAGTGGTGATCAGCCGTCGCTTGAAGCATTCTTGTTCGAGGGGTTCCTCTGGGACGATGAAATCTTCGTCACTGAGGCTAATATCCTCTTCGGAGACAGGTAAGTAGTTACTATCTTCCAAATCCCCGTGATCGGCATGTTCGTCGGGGTTGACTTGACCCTCTTCCCTCTCATCCTGCTTGAATGCAGGCTCAGCGGGGTGGTCGGAGTCTTCGGCGTTGTCCAGAGTGTCATTATCTCCGGTGCCGGTAATGCTTTCCCTTGCCCGACATGATCGTGAGCGGCGCCGCTGACGCCGACGTTTTGGTAGTTCGTCGACGGGCTTCTCCTCATCTGGATCTTGAGTGCCATCGTTGTCCTTCTTTTTAGGCGTGTCCACCATGTATACATCATAAGTAGAAGTGGTCGTCCAACGCCCAGTGATGGGCGGGTTTTGCCCTGGTTCAACTCCGACATCGTCGTCCATGCCATCGATGTCTTCAGAGGCGTAATCTAGCATGTCGGTTAAATCCTCGACAGTGGCTATTAAGTGGGTGGTGGGTGGGACGCAAAATTCCCTACTCTCAGCCCCCAGTTCAAGATGGGCGTAGTTCGGAGGTGATACTTCCGTCATGGCGAGGATTGCATTAGGTCCAGTGTTTCGTTTAAGAGTGAAAGCTAGACAGGCGTCTGAGGATCTGCGGAGCTAGGTTCGGTAATAACCACTTGACCGAGCCCGATAGACGCAGACCTCGAGAGTTCGGAGTTGACATCCAGAGGCGAATCCGGCTTCTTGATGACGGGGAGAGTCCCGTTTGACTCCGGGTCCGCCGACGGCATGGTTGCATCTGGGTCTCCGGCAAGAAGCTCCGTAATGGGAGAGAGTCCGGCGGGGTTCCCCCCCCCCCTGGTCTTCGGACGAAGTGTTCCGCTCCGCATCTAAGGCCAGGGCAGGCATGATAGTCAATCCCTGGACGTGATCTGATGGCGGATGCGAAGGGCCTTCTTTGTATGGGTGGGGAGCGGCGGCCGAGGCCGTGAACCCCTCGAAGATTAGATCTCCACGGATATCGGCGATGTAGTTCAAACTTCCAAACCTGATCTGGTGACCAGGGGCGTAGCTGTCGACCTGCTCAAGGTGACTGGTCGAGTTGGCACGTAGTACGATGCTGCCAAACACAAAGAGTTGACCAGGGAGAAAATTCTCCCCGGA
This sequence comes from Thinopyrum elongatum, assembly GCA_011799875.1. Taxonomy (NCBI): domain Eukaryota; kingdom Viridiplantae; phylum Streptophyta; class Magnoliopsida; order Poales; family Poaceae; genus Thinopyrum; species Thinopyrum elongatum. The sequence goes on from CM022298.1 coordinate 31,420,608, forward strand.
AACAGCGTCGTCGTCGATGACAAGGTGTGTCATCGATCCTTCTGTCGACAACACAGCGGAACTCTCAATGAAAGCACCAATGTCGGTGTCAAAACTGGCAGATCTCGGGTAGGGGGTCCCAAGCTGTGTGTCTAAGGATCGATGGTAACAATGGACAATGGGGACACGATGTTTACCCTGGTTCGGGCCCTCTTAATGGAGGTAAAACCCTATGTCCTGCTTGATTGTATTCGATGAGTATAGGGGTTACAAGAGTTGATTTACCTCGAGATCGTAATGGCTAAACCCTAGCTGTCTAGCCTATGATTATTCTGATAGCCTCTACAGACTAAACTCCCCGGTTTATATACACACCGGAGGGGACTAGGGTTGTACAGAGTCGGTTTGCAGAGGAAGGAAATAACATATCCGGACACCAAACTTGCCACCCACGCATATGGGAGTCCTACCCAGACACAGGGGATAGTCTTCAGCTTTATCTTCACGGTCCATCAGTCCGGCCCATATCGAACTGTCCGGACACCCGAGGACTCCCCCTCTGTCGACGACAGCGACGACCACGGTAGCGACGGGGTTTTTTCTACCTCATGCCGGAGCCGGAGAGGTGACCAGCGCCGCGTCATCTCACATATTTTTCTTCTTTAATTTGATTTGTTAATTCTTTGAGTTTTTGCTTAATTAAAATGCATGGTTCAAATGCTCATTTATACATACATGCACCCAAATGGATTTTTTTACAAAACTCACTTTGAGGTATCCAATAATAATTAATAAGGTATATTAAAAATAATAATGAGGTATAGTGGTATCATCTATGTGGTATATGAAGAGCGGGAGTACATACTCCCAGGAGTACGCAGGCATTTTCCTATATATATGGATATATAGATATATAGATTACATATATATAGCAGCAAATTACTTAATTGTCGTAGTTGTTCAAAATTTGCAAGAGATCACATCAAAATGTTTGACACACACACACACACACACACATATATATATATATATATGCTGAAATGTATAAATCATGCATGGAGAATTGATTTTTAGAAACTTATTTTGTTCTCTGTTTTGTATTTTGTTTTTTGAATCTAGCCAGTTTTGTCACGTTTTTTATAATTTATTAAAGTTTCAATAATACTAATTATTACAGAGTGTCTGTAAAAATGTATATGCACGATCACCAACCTACGATCATCCATACGTCGAGACCTCGAGCGAGGAGGGGCCGCCCGAGTTTCCCAATTTTATTGAGGGGCCGAGGACTCCCTCCGACCTCTTTACCGAGGAGGAGGACTCTGACCGGATCCGGCACCACGAAGGGCCGCCCCCACCGGCCAATGAGGAGGACGAGGACGACGAGGACAAGGACGAGGACGAGGACGAGGAGGACGACGACGACGACCAACCGGCGATGAACAGCAAGTGTCGTCGCCCAGACGATGGCCAGGAGGCAGGGGCATCAAAGAAGAAGAAGTTTTAGACGCGGCATCGATGATATATATCTTTTATGCTATATAGTTATATTGTTATGTGTACTAACTTTAATTCGAGGGTTCGTGTCATCGACATGCATGTGCGGAACCCTGATCTAGCTAGCTAGTGCATTTGTGGACTTTTGCTTTCCTTTTGTGTTTCTATTTGTTGGCATGTATGACTATTTACTAATTTTATTTTTATGCATGCATGCAAAGATATCTATGTTTGTATATATATATGTGTGCCTAGCTATAACTAGTATATGTGAAGGTCATGGCATGTATGCAGGTTTGCACCGACACCCAGCCCGGCCCATCCAAACCCCCTCTTTGCCCTGCACGCTTAATGGTCATCGTCGCTCGAGAGCGTCAGTGCCATATTCATGCCCGTCCCGAGCGGACACGATCGACCTCTCACTGGCGCCGGCATTGAAGCGGTGCGCCGGCGGAGAGAGTGGCTCGCACCATGACCATCGGCGAGACTCGTGCCCATTACATGCATGGACATGTTGCATGAGGAGGAGCGGGAGGCGCAGGCCGTCAATTAACATAGAACCATTCCATGCATATCCAACATGCATTTATCGATATATTAATAATTAGGCATGCATGTCATACTACCAAAACCGACATGTCCAAACTATCGATCCATAAATCCAAAAAAAAACAAGCCATCAAAGGATAAGGATTGTTATTTTGAATCTTCTATGCGTAAATATATCTGTTTAAGAAGATTCATAATGGCAGTCCAATCCACCTGAAAGTATAATGATATGACTAAAGTTTAATTTTGTCGCACAACGCAACTATTTAAGCCAGTCGAGTCGCTCCTCGCGCGGCAAGGTGGGACTAAACAACAGCTTTAGACTTGCTGGGCAGGCTGGCTGCGAAGGCTTACGTGTTTACACTACTAGAAAAACGGCTATAGCTAATATGGACATTAATGACGCATCATGTATGTGGTGCGCCACTGCTATATAGCAGTGGCGCACCAGATATAGGCACGCCGTTAATGGCCATATTACTAATGGCGCACCACACCCACGGTGCGCCACTACTAACAATTTTTTTTTCAAAACTAGTAATGGCGCACCAGGGGAAAGTGCGCCATTACTAGTTTTAACTAGTAATGGCGCACCACACCCTCTGTGCGCCACTACTAACAATTTTTTTTTTCAAAACTAGTAATGACGCACCTGGGGATAGTGCGCCATTACTAGTTTTAACCAGTAATGGCGCACCACACTCACGGTGCGCCACTACTAACAATTTTTTTTTTTCAAAACTAGTAATGGCGCATCATACACCAGGTGCGTCATTAGTAACCCTGGTTAGTAATGGCGCATTCTTAGGAGGTGCGCCATTAGTAAGTTGACATAGTAATGGCGCACTTTGTAAAGGTGCGCCATTACTAAATTTCTGAGGTGGCCAAAAAATTCACCAAATGCAACCCCCCCAGTGGACCGCCTTTTCAGTTTTAAAAAAAATAAAAGAAAATGATAGAAATGTCAAAAAAAAATAAAAGAAAATAAAATTCGCATGTGATATGTGGTCTAGTTGTTAGCAAAATTTACAAACATGAATTTTTGACTTTTTTGCAAAATCTCTCGAGAATTTGTAAAATGAGCATAACTTTTGCATACGAACTCCGATGAAAAAGTTTTTTATATGAAAAATCATCTATTTGAAAAGTTATATCCGAATTCAACTGGGGCGATCGCCGTTGAAGAGTGTTAGAATCCCCAAAAACCTAACAGAATAAAAGATACGGGGCTTTTAAGATCTAGAGGGGGGAAAATGGAAAAAATTTCAAACTTAGTAATGGCGCACCATTTGCTAGGTGCGCCACTAGTAACAGAAAAAAAAATTTGGTTTTGATTTTTTTTTTTGGAAAAAATGTTCAAAATATGATACGTAATATGACCGGGAAGTTTGAAATATTTTTTCAAAATTTCATCACACTCATAACATGAACAAAGTCCTAGACATCAACAAGGTTTAATAGGATTGATATGATAGATATATTAACAAGTGCCTGTTAAGTGAGCTGGTGCTGGGGTTGGATAGAACTGAGAAGTTAAGCGTGCTGGGGCTGGAGTAGTGTGAGGATGGGTGACCTTCCGGGAAGTTTGACCACGGAGTGCGATTTGACTTGAGATTAAGCATATTGATCCGAGATTAAACCATAGTGACCCGAGATTAAGAAAAAAACGAAAAAAAAAATTCTGCAAAAAATTTGAAAAAAAAAATTCTGAAAAAAAATTTGAAAAAAAATTGTTAGTAATGACGCACTTCTATGTGGTGCGTCATTACTAAGTCAGATAGTAATGTCGCACTTCTATGTGGTGCGCCATTACTAAGTCAGATAGTAATGGCGCACTTCTAGGCATAGTAACGGCGCACTATGTGGTGCGCCACTATTATCTGGGATACTAATGGCGCACCAAATATGCGCCATTACTATTTGTTACTACTGGCGTGTTAATAGTGACGCACATATAGTGCGCTATTAATAGCAAAAATTGGTGCCCCACTAACAGCCTTTTTTCTAGTAGTGTTACCGAGTTCTTTCCGTTGGGAACTCGGCAACACTGTCACCCCTGACATCGCTGCTCCCACCTATCTTTGCCGAGTTTCGGCTGCATGCAACTCGGCATATACGTGCGTTTTTTTGAAACAAAAGTTATGGTTTTAACGAGGGGGTGGGTGGGTGTTTTAAATAGCCGCGTATATACTCCAAAAGCACTAAGCTTCTTTCTCAACCATCAATGCTCTCTTTGTGAAGCAGCTGAACAATCGTTTTGTTGTGTAAAAAGATAGTTCAACACCTTCACAAAGTGAGGATTGATGGATGTAATCACATTCAGAGAGAGTTTTTAAATCATTTTTCGAGCGAGGAGAGGCCGCCAGATCTTGTCTTTACCGACGAGGGCGGGCCAAGGACGCTATCCGACCTCTGGACTTCCGAGGACTCCGAGCACAGGAGGTTCCAGGAAGGGATACCGCCCCCGGCCAACGATGACGAGGAGGAGGAGGAGGCGGAGGAGGAGGAGAAGGATGGCGGCGAGGAGGAGGCGGAGGAGCTATATATTGTGGTTTTTATGTAGTACTTTAATTAGATGAAATGGTACGAGCTAGCCATTATCGGATCCTTCGGAGAATGGTGAGTGCAAACTAAAAGATATAACATATTTCGCGAAATAGGCAGTATATGGACCCACGGATCTTATTGAAATGATGGAATATGCAGTATGGACCGACGGAGCTTAATTAATGAAATGATTCAAAAAATATTTCTCGAAACACGCATGTACATGGACCAATCGGAGAATGAAGTAGTCATTGCAAATTAAAAGATATAAAATATTTATCAAAACAGGCAGTATGGACGGACGGAGCTTAATGAAATGATTCAAAAAAGACTAGACCAGTCAGCAATGCACTTAATGATGGATATGATCTGTAACTATGAAAGTTATCTGCTTATCAAGCAGAGAGAAATTTCATAGTGGCAATCAGATCCACCACAAAGTGTAATGCTGACCGTAGCTTAGTGCATCGGGACGAAGCGGCTATTTAAGCTGGTCCCGTCGCTCCTCAAGAAGTGAGGTGGGACTAAACCACCAGCTATGTTTGTCGAGTTCTTTTTTTCGGGAACTCGGCAAAGCTATGAACCGTGGAATTCCGATAAAAAAATGAATATTGGAAAATGTTTCAAGTACAAAAAAGGAAGACCTCGGAGCACATCAATGGTACTAATTAAACAGTCACTATGATTCAAAAAAGACTAGACCAGTCAGCAATGCTCACTTTGTGAGGGATACAAACTGTCACCACGAATCTTCTCTGCTTAAGATAAGAAATTTTCTTAGCTTATGTTAAGCAGAGAAGATTCATAGTGACAGTCATATCTTCCACAAAGGGTGCAATGATGAATGTAGCTTACTGCTTGTGGACGACGCGGCAATTTAAACTGGTCCCGCCGCTCCTCAAGAAACGAGGTGGGACTAAACCACCAGCTTTGTTTGCCGAGTTCTTTCTGTCGGGAACTCGGAAAAGATATGCCCCCTCGAATTACGTTTAAAAAATAAGTAATGGAAAATGTTTACTGAGTTGCCGTTGGACGGAACTCGGCAAACGAAGAGCGCCATCACGGTTCCATCGCTTGCTGCAAGGCATGGCCCACATGTCAGTCTCCGCGAGTTTTTTCCGTCCTGAACTCGGTGAAATTGATATCCTGCCAAGTTTATTTTGTTTCCTGAGTCGTTTTGCATCAGAACCTGGGAAAAGCATAGCTCCGCCGAGTTGCTTATTGCAGCCGAGTCGGATTTTGGATCAAACTCGGTTGACAGAAGTTCGTCGAGTTCCCGATAGAATGAGCGAACTCTTGGAAGTCGGGACAAAACCAGATTCTAGTAGTGATGTAAACCAAATCATCTTTATGTCTAAAAGTAAATCATCATTAATTCCAGTAATATGTTGATCAAAAAGGTTCTACAAGTGGTACATGATGATTTCAAAATTGGCATTTTATATAAACGTTATTTATGTTAGGTATGTTGTGAGATTGGCGGTGAATTTACATATGAAATAAATTGTAAATTATGATAATGTTAAAATTATGATACGGTAGTAGTATAATACCCCCTCCATTTTTGTATACAAGGCCACAAACCCATATTACAGGTACGAAGGTAAAAGATAATTCCTGCTGAACCCAATGTTGCAAGTCACCTTGTCTCCTTGTTTGCGGTGTTAATTAATGTGTATTTTCTCTCTCCATGCACAACAAGCCAATATTCTCATTCCTCTTTGTTTGATTAATGTGGTGCATCCAAGCCAACCTTGAATAACAACATGTGAATACTACTAAAGACTCGGTCTTGCCCATAATGTTGGTATTTTCACATTTTCGAGGGCGTAACTAAGAGTCAAAGACAGCCTTGTTTGTTTCTTAGGAATGAAAGCTACGTTGCGCCTAACTAATTGCTCCAAGTGCAGCGCACCACAGAGCTTAATTCTGTCGTTTTTACTCTGCCTGGCTAGCTTATAACCAGCTGATTGAGCTTGTGAAGATAAACGAAGCTGGTTCAGAAGAACCATTTCCGGCAGAGCTCCACAAAGCGCTGTTCTAGACAATAATTTCCCATGGCAGATCTCGTCATGCTGGCGATGCTTCCGCGGGCATGGTCTCTGTTCCTCTTCCCGCTCTTCCTCTTGTTTCTGCATTATTATTGCTTCACTGTGAATGGGAAGACAGGAAAAAGACAGCTGCGAGAAAGCCGCCTCCCGCCTTCTCCACCGGCACTGCCCATCATCGGGCACCTGCACCTTCTCGGCTCTCTCCCGCACATCTCCCTCCGCGACCTTGCTGCAAGGCACAGCCGCGACGGCCTCATGCTCCTCCGTCTCGGTGCCGTGCAGACGCTCATCGTGTCGTCGCCACGTGCCGCGGAGGCGGTACTGCACACGCACGACCACGTCTTTGCGTCGCGGCCCCGCTCCATGGTCCCCGATATCATCTTGTATGGCTCATCCGACGTCGCCTTTGCGCCATATGGCGAGCACTGGCGGCAGGCAAAGAAGCTCCTCACGAACCACGTGTTGAGAGTTAAAAAGGTGGAGTCTCTCCGCACCGTCGCCATGGAAGAGGTAACTTGAAAAAAAAATCAGTTTTCGTCCCGTTTGATAAACAACATCCAATAATTAGGATATTCCACATTTCTTACATATTTATTGGGAGCTTGATATATTTGTTTTCAAATCAGGATGTTGCCACTATATACATCCTGTTTTAGTTAGGGATTTCCTACCATCGACGTTGTTTGTAATTTTGTTATCACAAACTTACCACGTCACAAACAAAATGTAGAAAATTGACTTACATTTTGCTATCTCCTAACAATTCCATAAAAGTTAGCTACTCTCATACTTCAAGATACATGTCATCATAGGTGAGCATGGTGATGGCCAAGATTAATGAGGCCGCCGCAGTAGGTGGTGTGATGGACATGAGCAAGCTTATCAAGTCATTCACATGTGACATTTCATGCCGCATCGTGTCAGGAGAATACTTCCTAAAAGAAGGACGAAGCAAGTTGTTCCAGGAGCTCACTAGCGAAACATCACATCTGCTAGGAGGGTTCAACATGGAGAAGTTCTACCCAACATTGGCTAGGGTAGGAGTGGGACTACTTAAGAGGAACATTAGTGCAAAGGCTGAGAGAGTGAAGAATAGATGGGATGATCTGCTGGACAAGGTGATCAATGATCATGATAGCAAGGACAAGTCAATGTTTGATCACAACTGTGGCAATTTCGTAGACATTCTATTATCTATTCAGATGGAGTATGGTCTCACAAGAGAGCACATGAAAGCTCTCCTAATTGTAAGTAAAAATAGTACCTTCAAAATTATATTGTTGATTAAAAATAAATAAATATGTATATATAGTGTCCTAATTAGTTGATATCCCCAGGATGTATTTTTCGGTTCAATAGAGACGATGTCCAACACTCTGGAATTCACATTGGCTGAGATCGTGAGGAGCCCCCGCCTGATTGGGAAGCTACAAGACGAGGTAAGGAGTATCGTACCCAGGGGACAGGAACTTGTCAGCAAAGCTGACATTAACAAGATGGCATACCTAAGAGCAGTCATAAAGGAGTCACTCCGACTTCATCCTGTTGCGCCTTTACTTGCTCCACACCTGGCTATGGCTGACTGCAACATCGATGGGTACATGGTTCCTGCTAAGACACATATCTTGATCAATGTATGGGCCATTGGTAGAGACTCTTGCTGTTGGGAGGACGCTCAAGAGTTCATACCAGAAAGATTTATAGATGAAGGCAGTGATGTGGGTGTGAATTTCAAGGGGAATGATTTCCAGCTCTTGCCATTTGGGGCAGGACGCAGGATGTGCCCTGCTATAAACCTCGGAATCGCGACCATCGAGCCTATGTTGGCAAACTTGATGTACCATTTTGACTGGGAACTGCCGCTTGGGGTTGAGAGAAAAGACATCAATATGACAGAGGTGTTTGGGCTAACTGTGCGCCGGATGGAGAAACTATCGTTAGTTCCAAAATCACGCATGTAGCTGGATGGATAAATTCTTCAAATCTAAGTATTTTGTGGTACCGGTATATTGTTGCGAAATAATTAATAGAAAATCCTGCCATTGGTGGAGCGAAGATTTGATCATAGGGGAGGCCAAGAAAATAATAACCAAAGAAGTATACCATATGTTGTACTTTCTGTTTGAATTACCATGGAATTATCTATTTTATTATGAGTATTAAATCTGGATGACCAACTCGAGCTTTCTGGCTCGGCTCGCGCTCGCTCAGGCTCGGCCTGAGTCTGATTCGGCCCGAGAAGTAAAAAGGCCGAGCCGAGCTGCGTTCTTGGGCTTGTTTCGGCCTCGAGCCGAGCCCAGCTCGACTCGGGCCAGCCCGTGAGCTCGTCAAATTCTGCAGCCCAAAATGGCCCAGCCACTTGACCTAGTCCCCACGAGTACAATGGAACCATTCATCCCCACTCCCACCCCCGAGCACTGAGCTAGCAGCCGCCGCCGCCGCCATCCCTCGGCGTCGTCCTCGCCGGCTCGCCGCACCATACATCCATACGCCAACCGATGCCATTCTTGAGGACAAGCTGGCCACAAGAAAGAAGAAAAAGGGCAAGGGCATGACCTGCATGGACTTCGGCATCGAGCCGGCGGTTGGCTCCAAGGCCAATCCAAGCATCTTCCTTGTCGATCCCCATGTGAAGGCAAAGCAGCAGGCGCGAGCGCGGCCACACCCGGCTCCCCCTCGGCGTCTACCTGACACCAAAGGTGCCGGCGCGCGCGCAGCCGTTGCTGTTGCATCCGGCTGGACCAGATCCGCCAACGCGCCCGTCGCGCCTACTTCTCCGGCTGAAGCTGAATCGTCGGTAAGTAGTTAGCAAGTGATGTCAGGTAGCAAGTGATGTAGTTTCTGAACTTTGGAGTATGCATATGTCTTGTAGCAAGTGATGTAGTTTCTGAAGTCTGAACTATGGAGTTAGCAAGTGATGTAATTTCCTATATTTGTTTACACTTGTCTTTGTCTGATCTTGCAATTGATGCATTTGAGTGTATATGCAGTCGAAAAGTGAGTATTTAAGCCCAATTGCACACATAAGTACTAGTCTGCACGCTGATGTGCAGTGCACAGTGCATGCACACGAGCTGCCGAGTTGGACCGAGCCAGCACAAAACTCGGGTCTAGCCTGGGAATCAGGCTCGCCGGAGCAGTTAGCTCGGGCTGGCTCGGCTCGTGCTAGGCGAGCTAATGGCTGGCTCGGCCCGAGCTCGGCTCGTCTCGGCTCGCGTCCAGGTATAATGAGTATGCATATCAACTGAAATGAGATCGGGGTTAGCTTCGTCTCCCCATGCAGATTTACATGTAATGTGTGCAGTTCGCGCATTTGATAGTAGGGATAGCGATGGAGATTCTCAAAATAAAAAAAATAGCAGCGATGGCAAAGGCCTGGGGCTGTCATCACACTTATTTCAAAGGGGCCTGGGGCTGTTGACATCCGAGATTACCACCCCATCAGCTTGGTGCGCAGTTTTGGGAAAAATTCTTTAAAAGCTGATGGCCATTGGAGCAATAATACTGATCCCGAAACTGGTGCATGCCACTCAGAGCGATTTCATTGTCGGGTGCTCAATTGTGGATAATTTTTTCACAGGTGCAGCTATCAATTTATATGGGTCAACAGCTCCTGTGCGACAGATTTCATGTGAATTGAAAGGAGTGCGATGTAGTTGCCAGAAATAGCTCTTGTGTGCCGTTTTACGTGGCAATAATAGCCCCAATACGACCAGGTGGTTAAAACACGGGTCCGGTCGTCAACGGGACTGCGGTTAAGGTAAAAACAAGGGGTCAAACTAATCAGTGCGTCTGGTGGTGGGTCCCACTTGGCAGTGCATCGATTCCTCGCCCGACTGAACACGTGCTTCTCCCCTGCTTCTGGTTGCTGCTCTCTTCTTCGTTCTTGTCGGCGGCGGCGGCGGAGCTTTCGTCCACGGCCGAGGCTGCGCATGTGGTGAGTGTATTTAGCACCATTCCCCTCCGTCTTGAGTTAGATCTGACCAAGTGAGCCTCTGTTTTGCCCCTGTTTTCCACGGGGTCCAGATTGTGGAGGTGGGTGGGAATGGGGAGCGGCGGCGGGGCGGCGTTGGGCTTAATAAGATGGAGCCACGAGAGACTACGTCGACCAGGTAATCACCCTGTCCAACCTCTTCAACCCTGCGATGTGTGTCTCGTCTGCTTTCGCTGCCTCACAGTGCCCGCCATTGATAAACAGGGGCAATGTTGCTCAGACCTTCAAATTCAGTGTTGAATTTTTACCATCTAAAGCAAAGCTAGTTGATGGTAGCGTGCGAGACATAGAGAGAGATACAATTGTGAAATGGGAGGTTGAATTTGAAGAGATTGATCCACAGGAAATACAGAGCATGGAAGAGAGGGCCGTGAGGAATGTTGTGGAGAAAATTGGGGAAATCATTTTTGGTGTCCAAAGCAAGAGGTAGCATTGTTACGGTTTGATAATTGAAAGGGTGAGTATTTGAGAAATGAGAATGGTGAAGAGATGGTTGATGAAATCGATCGGCAGGACGGCTGGGCAAGCAAACGGACTACCTTTCATGCAGAGCTCGTTGATCTGAAATCAGATTCTAAGGTTGGATATGTGCCTTCAAAGTTGGCTTCGCAGATGGTAGATGATGATTGGGCTTCACAGAGACAGATAACGCCCATGTGTACGGGTGAAGTGACAGTTGAGGGGGCTGATCAAGATGCAGAAGAGGGTTGCGATGGTGCTGCAAGGGTTGTTTGTGTTGATTGGAATTCAGTACAAGTAGAAGATACTACTGATTTTGTCATTGCACCAATGGCTGACACTGAGATGGCCAAAAATTTTGGCATTCCAGTAGATCCAGTAGATGATCAAGATGAGGAAGAGAGGGGTGAATCGAGTTTGCCTAATGATGCTAACATAGATGCTTGTGAAGATGTGGATGGACAGCTGATGAAAGATGTTGCAGACGATGTAGATGATGCACATGATGATGAGCTTGTAAGTTTGTATGACAAAGAAACTCCTGTTATTGAAGTAGGCAAGTTGTTCCCAAGCATGAAGGAGTTTAGGATGTGTTTCAAGACTTATGCAGTTAAACATGAGTTTGATGCCAAGACTATGTGGACTATTAGAAAGAAATTTTATGCAAGGTGCAGAGGTTTTGATGGAAGCGTCAAGCCTTGCAAGTGGCACATATCTGCTAGAATTCAACCTGATGGAAGTACCATCAGGGTTAATCAAATCCCAAATCCACATACTTGTATTACAAGTTCACAGAGAGTATCAACCATGACATCACAACTTTGGATTGCAGAAAAGATCACTCCAATTTTAGCCAAGAAACCGAACACTACAGCAAAAAAACTTAAAGTGGACTTGGGAAAGCAGTACCCCATTAAGATGAAGTATACCACAGTGTGGAAAGCAGAACGGAAATGAAAGAATTATATGGTTATTGGGAAAATACTTTTAGGATGCTTTATAACTTCAAAGCAGAGGTGGAGAAGAGGTCACCTGGCAGTGTTGTGGAGATAGATACTGAGGTAACAGAGGATGATAGAGTTCTTTTCTCCAAGTTCTTTATGGCTTTAAAGCCTTGCATAGATGGCTTCAAAGAAGGGTGCCGTCCATATTTGTGCATAGACTCTCTTTTTTGACTGGCAAATGGAATGGTCAATTGGCAGCATGCAATGCTTTAGATGGACACAACTAGATGTTCCCTGTTGCTATTGGTTTGTTTCAGTCAAAGACAGATGTTTCATGGACATGGTTCATGATGCAGTTGAAAAGATGCATAGTGCCAGTGTCACCTTTGGCAGTACACACAGATGCATGTAAAGGGCTAGAAAATGCAGTGAAGAATGTTTTTCCTCATTGTGAGTAGAGGGAGTGCTTCGGCCATATATGGATGAATTTGATCAAAACATTCAAAGGAGAAGAATTTGGGAGAATGTGGCCAGCAGCAAGATCTTACACCAAACAGACACATTCATATCATCTTGATAAGATAAAAGCAGCATGCAGTGAGTTTGGTCCATGATTGAACACTTATCATTCTCTATTGTGGTACAGGTCAAGATTTAACACTGCCATCAAGTGTGATCATATCAACAATAACTTGGTAGAAAGTTTTAACAACAAGATAAAGCAGTTAAAGAACTTGCCTATGCATGACATGGTTGACCAAATCAGGATCATGATCATGCGCATATGGGAATTGAGAAGAAGGATTGGTGATTGTCTGCAAGGGGATAAGCTTCCTGCAGTGGTACAATAGGTGGTGAACAGGAGCAGAAATCTTACACATTTGTTTGTTGAAAAATCTTCATTGTGGGGTGCTGAAGTTAGAGATACCAAGACAGGAAGGAGGCATGTTGTTAACACTGAGTTGCATGACTGCACTTGCCTCGAGTGGCAACACACCGGGAAACCATGTGACCATGCCATACTTTTCTTGGCCTCCCAACCCAAGATAAACATTCACCCATATTTGCATGAATATTACTCAATGGCAAGATTCAAGGCTGCATATGCAACTCCAATTCCAGCAGATCAGTCTCAGTGGCCTGAAGTGGAAATTGAATTTTCCATGTGTCCTCCACTAACAAAAAGAAAGGCTGGCAGGCCTAAAGAGAGTAGATTCAAGGCATGGTTTGATAAAGGTGGGAGTAGTAAAAAGGCGAAGGGGAAGAAGGATGCAAAGCCAAAAAGGTCCCAAAAAGGTAACAAAAATAGATGCAAGGTGTGCCAGGAACTCGGGCACCGAAAAGGATCTTCAAAATGTCGTTACACTCCTGAAAGGCCAAAGTATGTTTATGTTTTTTTATTTGGATGTTGTTTTTAATTACTAGCCAAATTACAAGCTTTGTTTTCCAGGAGGAAGCGTGGAGGTCAACCCCTTGTTGTTGAAGATTGCTGGGCAATAAAAAAGGCAAGAATCAGTGGCTGTAGAAAAAAGAGAAGTTTTGGTGAAAGTGTGCACACTGAACCAGACTTTGATGTTGTGGTGCAAGATGAACCTGAGTTGGATGATGTTGTGGTGCAAGATGAGCCAAACTTGGATGATGTTGTGGTGCAAGATGAGCCAAACTTAGACGATGTTGTGGTGCAAAATGAGCCAAACTTTGATGATGTTGGGGGTGTAAAATGAGCAACATTCGGACGAAGTGCACAATGAGCAAGATTTGGATGTGGGCAAAATGAGGAAAATGAGCAGAATGTGGTGCAAACTAGAACTGAAGTTGATGCGGCTGATATGCAAACTGAACCTATATTGGAAGTTGTGTTACAAATTGAAGCTCCTGTAGTTGATATTGTGCAAGCTAAGCCTCATTTAGATGTTGTGGTGCCAACTAAAGCTGTCCTAGATGGTCCAGTGAAGAAAACCAAGAGTTTGAGTGAATTGGGTGTCATACCCGTCGTAGGATCAACAAGTGCCAAGAAAAAGACACTACTATAGGATGCTGCTAACTCGACACTACGATCAGAGACCCTTTGACAAAACTGTGTGCGATGTATTAATCGCAAACGGTGATGTAAAAAAAAGTCAAAAAATATGCAAAACATTTGCGATGAAGGATACATCAAACACGGTTCAGATTTTAGTTGCGTGTGCGATGCGGGGCATACGGTTCAGTTCAATGAACTGTTTGCGATGAGGCAGAACAAAAGAAACGGGCAGCCAGATGAAGGCGTTTGCGATATACGGCATACAGTTTACTCGGATAAACTGTTTGTGATGAGGCAGAACAACAGAAACGGGCAGCCAGATGAAGGTGTGTGCGATATAAGGCAGACAGTTCGCTCGGATGAACTGTTTGCGTTGAGCCAAGAGAATAGAAACAGTTCAACTTAACAAGATGTGTGTGATACGCGGCAAACAGGTCTGTAATCGGAAATGTGTGGGAAGACCGATAACAACACAGACGATTCCTATTAACAAGCCGTGTGTGCTGTGAGCAAACGATTGCTGGTATACAATTGTCAGTGATTGATGAAATCATCACCTACTGATTTCATTGTTTAATCCGTGTGCGATGTGATTTGCTCTATCTACAGAGCATCAACATATATAATTAAAAAGACAGCATTGCATAACCAAATTAAGCTTACAATTACACAAGTGACTACACACATAACATTTCCACACACGAAAGTAAGCAATTACATGCATACTAAACTAGGAGAAACGAGGATCTAATCATCTACTTGTTGCGATGACGCTTGCCGTTGCTCTGCTTCCGGCTGTATCCCTGGCCGTTTTGGGGAAGGAGGCACTTTCTCATGTCAACGATCCGCCTGTACATCTCGTAGCTCGTGTACGCCTCCTTGGCCGCGTACACGACGTGAGCTTTGTCGAGTTTCTCCATCCAGGCCGAGTGCCAGGCACGCTTGTCCTTGTTGTAGGAATCGTTCATGTCTCTATAATAGGGATCGATGATGGCCTCGGTGAGGTGAACCAGTGACTCCTTCTCATGCTCGTTGCTGCCCCAGATCTTGTATTGGCCTTGGATGTCGACAAGATTCTGGCAGGCGATGCCCGAATTCTTGAGCACCTTTACATCGTTGGTGATGTCCATCGTAGCGAACATGTAGTGGGGGCTGTTGACAAACCTGGCGAAATGCTCGCAAGGCCTTGTGGCCAGGCAGTAGTTGAAGGAAATATGCCCTAGAGGCAATAATAAATTTGTTAATTTATATTTTCTTATTCATGATAAATGTTGGGAAATGTTGCATGGAAAACAAAAATTTTCTACGAACACGCAATGATCTATCCATGGAGATGCATAGCAACGAGGGGGAGAGTGTGTCTACGTACCCTCGTAGACTGTAAGCGGAAGCGTTTCACAACGCGGTTGATGTAGTCGAACTTTCTTCGCGCACCACCGATCGAATACCGAACGTACGACACCTCCGAGTTCTGCACATGTTCAGCTCGGTGTCGTCCCTCGCCTCCTTGATCCAGCAAGGTGTCGAGGTAGTAGATGAGTTCCGTCAGCATGACGGCGTGGTGACGGTGATGGTGAAGTGATCTCCGCAGAGCTTCGCCTAAGCACTACGAAAATATGACCGAGGGAGTAAACGGTGGACGGGGGCGCCGCACACGGCTAAGACAATGTTGTGTCTCATTGTGTGGTGCCCCCTACCCATGTATATATAGGTGGGAGGGGAGGAGGCAGCCCCTAGGGCGCCCCAAGATACCCGGCGGCAGCCATAGGGCTGCTGCCTTGCCCTGCGCCCCCCTTTCCTTGTAAGAAGAAGGGGGAAGGAAAGGGGGGGGGGGGGGAGGGGGAAGGAAGGGGGAGTCCTACTCCACGCTTTCCTTTCCCTTCCCTCTTTCCTTCTCCTCCTCATAGGTCCGGCCTGTATAGGGGTGCACCAGCCCCTTGTGGGCTGGTGTGTTCCATCTCTTGGCCCATAAGGCCCATATCTTTGCCGGGGGTGCCCAAAACTCTTTTTCGGTGACCCGATAAGTACCAGGTACCCTCCGAAACACTTACGGTGTCCGAATACCATCGTCCTCTATATCAATATTTACCTCTCGACCATTTCGAGACTCCTCGTCATGTCCGTGATCTCATCCAGGACTCCGAACAACATTCGGTCACCAAATCACATAACTCATATAATACTATATCGTCAACGAACGTTAAGCGTGCGGACCCTACAGGTTCGAGAACTATGTAGACATGACCGAGACACCTCTCCGGTCAATAACCAATAGCGGAACCTGGATGCTCATATTGGCTCCTACATATTCTACGAAGATCTTTATCGGTCTAACCGTTATGACAACATACACAATTCCCTTTGTCCATCGGTATGTTACTTGCCCGAGATTCGATCGTCGGTATCTTCGTACCTAGTTCGATCTCGGTACCGGCAAGTCTCTTTACTCGTTCCGTAATACATCACCTCATGAACAACTCCTTAGTCGTTTGCTTGCAAGCTTATGATGTGTATTACCGAGAGGGCCCAGAGATACCTCTCCGATACTCGGAGTGACAAATCCTAATCTCGATTCATGCAACCCAACAAAACACCTTCGGAGATACCTGTAGAGCATCTTTATAATCACCCAGTTACGTTGTGACGTTTGATAGCACACAAGGCATTCCTCCAGTATCCGGGAGTTGCATGATCTCATAGTCAAGGGAATATGTATTTGACATACATGAATGCAGTAGCAATAAACTGTACGATCAAATGCTAAGCTAACAGGTGGGTCTTGTCCATCACATCATTCTTCTAATAATGTGATCCCATTATCAAATGACAATACATGTCCATGGTTAGGAAACCTTCACCATGTTTGATCAACGAGTTAGTCTAGTAGAGGCATCCTAGGGAGACGGTATTTGTTCATGTATTCACACATGTATTTAAGTTTCCGATCAATACAATTCTAGCATTAATAATAAACCTTTATCATGAATACGGAAATATAAAATAACAACTTTATTATTGCCTCTAGGGCATATTTCCTTTAGTCTCCCACTTGCACTAGAGTTAATAATCTAGTTCACATCGCCATGTGATTAACACCCATAGTTCACATCGCCATGTGACCAACACTCAAAGAGTTTACTAGAGTCAATAATCTAGTTCACATCGCCATGTGATTAACACCCAAAGAGTACTATGGTGTGATCATGCTTTGCTTGTGAGAGAAGTTTAGTCAACGGGTCTGCCACATTCAGATCCGTATGTATTTTGCAAATTTCTATGTCTACAATGCTCTGCATGGAGCTATTCTAGCTAATTTGCTCCCACATTCAATATGTATCCAGATTGAGAGTTAGAGTTATCTGGATTAGTGTCAAAGCTTGCATCGACGTAACCCTTTACGATAAAGTCTTTATCACCTCCATTACCGAGAAATATTTCCTTAGTCCTCTTAAGGCACCTAAGGATAATTTTGACCGCTGTCCAGTGATCCACTCGTGGATCACTATTGTACCCCCTTGCCAAACTCATGGCAAAGTACACAATAGATCTGGTACACAGCATGGCATACTTTATAGAACCTATGGCTGAGGCATAGGGAATGACTTTCATTCTCTCTCTATCATCTGCCGTGGTCGGGCTTTGAGTCTTACTCAACTTCACACCTTACAATATAGGCAAGAACTCCTTCTTTGGCTGATCCATTTTGAACTGATTCAAAATCTTGTCAAGGTATGCACTCATTGAAAGTCTTATCAAGCGTCTTGATCTATCTCTATAGATCTTGATGCCCAATATGTAAGTAGCTTCACCGAGGTCTTTCATTGAATAATTCTTTATTCAAGTATCCTTTCATGCTATCCTGAAATTCTATATCATTTCCAATCAACAATGTGCTTTGATCACCATAAGTCTGTATAAAACCATATGCTTTGATCACCTTATCAAAGCATATATTCTAACTCCGAGATGCTTGCACCAGTCCATAGATGGATCATTGGAGCTTGCACACTCTGTTAGCAACTTTAGGATTGACAAAACCTTGTGGTTGCATCATATACAACTCTTCTTTAAAATATCCATTAAGGAATGCAGTTTTGACGTCCATTTGCCAGATTTCATAATCATAAAATGCGGCAATTGCTAACATGATTCGGACAGACTTAAGCATCGCTACGGGTGAGAAAGTGTCATCGTAGTCAACCCCTTGAACTTGTCAAAAACCTTTTGCGACAAGTCAAGCTTTGTAGATAGTAACATTACCATCAGTGTTCGTCTTCCTCTTGAAGATCCATTTATTTTCAATGGCTTGCCGATCATCGGGCAAGTCCACCAAAGTCCACACTTTGTTCTCATACATGGATCCTATCTCAGATTTCATGGCCTCAAGCCATCTGTCGGAATCTGGGCTCATCATAGCTTCTTCATAGTTCATAGGTTCGCCTTGGTCTAGTAACATGACTTCCAGTACAGGATTCCCGTACCACTCTGGTGCGGATCGTGTTCTGGTTGACCTACGAAGTTCTGTAGTAACTTGATCTGAAGTTTCATGATCATCATCATTAGCTTCTTCTCTAGTTGGTGTAGGCATCACGGGAACGGATTTCTCTGATGTGCTACTTTCCAATTCGAGAGAAGGTACAATTACCTCATCAAGTTCTACTTTCCTCCCACTCACTTCTTTCGAGAGAAACTGCT
The DNA here is from genome assembly GCA_011799875.1 of Thinopyrum elongatum. NCBI lineage: Eukaryota > Viridiplantae > Streptophyta > Magnoliopsida > Poales > Poaceae > Thinopyrum > Thinopyrum elongatum. The sequence goes on from CM022298.1 coordinate 31,439,346, forward strand.
TCTCTAGAAAGGTTCCATTCCTGGCAACAAAGATCTTGCCTTCGGATATGTTGTAGAAGGTGTACCCAATTGTTTCCTTAGGGTATCCTATGAAGACGCACTTCTCCGATTTGGGTTCGAACTTATCAGGCTGAAGCCTTTTGACATAAGGGTCGCAACCCCAAACTTTAAGAAATGATAGCTTAGGTTTCTTGCCAAACCACAGTTCGTACGGTGTAATCTCAACGGATTTAGATTGTGCCCTATTTAACGTGAATGCAACTGTCTCTAATGCATAACCCCAAAACGATAGTGGTAAATCGGTAAGAGACATCATAGATCGCACCATATCTAATAAAGTACAGTTACGACGTTTGGACACACCATTACGCTGTGGTGTTCTAGGTGGCGTGAGTTGTGAAACTATTCCACATTGTTTTAAATGAAGGCCAAACTCGTAACTTAAATATTCGCCTCCTCGATGAGATCGTAGAAACTTTATTTTCTTGTTACGATGATTCTCCACTTCACTCTGAAATTCTTTGAACTTTTCAAATGTTTCAGACTTGTGTTTCATTAAGTAGATATACCCATATCTGCTCAAATCATCTGTGAAGGTCAGAAAATAACGATACCCGCCGCGTGCTTCAATACTCATTGGACCGCATACATCGGTATGTATTATTTCCAATAAGTCATTAGCTCCCTCCATTGTTCCGGAGAACGGAGTTTTAGTCATCTTGCCCATGAGGCATGGTTCGCAAGTATCAAATGATTCATAATCAAATGATTCCAAAAGCCCATCTGCATGGAGTTTCTTCATGCGCTTTACACCAATATGACTTAAACGACAGTGCCACAAGTATGTTGCACTATCATTATCAACTTTGTATCTTTTGGCATCAATATTATGAATATGTGTATCACTACGATCGAGATTCAATAAACCATTTATATTGAGTGTATGACCATAGAAGGTTTTATTCATGTAAACAGAACAACAATTATTCTTTGACTTAAATGAATAACCGTATTGCAATAAACATGATCCAATCATATTTATGCTCAACGCAAACACCAAATAACATTTATTTTAGGTTCAACACTAATCCCGAAGGTAAAGGGAGTGTGCGATGGTGATCTTATGAACCTTGGAATCACTTCCAACACACATCGTCACGTCGCCCTTAACTAGTATCTGTTCATTTTGCAACTCTTATTTCGAGTTACACATCTTAGCAACTGAACTGGTATCAAATACCCAGGGGCTACTATGAACACTAGTAAAGTACACATCAATAACATGTATATCAAATATAACTTTGTTCACTTTGCCATCCTTCTTATCCACCAAGTTTTTGGGGCAGTTCCGCTTCCAGTGACCATTTCCTTTGCAGTAGTTGCCCTCAGTTTTAGGTTTGGGTCTAGCTTTGGGCTTCTTCACGGGAGTGGCAACTTGCTTGCCATTCTTCTTGAAGTTCCCTTTCTGTCCCTTGCCCTTTTTCTTGAAACTATTGGTCCTGTTAACCATCAACACTTGATGCTATTTCTTGATTTCTACCTTCGCCGATTTCAGCATCTTGAAGAGCTTGGGAATCATTTTCGTCATCCCTTGCATATTATAGTTCATCACGAAGTTCTAGTAACTTGGTGATAGTGACTATAGAACTCTGTCAATCACTATCTTATCTGGAAGATTAACTCCCACTTGATTCAAGCGATTGTAGTACCCAGACATTCTGAACATATGCTCACTAGCTGAGCTATTCTCCTCCATCTTGTAGGCAAAGTACTTGTCAGAGGTCTCATACCTCTTAACACGGGCATGAGTCTGAAATATCATTTTCAGCTCTTGGAACATATCATATGCTCCATGGCGTTCAATACATTTTTGAAGTCCCGGTTCTAAGCCGTAAAGCATGGCGCACTAAACTATCAAGTAGTCATCATACCGAGCTTGTCAAACTTTCATAATGTCTGCATCTGCTCCTGCAATAGGTCTGTCACCTAGCGGTGCATCAAGGACATAATTCTTCTGTGCAGCAATGAGGATAATCCTCAGATCACGGACCCAGTCCGCATCATTGCCACTATCATCTTTCAACTTAGTTTTCTCTAAGAACATATCAGAAATAAAACAGGGGAGCTATACGCGAGCTATTGATCTATAACATAGATATGCAAATACTATCAGGACTAAGTTCATGATAAATTAAGTTCAATTAATCAAATTACTTAAGAACTCCCACTTAAATAGACATCCCTCAAGTCATCTAAGTGATACGTGATCCAAATCAACTAACCCATGTCCGATCATCACGTGATATGGGGTAGTCATCAATGGTGAACATCTCTATGTTGATCCTATCTACTATATGATTCACGTTCGACCTTTCGGACTCCAGTGTTCCAAGGCCATGTCTATACATGCTAGGCTCGTCAAGTTTAACCCAAGTATTCCTCATGTGCAAAACTGTCTTGCACCCATTGTATGTGAACGTAGAGTCTATCACACCCGATCATCACGTGGTGTCTCAACACGACGAACTATCGCAACGGTGCATACTCAGGGAGAACACTTATACCTTGAAATTTTAGTTAAAGGATCATCTTATAATGCTACCGTCGTACTAAGCAAAATAAGATGCATAAAATATAAACATCACATGCAATCAAAATATGTGACATGATATGGCCATCATCATCTTGTGCTTTCGATCTCCATCTCCAAAGCATTGTCATGATCTCCATCGTCACCGGCTCGAGACCTTGATCTCCAACGTTGCGTCGTGGTCATCTCGCCAACTATTGCTTCTACAACTATCGCTAACGCATAGTGATAAAGTAAAGCAATTACATGGCGTTTGCATTTCATAAAATAAAGATACAACCATAAGGCTCCTGCCAGTTGCCGATAACTTTTACAAAACATGATCATCTCATACAATAATATATAGCACATCATGTCTTGACCATATCACATCACAACATACCCTGGAAAAACAAGTTAGACGTCCTCTACTTTGTTGTTGCAAGTTTTACGTGGCTGCTACGGGCTTCTTGCAAGAACCGTTATTACCTACGCATCAAACCACAACGGTGTTTCATCAAGTTTGCTGTTTTAACCTTCTTCAAGGACCGGCCGTAATCAAATTCAATTCAACTAAAGTAGGAGAAACAGACACCCGCCAGCCACCTTTATGCAAAACTAGTTGCATGTCTGTCGGTGGAACCGGTCTCATGTGGTTGGACATGTAAGGTTGGTCCAGGCCCCTTCATCACACAATACCACCGAATAAAAAAAAGACGTTGGTCATAAGCAGTATGATTATCACCGCCCACAACTCTTTGTGTTCTACTCGTGCATATCATCTACGCATATACCTGGCTCTGATACCACTGTCGGGAAACGTTGCATGGAAAACAAAATTTTCTACGCACACGCAATGATCTATCCATGGAGATGCATAGCAACGAGGGGGAGAGTGTGTCTACGTACCCTCATAGACCCTAAGCGGAAGCGTTTCACAATGTGGTTGATGTAGTCAAACTTTCTTCGCGCTCCATCGATCGAGTACCGAACGTACAGCAACTCCGAGTTCTGCACACGTTCAGCTCGGTGACGTCCCTCGCCTCCTTGATCCAGCAAGGTGTCGAGGTAGTAGATGAGTTCCGTCAGCACGACGGCGTGGTGATGGTGATGGTGAAGTGATCTCCGCAGGGCATCGCCTAAGCACTATGAAAATATGACCGAGGGAGTAAACGATGGATGGGGGCGCCGCACACGGCTAAGACAATGTTGTGTCTCATTGTGTGGCGCCCCCTACCCATGTATATATAGGTGGGAGGAGAGGAGGCAGCCCATAGCGCGCCACAAGAGACCTGGCGGCAGACCTAGGGCTGCTGCCTTGCCCTGCGCCCCCCCCTTTCCTTGTAAGAAGAAGGGGGAACGAAAGAGCGGGGGGGGGGGGGGGGACGGGAAGGCCGGAAGTCCCGGGGGGGTGGGGGAGGGGAGGTGGAGGAAGGGGGGGTGGAGGAAGGTGGGGGGGGGGAGGGAAGGTAGGGGGAGTCCAACTCCACACTTTCCTTTCCCACCCCTCTTTCCTTCTCCTCCTCATAGGTCCGGCCTGTATAGGGGCGCACCAGCCCCTTGTGGGCTGGTGTGTTCCCTCTCTTGGCCCATAAGGCCCATATCTTTGCCGGGGGTGCCCGAAACTCTTTTCCGGTGACCCAATAAGTACCCGGTACCCTCCGAAACACTTCCGGTGTCCGAATACCATCGTCCTATATATCAATCTTTACCTCTCGACCATTTTGAGACTCCTCGTCATGTCCGTGATCTCATCCAGGACTCCGAACAATATTCGTTGACCAAATCACATAACACATTTAATACTATATCGTCAACGGACGTTAAGCGTGCGGACCCTACGGGTTCGAGAATTATGTAGACATGACCGAGATACCTCTCTGGTCAATAACCAATAGCGGAACCTGGATGCTCATATTGGCTCCTACACATTCTACGAATATCTTTATCGGTCGAACCGTTATGACAACATACACAATTCCCTTTGTCCATCGGTATGTTACTTGCCCGAGATTCGATCGTCGGAATCTTCATACCTAGTTCAATCTCGTTACCGGCAAGTCTCTTTACTTGTTCCGTAATACATCACCTCATAACCAACTCCTTAGTCGTTTGCTTGCAAGCTTATGATGTGTATTACTGAGAGGGCCCAGAGATACCTCTCCGATACTCGGAGTGACAAATCCTAATTTCGATTCATGCCAACCCAACAAAACACCTTCGGAGATACCTGTAGAGCATCTTTATAATCACCCAGTTACGTTGTGATGTTTGATGGCACACAAGGCATTCCTCCGGTATCCGGGAGTTGCATGACCTCGTAGTCAAAGGAATATGTATTTGACAGACATGAAAGCAGTAGCAATAAACTGTAAGATCAAATGCTAAGCTAACGGGTGGGTCTTGTCCATCACATCATTCTCCTAATGATATGATCCCGTTAGCAAATGACAATACATGTCCAAGGTTAGGAAACCTTAACCATCTTTGATCAGCGAGCTAGTCTGGTAGAGGCTTTATTATTGCCTCTAGGGCATATTTCCTTCAATAAAGGTTTATTATTAATGCTAGAATTGTATTGATTGGAAACTTAAATACATGTGTGAATACATAAACAAATACCGTGTCCCTAGTATGCCTCTACTAGACTAGCTCGTTGATCAAATATGGTTAAGGTTTCCTAACCATAGACATGTGTTGTTATTTGATAACGGGATCACATCATTAGGACAATTATGTGATGGACAAGACCCACCCGTTTGCTTAGCATAATGATCATTCAGTTTATTGCTATTGCTTTCTTGATGTCAAAAACATATTCCTTCGACTATGAGATTATGCAACTCCCGGATACCGGAAGAATACCTTGTGTGCTATCAAACGTCACAACATAACTGGGTGATCATAAATATGCTCTACAGGTATCTCCGAAGGTGTTTGTTGAGTTGGCATAGATCGATATTTGGATTTGTCACTCCGAGTATCGGGGAGGTATCTCTGGGCACTCTCGGTAATACACATCATAAGCTTGCAAGCAAATGACTAAGGAGTTAGTCACGAGGTGATGTATTACGGAACGAGTAAAGAGACTTGCCAGTAATGATATTTAAGTACGTATAGAGATACCGACGATCGAATCTCGGGCAAGTAACATACCGATGGACAAAGGGAATTACATATGTTGTCATAACTGTTCGACCGATAAAGATCTTCATATAATATGTAGGAGCCAATATGGGCATCCAGGTTCCACTATTGGTTATTGACTGGAGAGGTGTCTTGGTCATGTCTACATAGTTCTCGAACCCGTAGGGTCCGCACGCTTAACGTTCGTTGACGTTATAGTGTTATATGAGTTTTATGTTTTGGTGACCGAATGTTGTTCGGAGTCCCGGATGAGATCACGGACATGACGAGGAGTCTCAAAATGGCCGAGAGGTAATGATTGATATATAGGACGATGGTATTTGGACACCGGAAGTGTTTCGGGACACACCGGGAAAGAATCGGGTCACCGGAAGGGTTTCCGGGCACCCCCCGGCAAGTTATGGGCCTTATGGGCAAAAGGATCTGACAGACCAGCCCACAAGGGGGCTGGTGCGCCTCCTCCCTTGTTTGGCCAGCCCTAGGAAAAGAAAAGGGGGAGGGCTAGCCCCTCCTGCCTTTCCCTCTCATGGGAGAAAGGAAAGTGTCACTACTAGAAAAAAGGCTGTTAGTGGCGCACCAGTTTTTGCTATTAATGGCGCACTATAGGTGCGCCACTGTTAACACGCCACTAGTAACAAATAGTAATGGCGCACCTCTGGTGCGCCATTAGTATCCCAGATAATAGTGGCGCACCACATAGTGCGCCAATACTATGTCCAACAGTGCGCCATTACTATGCGTCCTAGGGGGCCATATTTACCCTCACGTATGCCCCCAAGTGCGCCATTACTATGCCCCATAATGCGCCACTGGTATTTAGCCTTGGTGCGCCACTAATGCTCAATATGGTGCGCCACTACTATGAATATTAGGAATTATTATTTTTTGCTTTTCTGGTATTTGCACAGGTTACAAAATACGTTACAGCACAGAATATAAACATCACACAATAGAATTCATCATATTAGTCTCCAAATTCGAAATAGTGAACAAAGTTCAAACATTAGCCAAGTTTAGGTCTCGAGACATTAGCAAAGTTCATCATATTAGCCGAGTTTGTCGTCACATTACAAAGTCGATATCGATCATCTAAACTACCATCACATAGAAGAGAGCTGCAGTCACGATGAGCATCATCGCGATGAAACTGGTCTTCATCCGGTTCCTCCTCCGCTCCCTCCTCTCTCCCGCTAGATAGCGCGCGTATCTAGCTTCCGCCTCCGCCCTAGTTGTGTACCCTTTGTAACTGTTACCGCTGAAATGGTGAACCTGTCTCTGACACTCCTCCCAGTCGTCGTAGACTCCGGGAACCTTACCCTTGTACACGACATACGACGGCATCTCTATGCACTAGACAAACAAAATGTTAGTAGCAATTCACAGATAATATATAAGCAATATATAAGTATGCAACAAAAGGATCGGAAGAGAGAAGCAACACATTAATAGCACGATTCATGGTCCTACTAATAAATAGCATCGATTACATATAAGTTGAACGACTGTCCAAACTAAAGAGACATACAAGTACATTAAAGTTTAATTACAACATGAGCTAATCGATATTTCAGAACTACATAGCATCAATACTTTCGACTCGACTAAGGGACCGGAGCGTGGATGAAGCCGCCGTTTTCGTGATGGTCATGAATGTGCGGTCGTTGTCAGCCTGCATTTGTAGCATTGTTTCTATTTCAGTGTTGGACAGTTGATATTTGAGGTAGAACTACCCCGAGGTACGAAGGACATCTTGATAGATGATTTCCTCAAACTCCGACTGGATGCGAAAGAATTCTTGTCTGATGTCCTCGTCCTGGATTGCTGACAAGCGTGTGGCCCAATCTTTGAGATTATTTGGTAGCATAAGGTGATTATGGTCCCGTACGATCGCCCACATGTGATGGAGGGTGTAGTGGGCATCCTTCTGACTGCCAGGCGGCTGCTTGACGCAGGGGAACATCGTTACGTGGGTGAACACGTGCTTGCGGTACCTCCAAATTGGCCTCCTGAAGGTGCCTCCAGATTTGGCGTAGCCGGGGAGAACATCATCAAGAACTTTCTTCATATTTGTGTAGTATTTCTTCGACTTACAGTCCGAGTCGAAGTACGTGGCCATGGAATATTTCGGGCTTAAGAGGATGAGTGTGCAATGTGTGTCACTGCACAAAACACGGAATGTTAGAAAAAAAAAGAACAATCAAAATCTAAGAAATCATATGTTACGGGGCGGTGAGGGGATGACTTACTCGGAAAAGTAAGGCACGAGGAAGTTATCCTTATCTGGGTTCGCCAGAATGACGCCTTCGAGGTATGAACTCGCGACTTGCCGGTCCACAGCGCTGCCCAAGATCTTGGCACGCATGTAGAAGGGGTCGACTATCACGATGTCCGTGGTCTTGTCTCTAATGATCCGCATCTCCATACTGAGCGAAAATAGCCGAATGAAGGTGTAGTGCAACGGATGAAGGTTAAACATAGCGAAGATGTCATCAAACCGCAGGACTATCATATGCCCGATGGTGCTATCGACAAAGCCCTTGCCCTCTGGCACCTTGGCCACGAAAACCGGGTATGCCACATCATTCTCGAAGAGACGCCGCTTCTCCATAGAAAGAAAACTGTCATGCAGACTCCGCATAGCACCGGTTGCAGCATTGAGCAGATTAGTCGGTAGCATCGGCCTACCTGCCACATGCACCCTCCTCGAGATATCCTTAGGTATTGGTGCCCCGTCCTGAGCACGGATCGTACTCGGTGCCGGCTGGCTCGCACCCTTGTTATTTTTTCTTTTCCGTCCCTTCTGCTTCTTCTGCTGTAATGGGATCGAGTTCTACTCAGAGACCACCTTCTTGAGTGTGTTGGGGCTGATAATATTTTGCAGCTCGGCTATTTGAGTCTCAGTGAAGGTGGCAGCTGGAGGCGTCTCCTGAGAACTGAACGCCAGATGACGCCTGTTGCAATTGGGTTTCTCCGCGGTACCAGCTAGATCGCGATCGTCTTTTGCAGGGTTGGGTTCTTGAGAAGGAGGCCCCAATAATTCGTCACCGTACCCATGTTCGTTGAAGTACTTATTGACATAGGAAAATGTACCATCGTCGTCGTCCGGATCCTGTGCCATATGCATGTCCGGATCAGCTGACGGCGGTAGCGTTGCGGCGGTCTTGCCATGGCTTGGCGCCGGCATGACTGGCACTGTTGTCTGTGGGGTGGTGTCCCCCGCCCCCAAACGAATCTGGCTCTTCAGCCAAAGCATGGACCAGCTTAAGCAGGCACTGAGGGTCATCACATCATCTTCGTCGGCCCCAGGGGGTCGAAACGGAGGTAACAAGTCGTCGCAGCCCTGCAGCACCCGAACCAGTTGAACCCTATACACGGTGGGTGGCATCGAATTACCGTGGAACACGCGGTTGCCCGGTTGAACGATTTTGGCCTTGGCGACATTGATCAACTCGCCGTCCACGAAGTGCAGGAGAGTTCATGGAACGTCGGCGGAGCCCTGCGAAAACATGTAGGGCGTCAGGGATGCCCAGTCAAAGGCAAGGAGATGAAGTCATCGGCCGAGGCTTAATTACCGTGATGGCGTCGATCTCGGCTAATGTCGAGGCACCGCCAACGGCGGGCATGCAAGTGACGGAGGGGCCGCTTGCTGCTGAGGTGCCGGCCGGCGTATTCTTCCCACACCCGGGTGCATTAAGCTCCAATGCCGGCGCCGACGCCGGAGACACCAATGCCGTCTCCGTCGGAGACACCAATGCCGGCGCGTTGTGCGAGTTGCTGCCCGTGAAGCTGGGAATCGGGGGCGGCCCCTGTTAGCCGCCCGCAATCCACGCCTGCAGCCCCTCAAGGAAGGTAGGCATAATGGCGGTGATCGTCGCTCCCAGTTGGTCTCGCACTTGCTCTTGGACTATCTCTGGAATCCGCGCCACTTGTGCCTTGAGTTCTTTAACCTCGCGCTCCTGGCTTTCCGAGCTGGTCTTTCTCTCCTTTCGCCCAGCCTTATAGTATTCTTACCATTTCGTGGACAAGCCTTTGCCGGCCACACGACCAGCTGACGACGGCTTACTGAACTTATCCTTGTGTTTCATTACATTCAACGCCCTATTTAAAGTGGTGTCCCAAGGGGCAGACGGGGAGCTCTGAGACCCCGCGCTACTGCTTTCAGTTTCCTGCGGAAGGAACGTGAACCATTTAGAAATTTGGCTTCATTAATTAGAATGCAACCATATGGAGCTAATTACGCGGGGGTGTATTCCTTACCAGAACAAGCTCAAGCGCCTTGACCTTCGGATCCGTGGTAAGCTCCTTTGTTACCGGGTCCACCTTGTACCAGGCCCTGACATAGTTCCTGGTCTGCTTTTCATGGTATTTATCGAAGAGGGGCGGTAGGCCTTGCTCGGCACGCTCCGCGTCCTCCTTGTCCCATATAGGTTCCGCCACTCTGTAACCGCCGGGACCGAGTTTGTGGACCCCTAAGTTCAAGTCCCGCATATCTTTCCCCCACTGACTTGATTCCGCGGATGCGTTGCTCTCGCACTTGATCTTGAACTCCAGGTAGTCAGCTTTGCTAATCGAAGGATTTGTCTCCTTGATCTTCTCATAACTATCACCACTTAGAATCCTTCTCTTCACTGTGGCTCTCCAAGTAGCCAGGGCCGTGCTCATCTTCGTGAGGGCGGCACTGTTCACATTATTCCCTGAGAGGCGTGTGTTTGCGAAGTCACCGGGGAACTTGTATCGTTCGTGCAGATTCGTGAAGAGGAGGTTGCGCAAATTCCCTCGGTGACGATGCCTTAGGTTCTCGGTGTTGATCGAGACGGTGCTCCGGAGAATGCACCCGAGTTGTCCCGCGTACCCACTGAGTAATTCTTTGGGCGCCGTTGGATGCCCACTGGAGGACACTTCAGTAAATTCCTCCTTGACGGTGCCGAGCACGTTCGGGCGCCGGTCCTTCCGTTGCCTCTTCGGTTGGCTGCCATCTGTGCATGCGCTGCCATCATCAGTGGTGGCATCCCCGGCGGCACCATCAGTGGTGTCATCCCCGACGCCACTAGGGGTTGTGTAGTCGGGATCGGTGTCTTCCGCGGCGTCCTCATAGCAGTGAGGTTCTTCCTCCATCTCCTGGGACAGCTCCCAGAACGACTTGCCCGAACCGCCGGCCTCATCGTTTTCGGCCATGTTCGCTCTAAATAGGAAAAAAGGCTGGAATGATTGTAAGACGGTGGCTTCGGTTGAGAATCGGGCACCTTCTAGGTCAAGAAAATTGGGCATGACCTTTGCTAATTTTCTTGACCTAGGAGTGCCCCATTCTCAACTGAAACGGAAATTAATCAACATTTCAGGAGAAAGGGGTAACTATTTGTCAACATTTCAGCAGCGGCACAGTGGCCATCGTGGCATGCCATGAGAGAGCAACGATGCAACAATTACAGTTATTAAGCATATAAAACACAATGAAAATCTGGGGTATATTACAATGCAAATCTAGGGTTGGTAAATTACAGTGCAATTTTAAGCAATATTACATTAGAATCCAGTCCTATATCACAGTGTAAATCAGAGTTAAATTCCACTGAAGTTCAATGACATGACAATTAACATGAACAGATGCATTTCAAGTACATCATACTACTACTGGGATGATAGAACTCACATGCACAGGCAGAGGAACAGCCAGATGAATCCCAATCCTAGAAATACGACCAACAAGCAACCAACAAACCATACGTGCACATGTACAACTAAATCACAAACCCTAACACTAGAATTGGTAGAAGTACAGATACACAGCGCGAGCCAGATGAATCAAATACAAAATCTTAAACAGCGGAAATCAACAGATGACTTGTAAACGGATCTGTGGAATCTGTACCTCTGAATTGCCAAAGGCCCTGATCACTGCTTCAAGCTGCTGTCACGGATAAGATAGATAATCTCAGGGATATTATTGGAATGGATCAATAAGAGGTACAGACTTTACTAATATACATTGTTTTCCCATAGTATTATATACCACAGCTTCATCACATAAAAATTCCTAGACTTTCCTCCAGAGTCGCTCAGTACACTATAATATTCAGTACTGAAGAAGTACTATTTCAGCAAGCAGCAGAGGAGATTTAAAGCATTATTGCAGAATTGCATAACTCTGGAAGATCATTTAATTAGGCCAACATTTTATTTACAAATTCTTATCTTCAGTTCTACAAGAACGTACAACAGACTTGACTGGGAACTAAATAAAATCCAAGTCACTGATTTCTTTCACACACTGGAAGCACCCTACATGTATTATGGCTTGCCCCGAGTCCCGATAGTGTCATTTTACCACAGAGCATCAGTAAAAATAGAAAATGAGAGGAGGAGGAAGAGTAGGAGGAGGAGGAGCACCTTCTGGCTTCTGGCGACAGAGCAGAGAAGGACGACGGCGCTCGCTAACTGGGACGGCGGCGCTCGCGGACGGGGACGGCGATGCAGCGGCGGGGAGGGGGAGGCTGCGGCGGAGGCGGCAGGGTAGAGAAGGACGGCGGCGCTCGCGGATGGGGACAGAGGATGGGGACACGGCGGCGGGGAGGGGGAGGGTTTGAGACGAGGGAGGAGGCGAGGGCGGGGAGGGGGAGGGTTTTTTTTTGAGTGGTTGCTAGGTTTTGAGGGGAGGGGCGGCTAGTACTTGGGCTGGGCCGTGGCTAGCCGGTTGGGTTAGCAATGGCACACCTTTTAGGGGTGCGCCATAAAAAGGGGTATATCAATGGCGCACCTTTTAGGGGTGCGCCGTAAACACCGTGATAGCAATGGCGCACCTTCTCCTGGTGCGCCATTACTAACTTTTTTTTTATTTTTTTGGATTTTAAGTTGCCTGTAATAATTTAAGATTTGAGATAAAAGAAAGGGAAAATGCAAATGGAGTGATAAAACCATTGTGCAAAGATTTAGAATTAGATGACATGGTTGAAATCAAGTGATACATGTAATAATTTAGTTGCATGTAATAATTGAGCTTGCCACTGACACACACACACACGGCCGACACGTCGTGATTCGATCTTACCTATCTTTTCACAATCTTCTTGCCCTTCTTTTTCGCAAATGGAGTTCTTCTCTTCAACGGACGTCCTTTAGGTAGGGTGGTCCTGCTTCTTCTTGTGGTGTATGGTACTTCATCGTCGTCGTCATCTTCCATCTTTGGGTCGCCGTACTTGTCGAAGACTTGCTCATTGGTGACTCCATCCATTCCGATGATGTTCCTTTTGTCTCTCCTCACGACAACACGACTGGGCTTTGATGGGTCGGTAATGAAGAAGCATTGGTCCACTTGGGAAGCCAGTACCCATGGCTCATTTTTCGCGGTGACGTTTGCGGCCGCGGTATTGGATTTTGCTTCGGGTATAACCATGGTGGTGAAATACCGGTCTTATTTTAGGACGCTCTTGGCCCATCTGACACGGAACATCGGGACCTTCTCTCCAGCGTAGCTCAGCTCCCAAATCTCCTTGATCCTTCCGTAGTATCTGTCCTTGTCGTTACCGGTGTAGGATTCCATCGTTACCCCGGAGTTCTGATAATCGCTCTTCATGTCTTTTTCGTCGGTGTAGAATGTGTAGCCGTTGATATCGTACGCCTCATAGGTCATCAGGTTGTGCTCGGCGCCCTGTGACAAGGCGAATATGAGTTTGTCTTCCGCGGAAGAATCCTCATGTAAAGGGTACGACAGAAGCTTCTCCTTGAACCAACGCGTGAAACATGAGTTGTGCTCTTTGATTATATCTCCGTCCGTCCTCTGTTGGCCTCGGTCATTGTACGTTTTCTCAATAAAGGTTTTGTGCTCTACCACCCATCGACCACGTCTATGTGTTGTAGCGCGACTAGGTTTGCTCTTTCAAAGTCGGCGAGTCGACCCTTGAAGTCGACATGCATTTTGCGGCGACCCTCGCGGTGAACCCATCCAGCGAGCCTGCCGAGGTGCCTATTGACGGGCAGACCAACGGGGTTCTCGATGCCTAGATAATTCGTGCAATAGGAGATGCACTCTTCGGTCAGAAAGCCCTTGGCTATGCTTCCATCTGGACGTGCCCTGTTGCGAACGTATCCTTTGATGACACCATTCATCCTTTCGAACGGCATCATGCTGTGCAGGAACGTCGGCCCGAGTTGGATGATATCCTCCACGATATGGACCAGCAGATGCACCATAACATCGAAGAATGCGGGCGGGAAGTAGATCTCAAGCTCGCATAGTATCACCACGATCTCTTCCTGTAGCCTTCTGAGTTACCTCACGCCAACCGACTTCCGAGAGATGACGTCGAAAAAGTTGCAAAGGCCAAATAGCGTTTCATGGACGTGCGCGTCCATGATCCCATGGATTGCAACTGGAAGTATCTGCGTCATCAACACGTGACAGTCGTGAGACTTCATCCCGCTGAACTTCTGCTTCACTGAGTCTAGGTATCTGCTTATCTTCCCCGCGTAACCGTAAGGAAGTTTTACTCCTACGAGGCAGGTGAAAAACTGCTCGATCTCCTCCTGGCTTAGAGTGAAGCACGCGGGAGGGCAGTCATATTCGATCTTCTTGGCCTTTTTGCCTTTGCGACGACTTTCCATGTCCTTCGCCTCATCATCATCATCATCATCATCATTAGGGCGTTTTGTGTGAAGCTCCTCCCTGATGCCCATTGATTGCAAGTCTGCCCTTGCTTTCGGCCCATCTTTGGTCCTCTCTGGCATGTTGAGCAGGGTACCAAGCAGATTCTCGCACACGTTCTTCGTGATATGCATGACATCAAGGCTGTGAGGCACACGGAGGATCTTCCAGTAGGGCAAGTCCCAGAAAACAGACCTTGTTTTCCATACCTCCAGCAGCGGCTCTGGCGCCTTTCGCTTCTTTCCCGGCAGTGGGCACTCTTTCCAATTTTTCAACAGCTCGTCTATTTCCTCGCCGCTCCTCGTACACGGCCGTCTTCGGGGTTCGGTTTCATCATCGAACAGATCCTTGCGTTTTCTCCATGCGTCATCGTCGCGACGCCACCTTCGTTGTCCCATGAACATGGTTTTCGAAGACTCGGGATCTCTATCTAGCTGGCGATACGTTGTGTCATCCATGCACCTGACGCATGCACAAAATCCGTGGACCACCTGCCCCTCGACATATCCGTAACCGAGATAGTCGTGCACCGTCGTGAGCAGTGCGGCTCTCATAGGGAAATATTCTTTCACTGCGGCGTCCCACGTATTAGCTGTCGTTTTCCACAGCGTGTCTAGCTCCTCTTTCAGCAGCCCCAGATACAGATTGATGTCGTTCCCTGGTTGTTTCGGCCCTTCAATTAGCATACTCATGTGAATGTACTTCCTCTTCATGCACATCCAGGGGGGAAGGTTGTACATCCACACAAACACATGCCAGGTGCTATGTGTGCTTCTCTGGCTGCCAAACGGATTGACTCCATCGGTGCTCGGGCCCAACACGATGTTCCTTGGATCGTCCCCAAATTCTGGGTTTTCGAAGTTCAACGTTTGCCACTGGCTCGCATCCTTAGGGTGACTCAGCATCTTGTCTTTTTTATTTATCTCCGGATCATTTCCGTCATCTTCTCGCTTCTTCTCCTCCCTATCCTCGTGCCAACGCAGGAGCTTTGCTAGCTTAGGGTCCGTGAAATACCGCTGCAGATGAGGAGTGATCGGAAAGTACCACACCACTTTTCGAGAAGCTTTCTTCCTCTTCTTGTATCGAGTGACGCCGCACACCGGACATATGGTAGACTCCGCGTGCTCGTCCCGATAAATGATGCAATCGTTCATGCACACATGGTATTTCACGTGCGGTAAATCTAGAGGACACATGATTTTCTTCGCCTCCTTGAAACTGGTCGGGCACTTGTTCCCCTTGGGAAGACGTTCGTGCCAGAATGACATGTTCTCGTCGAAGCATGCGTCGGTCATTTTGTGTTTTACCTTCATCTCCAGAGCCATGAGCGTTACTTTCAGGCGGGTATCCTCGGGCCTGCATCCTTCATACAATGGAGTAACCATGTCTATCTCTAGTTGATCCAGCTTGGCTTTCTCTCGGGCGGCAGCTCTTGTGTTACCCGTCTGCTTGAGAAGCAGCTCTTGAATATGAGGGTCCTGCACCCAGCCCATCGATGGTCCATCGTCGTCTGCTCCGGCATCTTCATCTTCATGATCATGCCCTTCATTTGATCTTCCTCATCATCATGTCCAGCATCTTCTACATGATGACTGTGTCCTGCATCTACTTCGTGATCATGTCCTGGAGATTCTTCGTCTTCTCGCCCGCCCTCGCTGCTATTGTCTTGCTGCCCTTCCTTATTTCTTGCCCGGCCCCCATGGATGACTTCATAATCATCTTCATCACCTTGCCACTGATAGCCATCCATGAAACCACGCAAGAGCAGGTTGTCCCGCACCTGTCTAGAATCTGGGTCCATAAGGCTCTTCAACTTACATCTTCGACACGGACATCTTATCTCCGTCTCGTTCTTTTGAAGCATCTCGGCCTTCGCGGAGCTCAAAAACCTATTCATGATGCCTTCGGTCATCGTGCGGACCATGGTCGCCTGCGGGTAGAGCAAAACGATATTTTAGAACCAAAATTTTTTTTTGCATGACTTTGCCTAAAAATAGGACCAAAAAGAATGCATAGTGCCAAATTCTCGCCGAAACGGAAATGAATCAACATTCCGGCAAAATATTGGCAACTATCGCATTTCAAATACCGGTACCTGCAAACACAAACATATGCAACACCACAAACATACGTAGATCTAGGCCATAAAAAGTGTGTACGTTGTTGGAGGGAGAAAAAGGTAGATCTAGAACATAAAGAAAGCTTTCCCTTACTTACCTATCAAAAAAAGGAAATTTAACCACTTAATTTGGGTGAATCTATGGTGCAAATGAGGTGAGGAGGAGGAGGCAGCCGAGACCAAGCTTGGTAGAGGTGGAGAGAATGAAATGGGGAAAGTGAGTGTGGTAGGTGGCTGTCAAAAATATCTAGCTGCTCTCAGGTTACCAATGGCGCACCTCCTAAGAATGCGCCATTGGTAACCAGGGTTACTAATGGCGCACCTGGTGTGTGGTGCGCCATTACTAGTTTTGAAAAAAAAAATTAAAAAAAATTGTTAGTAGTGGCGCACCGTGGGTGTGGTGCGCCATTACTAGTTAAAACTAGTAATGGCGCACCAAACCACGGTGCGCCACTGGTAAGTCTTGGGAGAGGGGTGTGCCCAGGAGAAACTTAGCGGTGGCGCACCACACACAAGGTGCGCCATTAGTAATATAAACATTAGTGGCGCACCCATGTGTGGTGCGCCACTGCTACTAATGTCTATATTAGCTATAGCCCTTTTTCTAGTAGTCACCGGAAGGGTTTCTGGGCACCCCCCGGCAAGTTATGGGCCTTATGGGCAAAATGAGGTGACAGACCAGCCCACAAGGGGGCTGGTGCGCCTCCTCCCTTGTTTGGGCAGCCCTAGGAAAAGAAAAGGGGGAGGGCTAGCCCCTCCTGCCTTTCCCTCTCATGGGAGAAAGGAAAGAGGGGGCGCCACCCTCCCCTACCTTTCCCCGTGCTCCAAATAAGGAAAGGGGGGCGCGGCTTGGGAGAGACCCCAAGTAGGATTCCCCCTACTTGGGCGCCCCCCTTGGCTGCTCCTCCCTCCCTCTCACCTATATATATGTGGGAGGGGGGCGCCTAGCACACAACAGACAATTGCTTAGCCGTGTGCAGCCCCCCCTCCATCGTTTACACCCCCGGTCATATTTTCGTAGTGCTTAGGCGAAGCCCTGCGGACATAACTTCACCATCACCGTCACCACGCCGTCGTGCTTCCGGAACTCATCCACTACCTCGCCGTCTTGCTAGATCAAGAAGGCGCGGACGTCACCGAGTTGAACGTGTGCTAAACGCGGAGGTGCCGTACGTTCGGTACTCGATCGGTTGGATCGCGAAGAAAGTTTGACTACATCAACCGCGTTGTCAAATGCTTCCACTTATGGTCTACGAGGGTACGTAGACACACTCTCTCCTCTCATTGCTATGCATCTCCATGGATAGATCTTGCGTGTGCATATAATTTTTTTTGTTTTCCATGAAACGTTTCCCAACAGTGGTATCAGAGTCAGGTTTATGCGTAGATGATATGCATGAGTAGAAAACAAAGAGTTGTGGGCGGTGATAGTCATACTGCTTATCACCAACGTCTTATTTTGATTCGGCGGTATTGTGGGATGAAGCGGCCCAGACCAACCTTACATGTCCACGGACATGAGACCGGTTCCATCGATTGACAAGCAACTAGTTTTGCATAAAGGTGGCTGGCGGGTGTCTGTTTCTCCTACTTTAGTTGAATAGAATTTGACCACGGCTGATCCTTGAAGAAGGTTAAAACAACAAACTTGATGAATCACTGTTGTGGTTTTTGCATAGGTAAGAACAGTTCTTGCTAGAAACCCATAGCAGCCATGTAAAACTTGTAACAACAAAGTAGAGGATGTCTAACTTGTTTTTGCAGGGTATGTTGTGATGTGATATGGTCAAGACATGATATGATATATGTTATTGTATGAGATGATCATGTTTTGTAAGTTATCGGCAACCGGCAGGAGCCTTATGGTTGTCTCTTTATTGTATGAAATGCAAACGCCATGTAATTTCTTTACTTTATCACTATGCATTAGCAATAGTTGGTGAGACGACCACGACGCAACGATGGTGATCAAGGTGTCGAGCTGGTGATGATGGAGATCATGATGATGCTTTGGAGATGGAGATCAAAAGAACGAGATGATGATGGCCATATCATGTCACATATTTTGATTACATGTGATGTTTATCTTTTATGCATCTTATTTTGCTTAGTATGGCGGTAGCATTATAAGATGATCCCTTCACTAAATTTCAAGGTAAAAGTGTTCTCCCTTAGTATGCACCATTGCTATAGTTCGTCGTTTCGAGACACCACGTGATGATCGGGTGTGATAGACTCTACATTCACATACAATGGGTTTAAGCCAGGTTTACACACGCGGAATACTTCGGTTAAACTTGACGAGCCTAGCACGTAAAGACATGGCCTCGGAACACTGGAGACCGAAAGGTCGAACATGAGTCATATAGTAGATATGATCAACATAGAGATGTTCAGTATTGATGACTACACCATCTCACGTGATGATCGGACATGGGTTAGTTGATTTGGATCATGTAACACTTAGACAACTTGAGGGATGTTGATTTAAGTGGGAGTTCATTAGTAATTTGATTAATTGAACTTAATTTATCATGAACTTAGTCCTGGTAGTATTTGCAAATATATGTTGTAGATCAATAGCTCGCAATGTAGCTCCCCTATTTTTTTGATATGTTCCTAGAGAAAACCAAGTTGAAAGATGATAGTAGCAATGATGCGGACTGGGTCCATGATCTGAGGATTATTCTCATTGCTGCACAGAAGAATTATGTCCTTGACGCACCGCTAGGTGACAGACCTGTTGCAGGAGTAGATGCAGAAATTATGAACATTTGGCAAGCTCGATATGATGACTACTTGATAGTTTAGTGCGCCATGCTTTACAACTTAGAACCGAGACTTAAAAAACATTTTGAACGCCATGGAGCATATGAGATTTTCCAAGAGCTGAAATTCTTATTTCAGACACATGCCCGTGTCGAGAGGTATGAGACCTCTGACAAGTACTTTGCCTACAAGATGGAGGAGAATAGCTCAGCCAATGAGCATGTGCTCAGAGTGTCTGTGTACTACAATCGCTTGAATCAAGTGGGAGTTAATCTTCTAGATAAGATAGTGATTGACAGAGTTCTCTAGTCAGTATCACCAAGCTACTAGAACTTTGTGATGAACTATAATATGCAAGGGATGACGAAGATGATTCCCGAGCTCTTCGCGATGCTGAAATCGGCGAAGGTAGAAATCAAGAAAGAGCATCAAGTGTAGATGGTTAACAAGACCACTAGTTTCAAGAAAAGGGCAAGGGAAAGAAAGGGAACTTCGAGAAGAATGGAAAGCAAGTTACCACTCCCGTGAAGAAGCCCAAAGCTGAACCTAAGCCTGAAACTGAGTGCTTCTACTGCAAAGCGAATAGTCACTAGAAGCGGAACTGCCCCAAATACTTGGCTGATAAGAAGGATGGCAAAGTGAACAAAGGTATATTTGATATACATGTTATTGATGTGTACCTTACTAGTATTCGTAGTAGCCCTGGGGTATTTGATACTGGTTTAGTTGCTAAGATTAGTAACTTGAAACAGGAGTTGCAGAATAAACAGAGACTAGTTAAGGGCTAGGTGACGATGTGTGTTGGAAGTGATTCCATGGTTGACACGATCACCAGCGCACACTCCCTCTACCTTCGGGATTAGTCTTGAGCCTAAATAAATGTTATTTGGTGTTTGTGTTGAGCATGAACAAGATTAGATCGTGTTTATTGCAATACGGTTATTCATTTAAGTCAGAGAATAATTGTTGTTCTGTTTACATGAATAAAACCTTCTATGGTCATACACCCAATGTAAATGGTATATTGAATCTCGATCGTAATGATACACATATTCATAATATTGATGCCAAAAGTTGCAAAGTTGATAATGATAGTGCAACATACTTGTGGCACTGCCATTTAGGTCATATTGGTGCAAAGCGCATGAAGAAACTCCATGTAGATGCACTTTTGGAATCACTTGATTATGAATCATTTGACACTTGCGAACCCATGCCTCATGGGCAAGATGACTAAAACTCCGTTCTCCGGAACAATGGAGCGAGCTAATGACTTATTGGAAATAATACATACTGATGTATGTGGTCCGATGAGTGTTGAAGCACGCGGTGGGTATCGTTATTTTCTGACCTTCACAGATGATTTGAGCAGACCTGGGTATATCTACTTAATGAAACACAAGTCTAAAACATTTGAAAAGTTCAAAGAATTTCAAAGTGAAGTGGAGAATCATAGTAACAAGAAAAAAAAGTTTCTACGATCTGATCGCGGAGGCGAATATTTGAGTTACGAGTTTGGCCTCCATTTAAAACAACGTGGAATTGTTTCACAACTCACTACACCTAGAACACCATAGCGTAATGGTGTGTCCGAATGTCGTAACCGTACTTTATTAGATATGGTGCGTTCTATGATGTCTCTTACCGATTTACCACTATCGTTCTGGGGTTATGCATTAGAGACAACTGCATTCACATTAAATAGGGCACCGTCTAAAATCGGTTGAGATGATGACACCGTATGAACTGTGGTTTGGCAAGAAACCTAACCTGTCATTTCTTAAAAGTTTGGGGACGCGACGCTTATGTCAAAAGGCTTCAGCCTGATAAGCTCAAACCCAAAGCGGAGAAGTGCATCTTCATAGGATACCAGAAAGAAACTATTGGGTATACCTTCTACCACAGATCTGAAGGCAAAAATTTTGTTGCTAAGAATGGGTCCTTTCTAGAGAAGGAGTTTCTGTCGAAAGAAGTGAGTGGGAGGAAAGTAGAACTTGATGAGTTAATTGTACCTTCTCTCGAATTGGAAAGTAGCACATCAAAGAAATACGTTCCCGTGATGCCTACACCAACTAGAGAAGAAGCTAGTGATGATGATCATGAAACTTCAGATCAAGTTACTACAGAACTTCGTAGGTCAACCAGAACACGATCCGCACCAGAGTGGTACGGGAATCCTGTATTGGAAGTCATGTTACTAGACCAAGGCAAACCTATGAACTATGAAGAAGCTATGATGAGCCCAGATTCCGACAGATGGCTTGAGGCCATGAAATCTGAGATAGGATGATTTATTTAATGATCGGCAAGCCATTGAGAGTAAATGGATTTTCAAGAGGAAGACGGACGCTGATGGTAATATCATTATGTACAAAGCTTGACTTGTCACAAAAGTGTTTTTGACAAGTTCAAGGGGTTGACTATGATGAGACTTTCTCACCCGTAGCGATGCTTAACTCCGTCCGAATCATGTTAGCAATTTCCGCATTTTATAATTATGAAATCTGGCAAATGGATGTCAAAAACTACATTCCTTAATGGATATTAAAGAAGAGTTGTATATGATGCAACCAGAAGTTTTTGTCGATCTTAAAGGTGCTAACAAAGTGTTCAAGCTCCAGCGATCCATCTATGGATTGGTGAAAGCATCTCGGAGTTGGAATATACACTTTGATGAGGTGATCAAA
The DNA here is from genome assembly GCA_011799875.1 of Thinopyrum elongatum. Lineage (NCBI taxonomy): Eukaryota > Viridiplantae > Streptophyta > Magnoliopsida > Poales > Poaceae > Thinopyrum > Thinopyrum elongatum. Next base: position 31,461,275 of record CM022298.1, read on the forward strand.
GCATATGGTTTAATACAGACTTATGGTGAAGCCTGTATTTACAAGAAAGTGAGTGGGAGCTCTGTAGCATTTCTGATATTATATGTGGATGACATATTATTGATTGGAAATGATATAGATTTTCTGAATAGCATAAAAAGGATACTTGAATAAGAATTTTTCCATGAAAGACCTCGGTGAAGCTACATATATATTGGGTATCAAGAACTATAGGAATAGATTAAGACGCTTAATAGGACTTTCACAAAGCACATACCTTGACAAGATTTTGAAGAAGTTCAAAATGGATCAGTCAAAGAAGGGGTTCTTGCCTGTGTTGCAAGGTGTCAAGTTGAGTAAGACTCAAAACCTGACCACGACAGAAGATAGAGAGAGAATGAAAGTCATTCCATATGCCTCAGACATAGGTTCTATAAAGTATGCCATGCTGTGTACCAAACCTCTTGTGTACCTTGCCATGAGTTTGGCAAGGGGGTACAATACTGATCCAGGAGAAGATCACTAGACAGCGGTCAAAATTATCCATAGTTACCTAAGAGGACTAAGGAGATATTTCTCGATTATGGAGGTAATAAAGTGTTCATCGTCAAGGGTTACGTCGATGCAAGCTCTGACACCAATTCAGATGACTCTGAGTCTCAATCTGGATACATATTGAAAGTGGGAGCAATTAGCTAGAGTAGCTCAATGCAGAGCATTGTAGACATAGAAAATTTGCAAAATACATACGGATTTGAATGTCACAGACCCGTTGACTAAACTTCTCTCACAAGCAAACACATGATCACACCTTAGTACTCTTTGGGTGTTAATCACATGGCGATGTGAACTAGATTATTGACTATAGTAAACTCTTTGGGTGTTGGTCACATGGCGATGTGAACTATGGTGTTAAATCACATAGTGATGTGATCTAGATTATTGACTCTAGTGCAAGTGGAAGACTGAAGGAAATATGCCCCAGAGGCAATAATAAAGTTGTTATTTTATATTTCCTTATTCATGATAAAGGTTTATTATTCATTCTAGAATTGTATTGATCAGAAACTTAAATGCATGTGTGAATACATAAACAAATACCGTGTCCCTAGTATGCCTCTACTAGACTAGCTCGTTGCTCAAAGATGGTTAAGGTTTCCTAACCATAGACATGTGTTTTCATTTGATAAAGGGATCACATCATTAGGAGAATGATGTGATGGACAAGACCCACCCGTTAGCATAGCATAATGATCGTTTAGTTTATTGCTATTGCTTTCTTCATGTCAAATACATATTCCTTCGACTATGAGATTATGCAACTCCCGGATGCCGGAGGAATACCTTGTGTGCTATCAGACGTCTCAACATAACTGGGTGACCATAAAGATGCTCTACAAGTATCTCCAAAGGTGTTTGTTGAGTTGGCATAGATCGAGATGAGGATTTGTCACTCCGAATATCGGAGAGGTATCACTGGGCCCTCTCGGTAATACACATCATGAGCTTGCAAGAAAATGACTAAGGAGTTAGTAACCAGGTGATGTATTACAGAACGAGTAAAGAGACTTGCCAGTAATGAGATTTAACTAGGTATAGAGATACCGACGATCGAATCTCGAGCAAGTAACATACAGATGGACAAAGGGAATTACATATGTTGTCATAACTGTTCGATCGAAAAATATCTTCGTAGAATATTTAGGAGCCAATATGGGCATCCAGGTTCCGCTATTGGTTATTGATCAGAGAGGTGTCTCGGTCATGTCTACATAGTTCTTGAACCCGTAGGGTCCGCATGCTTAACGTTCGTTGACGATATAGTGTTATATGAGTTATATGTTTTGGTGACCGAATGTTGTTCGGAGTCCCGGATGAGATCACGGACATGACGAGGAGTCTCGAAATGGTCGAGAGGTAAAGATTGATATATAGGACGATGGTATTTGGACACCGGAAGTGTTTTGGGATGTACCGAGAAAGAATCGGGTCACCAGAATGGGTTCCAGGCACCCTCCCGGCAAGTTATGGGCCTTATGGGCCAAAGGAGGGGACAGGCCAGCCCACAAGGGGGCTGGTGCGCCTCCTCCCTTATTTTTCCAGCCCTAGGAAAGGAAAAGGGGGAGGGTTAGCCCCTCCTGCCTTTCCCTGTCATAGGAGAAAGGAAAGGGGCGGCGCCACCCTCCCCAACCTTTCCTCGCGCTCCAAATAAGGAAAGGGGGGGGGGGGGGCGGCTTGGGAGAGACCCCAAGTAGGATTCCCCCTACTTGGGCGCCCCCCTTGTCTGCTCCTCGCTCCCTCCCACCTATATATATATGTGGGTGGGGGCACCTAGCACACAACAGACAATTGCTTAGCCGTGTGCACCCCCGGTCATATTTTCGTAGTGCTCAGGCGAAGCCCTGCGGAGATAACTTCACTATCACCGTCACCACGCCGTCGTGCTTCCAGAAATCATCCACTACCTCACCGTCTTGCTGGATCAAGAAGGCGCGGACGTCACCGAGCTGAACGTGTGCTGAACGCAGAGGTGCCATACGTTCGGTACTCGATCGGTTGGATCACGAAGAAAGTTCGACTACATCAACCGCGTTGTCAAATGCTTCCACTTACGGTCTACAAGGGTACGTAGACACACTCTCTGCTCTTGTTGCTATGCATCTCCATGGATAGATCTTGCGTGTGCGTAGAATTTTTTTTGTTTTCCGTGCAACGTTTCCCAATAGTAGTGTTAGACGAGGACGTGATTGTGCACACACATCTAGGCGGCGGCAACCTTGGGATGAGACCCGGCACGAGCGCGGGTGTACTCGAGGTCGAACCTGACCACCTTGTACTTCTCCTCAGCAAGCAACCGGCTCCATGATGTGGATGGAGGGCTCCACCCAGACAGGGTTGTTGGTGTACACCACCGAGAGCTCCGTGAACCTTCTGTGGTGTCCACCACAGCATGCATGGTGAACTGCTGCTCATCGTGGGCAGCCGCTCGGAGCGCCATTGGAGCCACACAGGATACAATCTAAGAATTTGTCGTGGTGGATGTGCTTCTTGCAATGGTGGGGCACGATCAAAAGGTTGAAGAGACACAAGGGTTAAATGGCCGCTGTAATAAATGGGGGCCGGCCGGCCTGTAATCGTCACGTCTTGTCACCGCGTTCATAGCGGAGGATTCCAGTGCATGCTTGACAACACCACACGCATTTCATTTGACCACGCATGGGCTCAAAGAGGCGCCAAATGTATCATCGCTGAGGCTGTTCCCGCGCTACTGCGTAGTTTACCGCGCAAGCTTCTCGCCCGGCTAGTTTGGCCACACGTCGGCTAGAAGAGGGACAAACCATGGGTGTTTATTGGCAAAAAGCTTTGTAAAAATAAAGTGTATGGAATGACTTCAGTCATAAGTTTACCCGCGGGTGATGAGCTCAAAGTTACACAGAAGGGTGATGATGGACACTCGAGCGCGATAATTAATTATGCGCTCTACAGGGCACACGGTTGAAGAATCCAACTGTGTGCAATAATGTCGAAGATCATAGTCGAGTTAGCTATACAGATCATGTGCTATGAGATCGACAAGGTAAACAGATTCAAGAATGGTTAATAAAATCTAAGTCCATTGCATATTAAGGTCAAAATAGTGCTACCAATATACGAGTCTCATACGATCACTACAAGAAATATGTCAACTTGCGACCATCACTATTGGTCACTGAATGGTCATTGTTTTTCATTTGCGACCTTTGTGTGACCAAAAACAGATGGTCAAAAGTAGACCGTCTTTAATGGAAATTAACGACCTTCTTTGTGATAAGGTCGTTGAAGGCAAGGACCAAAACAAAAGGTCGGTTATCCTACGACCTTCTGTTTTGGTCGCTATCTGTCTGCCCAGGCCACGTCGGATCCGACATGGCAAGCTGACATGGCAAAATTGAGACCAAATGAAAAGGTCGTTGATAAGAATCAGCCCAGTCCAATTCGGTGTTTTACATGGGCCAAGCCCAACAATTCAGCATTTCTATATATTTTTTTCCTGTCAATTTTTGGTCGACTTCATGGGCCAAGGCCAACAATGCAGCCATTTTATTTTTGGGCCATGGCCTTCTTTCTTAATACTTAGTTTTTCTTTTTTTAAAGGGGTCCACTAGTCAGATTGGGCCACAGTTGTCAGGTTCTGATCAGTGGGTCCCAGATGTCAGAGTCATATTCTTCTTATTTCAATTTAATAGTAAATAAATAACAAGTATTTAAATTGGAACAGACCACATAATACTTCAAATAATATCAGCCCGATTCAGTACAGAGATCTTGTTGTACAAATAACACGTGATACAAACTCTTGGCATATACTTTACATGCTCTAGAAGTGTAATAACAATTACAAGCTCTACAAGTATGGCAATCACAGTTACAAGCTCCAAAAGTGTAATACTAGATAGCCCTAACAAACTCTACAAGTGCTATGTTCTTCAGCATGGAGCTCCTTCGATAGCGATCACAAACTAGGCACCTGCTCCTGTCATGAATTAGCAGAGAAGAATCAGAATATAGAAGCTAAATATACTATGAATTGACCATTCAAAAAAGGACAGAAGCCAATATGCTATGAATTGACCATTCAAAAAAGGACAGTTATTTAGAATGACAAAACAAATTCAGCTAGTACCATGCTTTTAGTTCTCCAACTAGTTAAAATGAGATACTCATTCATACAAGAAAACAGAGACAAATATGCATTGCGCAAGTGCAGATCGTGCAAAAGACTTCACTGCAACACATTGTGCCTAAAACAAAATACCATTCTACTACTGGCAAGATCTAACAATACTAGTCAGCAGAAGCATACTAACATCAGAAAGGTAGGAGACAAGATCTAACAATACTAGTCAGCAGAAGCATACTAACATCACAAAGGTAGGAGAGTATAAAGTGATGATCTGTATTGAGTTACCATCGGTGAGGAGGTCGATTATCTGCATGGTGTGCTTGATGATGCACACTGCCATGATCTTCTTGCCATTGCATCCATGCGCTCGATTATGAGGATACCAATGCATCCATGTAGAACAAAATCACCACATTAACCCACAGTTTCAAGTACAAGCTAAGTATATATCAAGTGGCAATGAAAACAAGTAGAGAAAAACACTGAAAATAATTATATCATGTCATGCAAAGTTCAAACCGAATAAACATATGCATGCCAAGGTGAAATATTACAAAGAAAGCACTCATCAAGTAGCAGTGCATAAAAAATCCCTGTTTTAATAGTTGCAAATACTCTGTGTGTTAGCAGTAGTAAAAACTCATGCAATACCAAATTCAAAGATTTTTTGTTGTAGCTAACAGAAGTATGGAACAATAGTTAACAACTCGAGTCAAAAGGTAGGAGTGTCTCTCTAAGAGACACAACTCATACTGATCAAAGATAATAATAGAGCACAAAAATAGGTAGGTACATTGACATCTTTAAAGGCAATAAGCAGGACCAACAGATTCACATGTTACATCAGTATGAAGTTACAATGGCAGATGCCAGGTGTGAAATGGATATGGAAAAAAATATGCTCATAAATATTCCATGTAGTGTATGAGCGATACTATTTCATGCTAATGTATAAGCATACAAGATGCAGTAAAGAGAGCTCATATAGTTCATTGAGCACACATTAATAAGCTAAGATAACCTGTTATATGGATATCATCATTGCCTATCAGACTGCCAATAAATATTCCATGTAATGTTTAAACTAGACACAAATCTAGGGAGGACTCAAACAGTGGAATCAGATACAGATTAAGCATGGATAAATTATTAAACATATAACAACCAGGGTGTTGTTCAACCAATAAAACCATAACAGAATCAGGCATATCAAACTTGGAACGCTAAGGGGGTTGCATCAGGATCGCTAAAACACCTGCACTGATTCGTTAAGGGAGAGGACCGTGAGCACATAGGGTGGGTTACGACGAACACAGCCATCCCCACCTCCAAGGAGACGACCGACCGCATCGCGAGGTGCACGAGTTGGTGATGTTGCAGGTGGCTTGCGGTTCTCCGTCGAATGCAGGCTGATGGCGACAGAAGAAGCGGTGGGGCTTCATGCCACCACCGCAGTGACCGCCATCTGCTGTAGCCGGGGTCAGATACACCAGTTCCGTGCAGGGCTCCACCTCCCGCCCAAGCTCGCCTCCGGGGGGTGCCTGTAGAGAGAGAGAGATACTAAGTAGCTACTTAAACTGAATAGAAGGAACTGCAGAATTTCATCATACCCTCAACGCCATCGTCATCTTTTTCATCCTCGTCCTCATCATCGTCTTCATCGTCGTCATCATCATCCTCAAGGATAGGCTCATCTCTCTGAGAGTGTGCATTACAAATATCATATTTACTTGAACGTCATAAGTATTAAAACTAAGCAGCACTCCCTCAAAACATAGGATATGCAGATGGGGGGAAGCAGAGTTAGCCATATTCAAAATGAAAAAATAGTAAATGGTCTACCTACAGTATTATCCTTCCAGCATGAAGATGTGAGTACATACTAAGTAGCATCAGCACAAGATAAACAGAAATGACACTCCAAAATATGCAGTATGAGTATGTACATTACAAGGAACAGTTTTCTGCATTGACAACAGAAGCTATGCTCACAAATTTATATTGTAGGTACAGGAAATGTGCCAGACATCATATAAGCATACACAATTACACATATGATACTTAGATCACAACTGATTTCCGAAGCTAATTAACACACGAAGTCACATTTGTACTGTAGCAATCGCCAAAGGTGACTGATTTATCTATGCTGGCTTAAAATTAGTTTCAAATTGTGCATCCATAAGTCAAATCAGTAACATTTCAGTTTGCACCACTACAGATCTCTGAGAAAGGGTAAACACAAACACAGAACACACATGTTTGGGGAATGGACACTACTAGGGAAAACCTTATACACAGAGGTATAGCAGCAGCGCTGGTCAAAACTAGGCGCTACTGCTACTTAGTAGTAGCGCTTGTCACGAAAGCACGCTACAACTATAGTTATAGTAGTAGCGCGTCTGCAAAAAAATGCGCTACTACTATAATTCCGACACTGTTGCCGGTAGGCTAGGAATAGTAGTAGCGAGCCTGTGTGAAACACACTATTGCTAAGTGCGTTGCAGCAGCGCGTTTCAATGGTAGAGCGCTACTGCTAAGAAAAAGAAAATAAGTAGAAAAATTAATAGAAAAATAAATTAAAATGAAAGAAATAGAAAAAGGAGAAATGAAAAAAAGAAAAAGAAAAGAAAAAGAAAAATAGAGGAGAAAGGCATAGTAGTAGCGCTTGTTCTCACAAAGCGCTATAGCTACTTTAGCAGTAGCACTTTTCTGCTCCCGCGCTATAGCTAAGTTCCTTAGATAAAAGAAAAGAAAAAAGAAAATAAATAGCTGCTTACAGTAGCAGTATCGCGTTTTAGTGGAAAGCGCTATAGCTACCGTAGCTATAGCGCGTTTTGCTTGCCAGCGCTACTGCTTATTTGACTTAACCACACGCGCGGGCTCAAAATTTTGCTAAGTCCTTTTCCCCCTCTCCCCTTCTCCCCCTACCCTTTCCCGCCGTCGATCTGTCGCCGCCGTCGATCGCCCTTGCGCCCAAGCCGCGCGCCCCCGGAGCCACACCCTCGTCCGCTCCTCGCCACCCCTGCTACCTCGTCGCCCTGCCTCCGTCGCCGTCACCGGAGCCGCGCGCTATCGTCGCCACCGGAGCCGCGTGCCCCCGGAGCCAGCTCGTCCGCTCCTCGCCGCCCCTGCCTCCCTCGACGCCCCTGCCTTCCCGCAACGTTCCCCAGAGCCACCCTCAACGCCCTCCTCTCTGTAAGCCCCACCCCTCCTCTCTAGGTTAATTAACTTAGGTGAATTTAGTTATGAACCCTAGGAATTAGCAGTAGTGGTACTAGTAGATGTTAATTAGATTATCTTAGGTTAATTAGGTTAGGGCAGTAGTGGTACTAGTAGATGTTAATTAGATGTTTTTTAGTTAGGGAAGTAGGGTTTTACTAGGTTAATTAGGTGAAGTTAAATGAATGACCTAAATGAATGAAATTAGTAGTTAACTGAATTTTTAGTACAAATTTGTATATGCTTAAGTACTTAACTAAATATTATTTTTAGGACAAACTTGTATATGCTTAAGTAGTTAACTAAATATATTATAGGGTTGTATATATAGTTGCTTAAGTACTTATATAGTTGTTCTGCACCTGATGTATGCTTAAGTAGTTGTATAATTCCTAGGGTTCATCAATGGGTTCTTAAGTAGTTGTAGATGCTTAAGTAGCTAGCTAGGGTTCATCTAATTAGTTAGTACTTGTAGATGCTTAAGTACTAGGGTAGTAGGGTTAGGGCAGTAGGGTTTAACTAGATGTTAATTAGGGCAGTAGGGTTTATTTTAGAGAAAAAATTCAGTTTAAAAATATAAATTTCTATCAGTGCTTCAAGTGTGTGACACCCTGGATTTTGCCCATTTCTTTTTCCTTTTTATTTTGGTCTGGATTTGCTTTTCTGTGGCTTAGTAGTCCTGAAACCTGGAGAGATCACCCTGATTCCTCTCCCAAGTGGCTTGCCAACCTCAAAATCATCCCAAGACCTTGTCATTTCCATCTTGGACCAATCCCAATATTCTTTTCTTGGGAATATTCCTTTTTCTATTAAAGGAATAACCCTGTCAGCTCTGAGTTGTGAAGCAACTCATATTTCTATCATTCCCAAAATTCCCAAGTAATTCTCATAAATCCTTTGGGACATATCTTATCCAGATATGTCAAAATATTCCTTGCCATGTTCGAAAATAATCCACCAAAATTCCTTTTCTGATTCTGCCCTAGTTGTCAGTTTGTGAAGCAAGTACCCTTTATATTGGCCTACTTGCTCTCAAACTTTTTGGGCATTATTTCCTATCCATATCATTGCCACATGCCAAAATTCAAATTTATTTGGATATTAAATCTCTCCTGGCTAATTTCCAAAGTTTCTGGGCAACTGGAATCTTTGTGAAGCAAGTGCTAGCTAGGAGTATCCAAATGAGTTGAAATTTTGCAAGCACCTCCAATTGCCCAAATAATGACTCTTACACAAGTTTCAACCCTATCCAATCATTTGTGTGAGCAAAACATCAAATCCTAGCTTCTGGTCATATTTTTCAGTTGTGAAGCAATTATATTTTATATTGCTTCATTTAAGCTGAAAATTTACCAGGACATTATTAAATCCATTTCAACTCCTTCCACCAAGTTTTGGCCCAATTCAGTAATCCAATTGCCCTGTGCAAATTTTGCAAGTTTCTGGACAAAGAGGATGCTTGTGAAGCAAGTACCATTTTGGCATGTCCATTTGGTATTAAATTTTTACAGCATCTTCATGTGTCCAAATAAACCTGCCTTGCCAAATTTCAGCTCAATCCAATGAAGTATGTGAGTGCTACTTCATACTTTGCAAATCTGGTCAGTGAGGCCCTTTGAACAGAAAGTGCTATTTATCTTCATCCAAATTAGCTGCAAATTTGCAGACATGATCATCTTAGCATTTTATCACCCCATGCCAAATATCAGAGTCTAGATCCTGCTCTATCTCCCCCAGACCACTCCAAACACCTTGCTGTTCTGGATAGAACTGCTAGCTGCGGTCACCTCAAGTCTCTCTGTGCCTGTCTCTTTCCTCATTGGCCTCTTCCTACAAGTGACTGATCGAGTTGACATGTTGGAGTTGACTTGGACGCGTGGCAAGGCCAAGTTCACGCGGTGACCGTCACCCTGGCGCGCCGTGGACACGAGCTGCGTGACTTCTTGCTCGGGCCCCTCCTCTGATCGTCGTATCCGCGCGTATGATCTTGTCCAACAGAGCCCCTCGTCGTCCTCTTCCTCCCTGGACCAGTCTCCCCCCCTCTCCCGTTTCTTCCTGCGCAGTGCACAGCCGCGCCGCTCCCTGTCCGCTTCTGCCGTCGACGAGTCCCGTCGCCCCGAGCTCTCTCAAACCTCCCCGGCCGCTCCTGAACCCTCTCCGCCCTCCGTGAAGCTCACGGATGCTTCTCCTCCCCTCCAGGCGAGCTCCCGAAGCATCGGGACGCCGGTGCATGTGGCACCGTGGCCGTGCCCGGACCTCCTCGTCGCTCGCCTATATAAGGGCCTTCCGAGCCTCTCCCTAGCTCACCACCGCACTCCCCATCCTCGACTACCCCTCCCCAATCCCTCATTCGAGCTGCAGAGCTCCTTCCTGCCCCGATTCACCGCCATGGCCGCCGCCCTCCACCTCCTAAATTAGCTCGCTGCCGAGCCTCTTCCTCTGTTCCACCACCACCTGTAGAACACCCAGACGCCAGTAACTCCTCCCCGCACTTCATCTTCGACTCCGGTGACTCATGGCACCACACCCAAATCTGACCGACGCCGTCGTCCGCCGTGCTCGACCTCGCCATCTCTCCCGTCACCGTTGGAGTCCGTGGGTGGGATGGATGGATGCGCCGCGCCTCGGAGAACACTCCGGTGGTCCGAGCTCCACCAGAGGTGGCCGGAGCCGGCCGGACGAGCGCCGGCACCGCCCTCCTCCCTCTGCTCCTCGGGCGAGCGAGAGGAAGAGGACGACGCCCGTCCAGCTGGCCAGGCGGGCCCCGCATCGTCCCGACCCCACCGGTCAGCTGCAAAGAGCCCGGCCCCGCACCCACCAGCTCGGATAAGTGGACGCGCCCGCTATGTTTCCGTTTCCTTCGTTGGGAAACGTATTTCCGTAAAGTGCGCGACCAGCCGAGCTGATAGGGACCCCGAAGTAAATAAAATATTTACAGAAAGGTCCTTGGCAGAGAAACCCTTATAACTTTTTGCTCGAAACTCCGATCGAGGTGAATCCAACGCCCACGTCTTCGTCTCATCGAGCCCGTTCCGATGGTGTCATTCTCATGCTGTGTTGACATAGCAGAAATGACCATTTTGCCCTTGCCGTAAACAGCCCCTCCGAGAGAGAACTGTTTCCGGCATTCGTCCCCGCGACATTTCCGCACTTCATTCCGATGACTCCTTAATCTTCAGGCAAGCCACAACCCTCATCTGCATAATTGCAATGCAATATCATAGTTTAATTAATTACTTTAATAGCAAGAATGTTATCTGTAGCATGGATTGGATTATGACATGCATGAGTAGATGTTGAATACCGGATTGTTAATGACTAGTAGTTTACCCACTCGTTGAGGTTATGATGTTGAGATTACCGTCTATGATTATTTTGGATTTCATCTGGCATTTGTGGATATGAACTAGTAGCAGTAGCCTAAGCATGCCGGTTATTGGATTACTATGATACCGGAGTGTCAGCTATGACAGAAAGATTGTTCGAGGATAAGATGCCTAATTTGAACAACTAAGTTAACTTGATGAAACAACCTGGTAATAAGTGAACTTAGTTGGTTGATCGAGAGTCACCTGTCCGGGCTTATTCGTGCAGCCACATTTGCCGGTATGGGACGGCCTTGACTTGGTCTGATCGCGTGCTCTTCCACCGGTACCTCCAAAGAGGGAGGGTTATGCGCGCGCGCTACCCTGGCCCGGTAGGCGGCGATAACCCTGTGAGCCCAGTTGAGTTATTGGATCCAGGTCCCCGTTTGGGACAGTTTGTTTGGCCAGGACGCTGGCAGGTGTCTTGAGGACACGGGGCCACCCAGGGCTTGACTCCAAGAGGGAGTATGATTGCCGGTCGTACGATGGAAGAGTCACGGGTCAGGCGGGTTTCGTCGGAACGTCGTTGGCCCACCCGAATGGGAGTACGAGGCCATGAGTTCCGTGGTGTGGGTAAAGTGTACAACCTCTGCAGAGTGTTAAATCTATTCGAATAGCCGTGTCCACGGTATTGGACAGCCCGTCCAAACCTCTATAGGAGATCAACCACAATAATGACAGTAATGATGGGAGAACTCATCTGAGTTTGGTAACAGTTGGACAGTATGCCATGGGCAAGTATTGGTAACGATCTCGAGGATGATCGTTGGATGTTCTTGGAGTGATCATGAGTTGGTCACCAGAATGCAGGAAGAGTAGCCTGTTATTGCTCATTTCAACCATTCCTTCGGTAACAATAAATCTTAACTTAATCTTGATTGCTGTGATGTTGTCTTGCCTTAATGCTGATGTTTGTTGTGAGCTTGCGAGTACATTCAAAGTACTCACCTGGCGGGTCATGCCAGTTTGCAGGTCATGCCATGACTGCTTGTTTGTCGAAGATGTTGCGTGCGCGAGCTAGGATACGCGTTCCAGCCAGAGTCCCTGCGGAGTGGAGTCCATCACCGCCGACGTTGTTTCGCTGCTGAGAGATACTCCGCTTCCCCAGGTCGATCCGCTGTTAGCATAGAGCTATTTTGAGCAGGCGTAGTGTCGCCGTGCCGATGAAATCCTTGTACCCTTGTAACCGTATTTATGGCAATAAAGAGCTGATTTGTTCTATGCCAACAGTGCCGTATTCCAGTGGACTTGTCCCTGGGACTGGAATACGGGGCGTTCCGGTTTCCTCTGAGCCGGGGTGCCACAAAGTGTATTAGGTTCCTAATTTTTACTGATTTTTTATTATGACGGAAATTTAGGACATAATTTGAATTGAATTCTAGGGTTCATAATTTGAATTTTGTGTAGATTTTCTTGAAGTGTCGAACATTGAAGTGGTCATGATATATGCAAATTCCTCAATTGTGATTGCTCATGTTTATCTACTGTTGTAGTTGCTCATGTACTTGTTCTTAAGTGGTCCTGTTATATGCAACATTGAAGTGGTTCGATTGTGCCCAAGTGGACTTTTGTTGTTTGCAGGGAATGATTCCGAGTGGCCTAAGTTTTGCCGGAATGTTGATTCATTTCCGTTCCGGCAAATTTCAGGTGCTTGATTTTTCCACTTTTTAGCAAAGGTCATGCCGAAATTTTCCGTGAATTTCGGCATGACTTGTGCTACAAACTAGGACATATCGAGTGCCCGGGATTTACCGCACCAGGAAGGAATCAATGTTCTTGCAAACCATAGGCCTTTTTTATGTCATTATTCTTTTTATTAGGTCTAGAATTAATTTACTAGATTTAATCATAGGAAACATGGCTAGCAACAATGAAGGATAGGGTTCTGGTGATTGCGACGTCTACCTCGCGGCAGACGATTATTTGAACCTTCTCAACGAGCAACGGTTATTGTTGCAGGGCCCACCTGTCACATCCGAGACCGACATCGAGACCGGCGCCAAGACTGGCGTTGAGACCCAGACCGGCACCCAGACCGGCACCAAGACTGGCAAAGCTGGTATACAACCGAAACCGAAGAGGAAATGTCGACGCCCAAACCAGCTCATCACTACTAGACTGGTGGTCACGGAGGTGGATGACGGCAATTTTGAGCCAAAAGAGCCTGAGGAAGCGCGAGCGTGCTACGACAATCAAATAGGCTGCATCGTACGGACAACAGCCACCATCAACGAACTCATGTACTGCATAGTTCCGCTCTCACTCATAGTGATAGCTCTTCTCGCGTATATCATTGTTTAGATGGATGACGATGTAGTTGCAAGTAATCGAAACTTGTATCGCTATTTTTGAGATGATGATGAGAGACCACTTTGTGTTGGATGATGATTATGATGATGACATGATTTGATGAGACTATTTGTATGTATATGCTATGATTACATTTGTATGTGTATGATATGCTAAAGATTATTGTATAAAGCCTGTTCAAATACAAAACAAATATGCAGAAAAAAAACAGAAACTAATAAAACTAGCAGTACCGAGGGGAATAAAGTTAGCAGCAGCGCGCTCTTACTGTAGCGCGTTCTAGTTAAAAGCACTGCAGCGCATTTCAATAAAGCTCGCTGCTGCCAGCCATGTATAGTAGTAGCGTGGGATGACATGCGTTACTGCTACATGTTAGCTGTAGCGCCTTATCAGTAGTGCGGCACCGCGCACTACTGATAGGAAAAAAACCAGCGCTACTGCTAGCCTTTTCCCTAGTAGTGGGAACATGACGTGACCGCGCTTGCATGAAAGCCACTGTCTAACATAGAACACACATACTGCATCTTCTTCCAGCAAAGTGGCCTAGGTGTCTGATTAACAAACATACTGCACACTGTGCATACTAACAAACTGCAAATTGCCAAGACAAACCACCTATCATAAAATACTGTCAATTCATACTACACGAGTCACTCTTATGAGATATTGGCATGCAGCTGTAAGCAGCTACTTGACCATGACAATTCATAATACACGAGTCACTCTTATATAATATAATTGAACAAAACACTGTCATGCATTTACTAGACTATGATCAGGTGCAAGTTGATGGGAATCATCATGATGAAACTGATACAACCACATCATATCCTTCTAGCGTTCCTAGTTCACTCAGACAACACTTCACCAACAACACATAATTGCCATCTGAAAACACAATTCACTCAAACGGCATATCATTAATACCACATAATCACAGCCGAAAATCCACATTCACTCATGTGGCATAGCGTCATGACCTCAGAGTCAAAACTTCTGACCAGGAACCGATGGATTCACTATCATAATGTTCTCTTACACAAAATGGCATGGCATACATGTATTAACATGCAAAATGCTGCCTTTTGGAATTGAATCACACAATGAGGATAAAATGGAAGGAAGTAGTATGTGGAATGAAGCCAGAAGAAAGCAACACACCTGAGACCTTGTCCTCCCACCAGTAGATGAACCTGAGGTTGGCCCCCTGCTTGTCCATCTTGTAGAGCTCGTACCAGTGCTCGGCCACCTTCAATCTGAGCATGGTGCCAGTGAGCGCTCCAAACCCGGTCGCCAGCACGACACCTGCAGGCAAGGCAGTAGGCAACAGATCAATTCCCCACCGCATCTCGATCATCCACAGCAGCAACAACGACGCGTGCAGTCAAGAATCAAGATCGATCGAGAGGGGTAGGAAGAGAGAGATCGGGATCGGGTTGCCGGAGAGGGTAGGGCAGGGAGATACCTGCGGGTCATAGACGGGGTCGGAGGCGATGAACTCGTAGACGGGATCGTCCGATGTACAGGCGGCTGCTGTGCTCCCTGTCCTCCGTTGGCGGGCCCCGGCCCGTGAGCAGCACCGCCAGCAGGTCGAGCGCTGAGTCCCTCATCCCCGCGGAGAAGTCCATGAAGGCGGTTCACGCTGGGCAAATGGGATCGAGGCGTGCGGGCGGGGAGGCGTGCGGGCGCGTGCATGCGTGTATACAGGATCAGGATCGGGGAGGTGGGAAGGAGGGGGCGGCGGCGGATGGAGAGGGAGGCGGCGAATGAATCCCTCACCGGACCTCGCCGGACAGGAGGGAGGAGCGGAGCGTGGGAGTCAAGTTGGTGTGCTGGTCGCCGGGATCGGGCGATGGAGGTGGTGGCGGCAGGGAGGAGTGGAGCACAGTCGATGCAGAGGCTGGGGCAGCGGCGGGTGGTTGCCTGGTCTGGGGGAGAAGGGTGCGGGGGCGGCGGCGGTGGCGGGTGGATGGATGGATCTGAATCGAAGGCGGGTAGATGGATGGATCTGAGTTAGGGTTTGAGGGGCTCGCCGAGGGAGAGAGCCAGGGGGGCGAGGGAGGAGTGCAGGGCTGTGGCCTGTGGATTGTTGGGCAAGGTGGTGTGAGAGGGTGAGGGGGAGCGCTGCCGCCGGATCCAGGAGCATCGGACAATGCTCGATCCATGATCCGCGTAACATGCTTGTGAACCAATCAAAACAGAGTACATGTGTGCGATGTCCATGACCATCTAAGTAGGTCATAATCGGCTAAAAATAAAGTGCAGATCTCTTTGGCTAAGAGAACCAACTCTTTTGAATGGCAAACAACCTCTCGTGAAAAACTCCATGTGTTCAAATGATCCCATATTGTGCACGAGGGTTCATCTTTGAATGGCAAACAATGTTGCCAAAGGCATTTTTCATTTTCTTTGCATAAAAAACTCGTTTTCCATTTTCTGAGTGCCCAAAATGAGTTTTTTTGTGAATGACCTACCAAATCTTTGTTGCAAAATGGCACCACACCATTTTTACAAAATATTAAATCATATTTAATGTACAAATGACCAAATGGTTGGGTGTCAAAAGCTTTGATCCACCTCTCGTGAAAAAGAGAAATTTCTGCCGATTCAGTAGGAAACGGGTCAAATTTGAACTGCAGCCGTCACATAGTTTCCTCATGATATTTTCCAAAAAACATTTTTAGGTACAAAAGTATCTATTTAATCAGAGATACTCCAAAAGTTTTGCGAGATTCAACCCCTAGATACGAACGGTCATACCCGCCGTTTTGACCACATTTTCAAATGGGCATAAGAAATTCAAAAAAAATTGAAAACCTTCGCATTGAGTCATTATATGTGACCAAGTTGCTAGTAAAAATAATAAATTTGTAATACATCAATTATTTTTAAAAAGTGTTCTCAGAAATGAGATATCAAGTGTGGAGATTCATGACTTTCAAGCCAAATGATCAATCTTATGGCCACATTCATGTCATAGTTCGTTCAAATGATCTCATATTATGCACAAGGGTGCATCTTGGAATGGCAAACAATGTTGCCTAATGAAGTTTTCATTTTCTTGGGACGAAAAATTCATTTTCCATTATTCGAGTGCCCAAAATGAGTTTTTTTGTGAAGGGTCTACCATATATTTGTCGCAAAAATGGACCAAATCAATTTTATAAAATATTAGGCCATATTTAATGTAAAATTGACAAAATAGTTGGGGGTAAAAAGCTTTTGATCCACCTCTCGTGAAAAAGACAAATTTCTGCCGATTCAGTTGGAACCGGGTCAAATTTGAACTACAGATGCCTCATAGTTTGCTCATGATTTTTTTTCAAAAATCATTTATAGGTACAAAAGTATCTATTTCATTAGAGAAACACCAAAAGTTTTCCAAGATTCAACCACTAGCTAGGAACAGTCATGCCCGCCGTTTTGACCACATTTTGAAATGGGCATGAAAAATTAAAAAAAAAATTGGAAAACCTTCGCATAGTGTCATTATATGTGGTCAAGTTACCAGGAAAAATAATATACTTGTAATACGGTAATTTTTTTAAAAAGTGTTCTCAGAAATGAATTATCATGTGTGGAGATTCATGGCTTTCAAGCCAAATGATCAATCTTATGGACACATTCATGGCATAGCTTGTTCAAATGATCTCATATCATGCACAAGGGTGCATATTGGAATGGCAAACAATGTTGCCTAAGGAAGTTTTCATTTTCTTTGGACGAAAAATACATTTTTCATTTTTCGAGTGCCCAAAATGAGTTTTTTTTGTGAAGGACCTACCATATATTTGTTGCAAAATTGGACCAATTCAATTTTCTAAAATATTAGGCCATATTTAATGCACAACTCATAAAATGGTTAGGTGTCAAAAGTTCTGATCCACCTCTTGTGAAAAAGACAAATTTCCACCGATTTAGTAGGAAGTGGGTCAAATTTGAACTGCAGCTGCCTCATAGTTTGCTCATGATTTTTTTCAAAAATCATTTCTAGGTACAAAAGTATATATTTCATTAGAGAAACACCAACAGTTTTCCAAGATTCAACCACTAGCTAGGAACAGTCATGCCCGCCATTTTGACCGCATTTTGAAGTGGGCATGAAAAATTCAAAAAAATCAAAAAATTGGAAAACCTTCGCATTGTGTCATTATATGTGGTCAAGTTACCAGGAAAAATAATATACTTGTAATGCAGTAATTATTTTAAAAAAGTGTTCTCAGAAATGCGCTATCATGTGTGGAGATTCATGGCTTTCAAGCCAAATGATGAATCTTATGGTAGCATTCATGGCATAGTTTGTTCAAATGATCTCATTCATGCACAAGGGTGCATATTGGAATGGCGAACAATGTTGCCTAAGGAAGTTTTCATTTTCTTTGGACGAAAAATGCATTTTCCATTTTTCGAGTGCCCAAAATGAGTTTTTTTTGTGAAGGACCTACCATATATTTGTTGCAAAATTGGACCAAATCAATTTTCTAAAATATTAGGCCATATTTAGTGCACAATTGACAAAATGGTTGGGTGTCAAAAGTTCTGATCCACCTCTCGTGAAAAAGACAAATTTTCGCCGATTCAGTAGGAAATGGGTCAAATTTGAACTGCAGTTACCTTATAGTTTGCTATTTATTTTTTCCAAAAATCATTTCTAGTTACATAAGTATCTATTTACTCAGAAATACATGGTTTGGTGGTGATACGTCGAGGTTTGGCCGGTGGCCGAGGGCCCCAACTCCAGAGCGCGTAAACTCGCATGCCCGCCGCGTGGTCACCGCGTGACCATGGCGTTGGCATGCGTTCTGGGCGGACTAGGCATGTCTAGTGGGTTGGGCACTCCCCAGGAAGGTGCTAGGATGAAAATAACAACAGAAGATTCTCACGAGGAGACCGAACTATGCTCAAACATGAATTAGCAGCCAAGTGTTTGATTAGCGGTACGAGAAATGCACATGGCCAATGGGCGTGAGTTTTGGCTGAGGATGATCACCTACTAAGAAGACTGTCTTCACAAATTTTCAGCTCAAATGGAGGAGCCTAGGTGGTACTTGCTTTGCAAACTACCACACTGGACAGAAATATGAATGTTGAAGCTGGGCTCAAAATAATGAATGGCTTGAGCTGAAATTTGGCGGAGAATAGTTATTTGGGCATAGGAAAGCACTGTAGAAAATTGATACCATTTGGACATGCCAAAGTGGTACTTCCTTCACAATGCTTTTCTCTAGAAAGAAACTTGGGAAAATTAGTGAGAGAAATTGGATAAATGAAATGAGCTCAAATTTGGTGTAGGTAAGTTCCATAGGTATGGTCATGCCGTGTTAAATTTTCAGAAATAATGAAGCAATATATAATATAGTTGCTTCACAAACTGAAAATATGACAAAAATAAAAGATTGGATGATGAGCTCACATCGATTGTTTAATAGAGCTCAAATTTTGTGGAGAGTGATTATTTGAGCATATGGAAGATTTGGAAAAATATAAAATCATTTGGATAAGCCAAGCTAGTATTTACTTCAAAAAGCTTCTCTCTGGATAGAAACTTTGGAAATTTTCTGAGGAAGATTTACTAGGAAAATGGAGCTGAATATTATCATGTGGCAATTATTTGTGTATGGAAGAGTGCCAAAAAGTTTGAGGATAATAGGAGGGGTCTAGATAACACTTGCTTTGCAATGTGCCAATCTGACAATAAAATTGAAATTGAACCTGGGCTCATATAGATGATTTGATTGAGCTGCAATTTGGAGGAGGTTGATAATTTTGGCATATGAAGGAACTATATAAATTGCATGTCATTTGGATATATAAAAATGGTACTTCCTTCACAATGCTCTCCACTAAACAGAAAATTTGGAAAAATATTGAGGGAAAATGGTTAAATTAAATGATCTACAATTTGGTAGAGGGAGATTCTATGGGCAGGGTCATGTCCTGGTAAATTTTCAGCAATTATAAAGCAATATAAAATATAGTTGCTTCACAAACTGAAAATATTACCAGAAACAAAGATTGGATGGTGATATCTCATGGATTGGTAGATGGGGCTAAAATTTTGTGGAGAGCTATGATATGGGCATACAGAAGATGTGGCAAAAATTCAACTCATTATGATATGCATAGCTAGTACTTCCTTCACAAAGCTTCTAGGTGGACAAAAAATTTGGAAATTTGCCGAGGAAGATTTACTGGGCAAATGGAGCTGAATTTTGTCATGAGGCAATGATTTAGATAGGAAAGAGTGCCCAAAAATTTTGAGGGCAATCAAGAATATATAAATAGCACTTCCTTCACAAAGTGCTGTTCTGAACAGAATAGGAAAATGAATATTGTTAAATTATTTTTGAACTAGGAAAGGAAGGTTTTTGACATATTTGATGAAGATATGACCCAAAGAATTTATGAGAATTTTTTGGGAATAATAGAAATATATGTTGCTTCACAACCTAGGGCAAAAATTGACACATGGACATGACACATAGGCAAAACTGATGAGGTGGCGCCTAGTCATAGCAATCCACCACAATTTACAAGGTTATGACCATCTATATTGGTCGTGGTTAACTAGAAATAAGGCAGCGGACCAGTGCTGTCTGCTTTACGACCATTTCGTGTAAGGAAGTTACGACCTTTCTGACCAAAATGGCCGTTATTGTTCAGGGTTTGGAGCCGGCCGAACAGCTTACGACCAATTGGTCTCAAATGGTCGTAGATTTACGACCATTTCTTCCAGGGTCACTGACAGAAGGTCATAAGTTGACATATTTCTTGTAGTGGATGCCGTTTCAACGATTGTACCACAAAATCTTGAAATATTACAAGGTTCAAATTCCAGAGTTAGATGGCTCAAATTCGAAGATTACAAGGCTTAAACTGATATTAGAAAGGAAATTAAGCTCATCAGCTACAAACGCTCACGCTGATCCTTTGAACATGGATATAAGAGATGTTCAAACTAATATTACCACTTGTAAGGCTGGTTTCGAAACCTCATAATTTTTGCAAAGGGGTCAGCCACTGAGAAGTCATGTATGGGGTTGACACGATGACTTCTGATTACTCTGTCATCTGATGTTCCAAAATGAAATTCAGCATTTTCAGAACCTATTCCATTCTGCCGCAGCCGCCGGCGCTGATCAACAAACCATTCATTTTTGCGAAATAAATGTAGGGCAAACTTCATTACCTTCAGCACCCTTGCTCTGACAACAAAGAACCTGGCGAATATAATCTCCCGTAAAGTCCCTCGGCAGGAGTTCAAAGTAATTTCTGAGAGATGCAGATCTAGGCATTCGATGTGATTGTTATATTGTATCACATTATCCACCACTGGGCCTAATCTTATCTGAAAAAAAACAAAACATGTTAGTGCTTACATGCAGTTTTGAGCACTACTACAGGCCTATTTGGTTTCAGGATTTGTAAACTGCACTAACGTGCCATCTTCGATCCAACATGATTAACATGGGCATTTGATTACAATCTAGAAAAATGTAGCCTTCTTCACAAGAGGTTGGAGTGGATGAAAAGTTCCCTAAGAAAACTAGTACAGATGGATCCAAAGGTGAAATGCTTATGGATTGTAACCATATGTATCAAGCAACCAATATGGGGGGGGGGGGAACATGTATGTACTGAAATCCTCCAAAAATCCTTCAGAAATCGTAGTACATTACCATTGTAAACTTGGAAAAAGGTGTCACAAATTGAACTCCCTTATGGTTAACATTTAATAGGAAAGGAACATCACCTCGATATATAGCTTCTCCAGGTACAGAAAGCATCTCAGGAAACTGACAACTTGGTCCAGGCTGGGGCTGGCAGATTCTAGCGCCAAGACCTTCACTGTGCGTAGTTTCGGGGTCAAGCTTGTCGGAATCATTTTCTGGATGACAAACGAACATACATCTTCAAAATTAGAAATAATTGTAATTTGTAGAAAGAAAGGTAGAAGGCGGCTGTTGTACCTGAACGGGTGTGGATCCATTAACATGTTCGGAGTATTTCTTAGACGAGTAGCCCACCACTGTCAATTTTGGTCCATCACTACTTTGCCTGACAACGAGAGAGGTTAATTTGACTTAGGAGGGGATTATTTTTTGTTTGTATTACGGTATATAGGTCATGCTCTAGGATGACAAGATACAGTTTGAGCAATACACATGCATGTGTACATATGAATCCCTCTCCCATCGAGTCGAAGTGGCCAGTACCACGACACGTCATGAACCGATCTCACTCTGTGTGGGGACTGTACTATTTTTGACGCACACGCCACATCAGTGTTGTGAATGGTATTCAAGCATGCATGCACACATGACCTCCATACATACGCATGCATGTAGTGGTTGTCTTCGAACGCTACACTCCCTCGCGTGGTTATCGGCGACAAGCCTATATATTCGTGGGCCAGCGTGGACATCCGTGATCACTTTAACTGATAACAAGATAGGTTACACTACTGCAGGATGCTGCTAATGCGACACTACGATCATAGACTCTTTGACAAAACTGTGTGCGATGCATTAATCGCAAACGATGATGTAAAATAACCGGCAAAAAGGATGCAAAACGTTTGCGATGAAGGATACATCAAACACGGTTCATATTTTAGTTGCCTGTGCGATGAGGGGCATACAGTTCAGTTCAATGAACTGTTTGCGATGAGGCAAAACAAAAGAAATGGGCAGCCAGATGAAGGCATGTGCGACATACGGCATACAGTTCACTCGGATAAACTGTTGGTGATGAGGCGGAACAACAGAAACGGGCAGCCAGATGAAGGTGTGTGCGATATACGGCATACAGTTCACTCGGATGAACTGTTTGCGTTGAGCCAAGGGAACATAAACGGTTCAACTTTACAAGATGTGTGTGATACGCAGCAAATAGGTATGTAATCGGAAATGTGTGGGAAGACAGATAACAACATAGACGATTCCTATTAACAAGTCATGTGTGTTGTGAGCAAACGATTGCGGGTATACAATTGTTAGTGATTGATGAAATCATCACCGACGGGTTCCATTGTTTAGTCCGTGTGCGATGTGATTTGCTCTGTCTATAGAGCATCAACATATATACTTAAAAAGACAGCATTGCAAAACCAAATTAAGCATACAATTACACAAGTGACTACACACATAACATTTCCACACACCAAAGTAAGCAATTACATGCATACAAAACTAGGAGAAACGAGGATCTAATCATCTACTTATTGTTGTGACGATACTTGCCATTGTTCTGCTTTCGGCTGGATCCTTGGCCGTTTTGGGGAAGGAGGCACTTCCTCATGTCAACGATCCGCCTGTACATGTCGTAGCTCGTGTACGCCTCCTTGGCCGCGTACACGACATGAGCTTTGTCGAGTTTCTCCATCCAGACCGGGTGCCAGGCACGCTTGTCCTTGTTCTATATTAAGGTCAAAATAGTGCTACCAATATATGAGTCGCATATGATGCCATTTCAATGATTGTACCACAAAAGCTCGAAATATTACAAGGTTCAAATTCCAGAGTTATATGGCTCAAATTCGAAGATTACAAGGTTCAAACTGATATTAGAAATAAAATTCAGCTCATCAGCAGCAAATGCTCGCGCTGATCTACTGAACATAGATATCAGAGAGGTTCAAACTAAATTACCACTTCTAAGTCTGGTTTCGAAACCTCATAATTTTTGCAAAGGGGTAGCCACTGAGAAGTCATGTATGGGGTTGACACGATGACTTCTGATTACTCTGTCATTTGAAGTTCCAAAATGAAATTCAGCATTTTCGAAGCCTATTCCATTCTACCGCAGCCGCCGGCGCTGATCAACAAACCATTCATTTTTGTGAAATAAATGTAGGGCAAACCTCATTACCTTCAGCACCCTTGCTCTGACAACAAAGAACCTAGCGAATATAATCTCCGGTAAGGTCCCTCGGTAGGAGTTCAAAGTAAGTTCTGAGAGATGCAGATCTAGGCATTCGACGTGATTGTTATATTATATCACATTATCCACCACTGGGCCTAATCTTTTATGCTAAAGAAGAAAATGTGTTAGTGCCTACATGCAGTTTTGAACACTACTACAAGCCTATTTGGTTTGCAAGATTTGTAAAATGCACTAACAAGCCATCTTCGATCTGACATGATTAACATGGGCATTTGATTACAATGTAGAAAAATGTAGCCTTCTTCACAAGAGGTTGGAGTGGATGAAATGTTCCCTAAGAAAACTAGTACAGATGAATCCAAAGGAGAAATGCTTATGGACTGTAACCATATGGATCAAGCAACCAATATGGGGGGGCGGGAACATGTATGTACTGAAATCCTCCAAAAGAATCCTTCAGAAATCGTAGTACATTGTCATTGTAAACTTGGAAAAAGGTGTCACAAATTGAACTCCCTTATGGTTAACATTTAACAGGAAAAGAACATCACCTCGATATATAGCTTCTCCAGGCACGGAAAGCATCTCAGGAAACTAACAACTTGCTCCAGGTTGGGGCCGATAGATTCTAGTGCCAAGACCTTCACTGTGCGCAGTTTCGGGGTCAAGCTTGTCAGAATCATTTTCTGGATGACAGACAAACATACATGTTCAAAATTAGAAATAATGTTAATTTGTATAAGAAGAGGTAGAAGGCGGCTGTTGTACCTGAACGGGTGTGGATCTAATAACAAGTTTGGAGTATTTGTCAGACGAGTAGCCCACCAGTGTCAATTTTGGCGTAGAAATGACATTGATTTTTGTT
This sequence comes from Thinopyrum elongatum, assembly GCA_011799875.1. Lineage (NCBI taxonomy): Eukaryota > Viridiplantae > Streptophyta > Magnoliopsida > Poales > Poaceae > Thinopyrum > Thinopyrum elongatum. The sequence continues at coordinate 31,485,564 of CM022298.1, forward strand.
GGACCTTCTTGATCAACTACAAGTAATCTCTCAAGTGCGGGTGTGTCCTCAATGACCATACCCTGGTATACATCTTGTGATGTCTTCTTGCCGCACCAGCAACACACATAAATAGTCCGAAGAGTCATGGAGGTGATGTGGAAGCTACTCAACCCATTGATCGCCTGAAGACGAAGGTACTCGAGTGCAGTACAGCCATGGAGCAGGTGCTGCATGTCACCGTTTGGGAGGCAGATGGTGACGAGCTTGAGGTGCTTCAGTCGTGGTAGAATAAGAGCGGGCGCGTCATTAAGTGGGGGGGGGGGGATGGCAGTTCCTAAACTTGGCGACGCACAGCATGGGCGCGAGGCGGAGCGCGGACGTTAGCAGCGAGCGCATATGCCCATCATCAAAAGTGAGCTCCTCGAGCTGATCTAGGGCGGGGAATCAGAACCAGTCGTCAAGCTTGGCTCGGTCCTTGCCGTTGGAACGGAACTTACCCATTCTAAGGTCTATGGTTGGTCCAAGGTGACTGTCGAGGATCTTGGAGAACGCATCCAAGATTTTGCGATATCCATGGCAGAGCTCATGGGTGTCAATGAGGTCGAGAGGGGTGGAGTTCCATAGGGGGCTGATACGTCTCCAACGTATCTATAATTTTTTATTGTTCCATGATATTATATTATCTGTTTTGGATGTTTTATATGCATTATTATGCTATTTTATATTATTTTTGGGACTAACCTATTAACCTAGAGCCCAGTGCTAGTTTCTGCTTTTTCCTTGTTTTTGAGTTTCGCAGAAAAGGAATACCAAACGAAGTCCAAACAGAATAAAACCTTCGCGATGATTTTTCTTGGACCAGAAGACACCCAAGAGACTTGGAGATGAAGTCTGAGGAGCCACGAGGCGGCCACAAGGGTGGAGGGCGCGCCTAGGGGGGTAGGGCGCGCTCCCTGCCTTGTGCCCCCCCCCCCACCCGTGAGTCCCCTGACCTAATTCTTTCGCATATATATTCACATATGTTCCCAAACCACCAGAAGTATCCATGAAAAGACTTTTCCACTGCCGCAACCTTTTGTACCCGTGAGATCCCATCTAGGGGCCTTTTTCGGCATCCTGCCGGAGGGGGATTCGATCACGGAGGGCTTCTACATCAACTCTATTACCCTTCCGATGAAGCGTGAGTAGTTTACTTCAGACCTATGGGTCCATAGCTAGTAGCTAGATGGCTTCTTCTCTCTCTTTGATGCTCTATACCTTGTTCTCCTCGATGTTCCTGGAGATCTATCCGATGTAATCTTCTTTTGCGGTGTGTTTGTCGAGATCCGATGAATTATGGATTTATGATTAGCTTATCTATGAATATTATTTGAATCTTCTCTGAATTCTTTTATGCATGATTTGATATCTTTGTAATTCTCTTCAAACTATCGGTTTGGTTTGGCCAACTAGATTGGTTTTTCTTGCAATGGGAGAAGTGCTTAGCTTTGGGTTCAATCTTGCAGTGTCCTTTCCCAGTGACAGTTGGGGCAGCAAGGCACGTATTGTATTGTTGCCATCGAGGATAAAAAGATGGGGTTTACATCATTTTGCTTGAGTTTATTCCTCTACATCATGTCATCTTACTTAATGCGTTACTCTGTTCTTGATGAACTTAATACTCTAGATGCAAGCAGGAGTCGGTCGATGTGTGGAGTAATAGTAGTAGATGCAGGCAGGAGTCGGTCTACTTGACACGGACATGATGCCTATATTTCATAATCATTGTCTTAGATATCGTCATAACTTTGCGCTTTTATATCAATTGCTCGACAGTAATTTGTTCACCCACCATATTATTTGCTATCTTGAGAGAAGCCTCTAGTGAAAACTATGGCCCCCGGGTCTCTTTTCCTTCATATAAGTTTCTGATCTACTATTTCGCAATCTTTTACTTTCCAATCTATAAACCAAAAATACCTAAAATATTTACTTTATCTTTTGTTTAGTTTCATCTATCTCTATCAGATCTCACTTTTGCATGTAACCGTGAAGGGATTGACAACCCCTTTATCGCGTTGGGTGCAAGTTGTTTGATTGTTTGTGCAGGTATTGGTGATTTGTGAGTTTTCCCCTACTGGATTGATACCTTGGTTCTCAAACAGAGGGAAATACTTATCTCTACTTTGCTGCATAACCCTTTCCTCCTGAAGGGAAAAACCAACGCAAGCTCAAGAAGTAGTAGGAAGAATTTCTGGCGCCGTTACCGGGGAGATCTACGCCAAGTCAAGACATACCAAGTACCTATCATAAACTCTCATCTCTTGCATTACATTATTTGCCATTTGCCTCTTGTTTTCCTCTCCCCCACTTCTAAAATGATTTTCGAAAAGATTTGCCTTTTCTTCACCCCTCTTCCGTTCATCTTCTTCGTTTGCTTTTTGTGTGCTCGTGTGTTGGATTGCTTGCTTTGTCACTATGGCTCAAGATAATACCAAATTATGTGATTTTTCCAACACTAATAACAATGTTTTTATTAGTACTCCGATTGCTCCCGCCACTAGTGCGGAATCTTCTGAAATTAATGCCTCTTTGTTGAATCTTGTTATGAAAGATCAATTTTCCGGCCTTCCTAGTGAAGATACCGCATCCCATCTGAATAATTTCGTTGAGTTATGTGATATGCAAAAGAAAAAAGATGTGGATAATGATATTGTTAAATTGAAGCTATTTCCGTTCTCACTTCGAGATCGTGCTAAAACATGGTTTTCATCTTTGCCTAAAAATAGTATTGATTCATGGAATAAGTGTAAAGATGCTTTTATTTCCAAGTATTTTCCTCTAGCTAAGATCATCTCCCTTACGAACGATATTATGAATTTTAAGCAACTTGATCATGAACATGTTGCACAATCTTGGGAAAGGATGAAATTGATGATACGAAATTGCCCTACTCATGGTTTGAATTTATGGATGATTATACAAAATTTTTATGCCGGATTGAATTTTGCTTCTAGAAATCTTTTAGATTCGGCCACGGGAGGCACTTTTATGTAAATTACTTTAGGAGAAGCTACTAAACTCCTAGATAATATTATGGTTAATTATTCTCAATGGCACACCGAAAGATCTTCCACTAGTAAAAAAGTGCATGCGATTGAAGAGATTAATGTTTTGAGTGGAAAGATGGATGAACTTATGAAATTATTTGCTAGCAAGTGTGCTTCTATTGATCCTAATGATATGCCTTTGTCTACTTTGATTGAAAATAATAATGAATCTATGGATGTGAATTTTGTTGGTAGGAACAATTTTGGTAATAACGCATATAGAGGTAATTTTAATCCTAGGCCATTCCCTAGTAATTCCTCTAATAATTATGGTAATTCCTACAACAATTCTTATGGAAATTATAATAAGATTTCCTCTGATTTTGAGAATAGTGTTAAAGAATTTATGATTTCGCAAAAGAGTTTCAATGCTTTGATTGAACAAAAATTGCTTAAGATTGATGATTTGGCTAGGAACATGGATAGAATTTCTCTTGTTGTTGATTCTTTGAAAGTTAGATCTATTCCACCCAAGCATAGTTCTTTCAGGGAAAAGAAACATCGTGGGAGTGGATGACAAGACAGACATGTCAGAAGATTATGAAAAGTTTCATGAAATTGCTATCTTCGCAGTGAATATTGACCCGAGCATCCAGTTAAATGATGAAGATTGTCCATGGTTACGGCGCAAAGGGACACACGCGAAGAAAAAGTTTCACACCCAAAGATCCCACTCTGGGATGTGACCGGCTTCACTGTCATCACTTTCTTCTCTAGTGAGTTTCCGGACATATATATCTGGAAAGTTCCACTTTGGACAAACCGTAGGGAATCTTTGTAATAGTTAGGGTGCTTATGTGTTTTGGCATTTGAAACATGTACTTTTGTGCTTCGGACAAACGTGTACCTTTCTGACTTCATTTGCTATTTTTCAGCTCATTTACTGATTTTTTTGAGCTAAACGATTGGATGGTATCATCATTTCACCCACATAGCATGTGCAAAAAAATTGAGAGGGTTACGGCAAAAACTGGATGCACTTCTTGTACAAAATGGACAATCTCTTTCGAAGTATCAGGGTTTCGGATGAAAACTCATCTGTTACAAAGGCATTTCAATTTTTTAAACTTATTACAACTCCAGACTTTTTGTGCGTTCAGTATGCACCATTGAAAGCCACGTCATCAACTTTCAACCCTTTCTGACTTCATTTGCTATTTTTCATGCATTTACTGATTTTTTTTAGCTAAATGACCCTGAAATTGAAAAGCACTACAAATGAACTCTGAAAAGGTTGAAAGTTGGCATGGTATCATCATTTCACCGACATAGCATGTGCAAAAAAGTAGAGAGGGTTATGGCAAAAACTGGATGCACTTCATGTACAAAATGGACAATCTCTTTCGAAGTATCAGGGTTTCGGATGAAAACTCATCTGTTACAAAGGCATTTCATTTTTTAAACTTATTACAACTCCAGACTTTTTGTGCGTTCTGTATGCACCATTGAAAGCCACGTCATCAACTTTCAACCCTTTCTGACTTCATTTGCTATTTTTCATGCATTTACTGATTTTTTTTGAGCTAAATGACCTTGAAATTGAAAAGCACTACAAATGAAATCTGAAAAGGTTGAAAGTTGGCATGGTATCATCATTTCACCCACATAGCATGTGCAAAAAATTTGAGAGGGTTACGGCAAAAACTGGACGCACTTCGTGTACAAAATGGACAATCTCTTTCGAAGTATTAGGGTTTCGGATGAAAACTCATCTGGTACAAAGGCATTTCATTTTTTAAACTTATTACAACTCCAGACTTTTTGTGCATTCAGTGTGCACCATTGAAAGCCACGTCATCAACTTTTAACCCTTTCTGACTTCATTTGCTATTTTTCATGCATTTACTGATTTTTTTGAGCTAAATAACCCAGAAATTGAAAAGCACTACAAATGAACTCTGAAACGGTTGAAGGTTGGCATGGTATCATCATTTCACCCACATAGCATGTGCAAAAAAGTTGAGAGGGTTACGGCAAAAACTGGATGCACTTCATGTACAAAATGGACAATCTCCTTCGAAGTATCAGGGTGTCGGATGAAAACTCATCTGTTACAAAGGCATTTCATTTTTTTAACTTATTACAACTCCAAACTTTTTGTGCGTTCAGTATGCACCAATGAAAGCCATGTCATCAACTTTCAACCCTTTCTGACTTCATTTACTATTTTTCATGCATTTACTGATTTTTTTAAGCTAAATGACCCTGAAATTGAAAAACACTACAAATGAACTCTGAAAAGGTTAAAAGTTGGCATGGTATCATCATTTCACCCACATAGCATGTGCAAAAAAGTTGAGAGGGTTACGGCAAAAAATGGATGCACTTCGTGTACAAAATGGACAATCTCTTTTGAAATATCAGGGTTTCGGACGAAAACTCATCTGTTACAAAGGCATTTCTTTTTTTAAAGAACCTAAGTATTACCAAATTGAATATAATGATAAAACACACTAATATTAAACAGCAAAAAAAAGAATTACTAAAAAATCTATTTTTAAAGTAAAGTTATTCACAAACTAGTGATTCACACAAATTTCAAATAATTCAAATTTAAACTATCCAAATTTGAAAACTACTGACACTAACAGAAAGTTTGTAATTTTTTGTACCTAAAGCAAAAATATTCACAAAGAAACTCTAAATACAGCAAAAAACAACTCACAAATAAATAAAAGAAAATAAATAAAGCAGAAAAAAAAGCCCGCCTACTGGGCCACAGCGGCCTGCATACGACTAGAAACCTAACCTGTAGTTGGGTCAGGATGCAGGCCCGCAAGGCCCAATAGGCCCACAGTGCAGCGCAGCAGTTTAGGCCTAGAAGCCTGCTTTGGAGAGGAGCTTGAAGGAGCAGCCGCGGCTGGGTTTATAAACCAGTGCGGCTGCCCTTCGCTCGGCGAGGTGGGACTAAACTTTGTGCACCACGGGTGGCAGCGCACCCCCTTTAGTACCGGGTCGTGGCTCCAACCGATACTAAAGGGGGGGGGGTCTTTAGTACCGGTTGCTGCCACGACCCGGTACTAAAGGGGGTGCGCTTCCCGCCGCTTGTACTAGCCAAAATAGGCCTTTAGTACCGGTTGGATCCACCAACCGGTACTAAAGGTCCATCCTATATAAACAACACTTCAAAATTTTGCAGTTTCATCTCCCACTTCCTCACCTCTGTTTCGACATCGGCGCCGCCCCGTACGCCGCCCCCATCCCGCGCCGTCGCCGTCCCCGTCGCGCGTCGTCGCCGTCGCCGCCCCGGCCTGTCCCCGTCACCATCCCCGTTGTCGCCGTCTCGTCGCCGCCCCCCGTCGCCACCCCGGTCGCCCCGCTGCGAGCCCCCAGCGCCATGGCCGCGCCCTCAATCGATCGAGCCCGCCTATACACACACACACACACACGCGCGTACACGCACACACGCACACGCATTTTTCTTACTTATTTTCTGTTTTCTGTTTTTTAGTTTTTTATACTTTTAGTAATAGAAATGTTATATGAATTAGATATATAAAAATGTTAGATTAATGTCAAAGTTTTAGCTAGCTAGATGAATTAGATTAATGTCAAATTGTTAATTAGATGATCGAATTAGATATATTAAAGTCAAATGTTAGATGAATTAGATAGAAATGTTAGATTAATGTCAAATGTTAGATAGAAATCCGGAACACCCGGGAAGAACACGAGGAAAAGGCATTGTTCCGTGGTATGAGGGGTTTGAGGACTGGAACGCCAACTACAGAAGCCGTGCGAGAAAGAAGATGGAGGAGGAGAAGAAGAGGAAGCTGGAGGAGGAGCAGAGGAAGCAGGAAGCAGAACGCCTTCAAGGCCTAGAATCAGCGCACGCAGAGTTGGCACTCCAATTCCAGTGGCAGCAGCAGCAGATCGACTGACATAGCCAGGAAAGAGGTTCTCAGCAGTGGCAGCAACTAGCAGATCCAGCATTGGATAGCACCGTCCCATCAATGCCTAGAAGCAGTGTGGGTTCCGCCCCGGGCGAGGCACTGCTGGATAGATACCCTGTGGATGACATCATGGAAAACACTAATTGTGAGCTACACTTCAAAATGAAGAACATATCCATGAAGGTGGCGGACGCCGTTACTTATACAAATCCCCCTGAAGCAACCTTCCATTGCAACCCGATTCCAGCTGGCTATGCTCGTGTCGTGGTTGATGAAGTGGTGGCACAATATTCGGGGCTAGAGCTTGACATTCCTGGAGGTGACGACGAGCACACACTGGGAGAGGCCATACAACGTATAATTCTATGGAGAAAGGATTGCATCATCTTTCCAAGTCCACCGACACCGCGTCAGTCGACTCCTCCTCCAAGTCCGCCACCGCGTCAGCAGACTCCCGCTCCTCCAAGTCATCAGCCACCACCTCAGCAGAGTCCTACTCCTTCAAGTCCGCCAACGCGTCAGGCCACTCCTCCTCCTCCAAGTCCGGCACCGTGTCAGCCCACTCCTCCTCCTCCAAGTCCGGTAACGCGTCAACCCACTCCTCCTCCTCCAAGTCAGGCACCGCGTTAGCCGTCTCCGCCGCCTCAGCGGGCTACGCCGCCTAAGCAACATCGGAAGAGCCGCCGCAGCTATGGTGGCTAGCGGTACAAGTACAGGTACAGGAGGCAAGAGATTCCAATTTGGTCCCAGCCTCACGCATCTTCCGAAGAGGCCTTACGATCTAACTGTGGAGGAAAATGAAGCAGAAGTGCAAGCCCAATTGAGGGCCCATTTTGGACCAAAACCGCCACCGCCGCCAAAGGAGAAAGTATCTGAGCATGTCATTGATCACTTTATTCGTATGGCTGAACCACCAGCTCCCAAGCCTATTGACTCAGACTATGAGCGCCAAATCAGGAAGGCCTATCAAGCACAAAAAAAGAAGGAGTCAAGCTCGAGCTCCAGCTCCAGCCAAGCAGCTGCCAAAAAAAGCGCGAACACTGTTCCCCAGCTAGGAGAACAGGCGGTGCAATCGATCCACCCGCTCATTGGACTAACACATGTGAGTACCGGCGCCGATCAGCTGGTAATAACCGACGATCATAGAAGGCAGGCTGAAGAGATCGAATGCACTATAGAACAACTCCTAGGCATCGAGCCCATGGAAAAGTTTAAAGAGCAGCAACTAAAACGGAAATATGCCCGCTGCGAACTGTAGGAGATATTCCCTAGAGGCAATAATAAATGTAATTGATTATCTCCCTGTTCATAATTAGGTTTATGTTCCATGCTATAACTGCTATGGTTCTCGAGTCTACACATAAAATGAGGCTCGGAGGAAGACTCATATGCATGTGTGGAATAATAAACGGTAAAATGAATTCCTAGTCTAGCCTCTAAGACTAGCTCAAGTTTTGCATGATGGTCCTGCTTTCCTGATCATGGGCATGTCTATGCCAGCAACTTTGAGGGCACAATGTTAGAAGAACAATTGTGTTGAATCGACCCGAATTGATGTTATGCTATGAGATACATTCGTCACAAGTTAATGGTTAATAAATTAGAGATGGTTAATGTTTGCATGATTCCTTAGACCATGAGAGTATCGAGTTTCTTCATGCTTGCTTCATGAACTTTGGGGTTTGTTAAACGTCATCTGTAAATGGGTGGCTATTACGGCGGCTTACGGGTTCATGGAAAAGTATGTCAAGTAACTTGATAGCTCAAGATTGTGATTTGCTCCTCCAGCGATGGAGAGATATCTCTGGGCCCTCTCGGTGTTACGGTATCCATCATCGTCTGGCCAGACACAGGGTGATTTGATCACCGGAATGCCGGAACACGGGAACAAGAAAAGAGAACAATACCGGTAATGAGGTAACTAGCTCCACAGGAATGCCAACATGTCTCACCTCGGGTATTTGTAACATATCGCGAAGCAACAGGAATAGCACACAACAACTAGAGGTTCACTCGAATATTCATTCGTGTGGGTATAGGGGTTAATCTGGGTGTCCACGGCTCCGATGCTGATCATTCATCGGAAGGTGTTTCGGTCATGTCTATACTTCACCGAACCTATAGTGTCACATGCTTAAGGGTCATCTATCTGCTGAATACTAGACAGGGAGTCTGAGAGAACGTCGCCGAAAAAGTTTCGGAGACAACGGAAGAGTTTCGGAGAGAGAACACCGAAAGAGTTTCGGTAAAACCAAGAAGTTGTTTCGGAATATATTATTAGGTCAAATTGGTTTCGGCACTCGCCTAGAAATTCTTAGAGGGTCCCAGAATTGGTCTGGGAACTTTTGGGATTTTTCGGAGAGAAAAACCGGAAATGTTCCGGAGCTGCCATAACCGTTGTTGTTGCTTATCGCTGATGAAAACCACCATATCGGAAATGTTTCAGAACGTGCCCAGAATAATTTTAGAGGGTGCCAGAAGTTTTCTGGGACCTTCTGGAATTTTTCAAAAAATAACATTCGCGAAAAACATCTTGTCTCATCGCAAGGGGACAAGATCCCACGAATCCGGGGTTGCTTGTTTGGTGGCTTTTTGTCTAGGGAGCATCCATGTTTCTAGGAGACATGTTGGTGGCTTGTTGGGGGGGGGGCCCATGGGGGGACAATGTGTTGGGCTGCCATGGTGGTGTCCCCCTTTGGGGCCCCACTTGCATTACCATTTTACCCTTCATGTGGAACATGTAGCATCGGCATTTTGGTATTTCCTCCACCACCCCACCCCTTGCCTTGGCCTATAAGAGGAGTTGGGGCTGCCATTCTCCTCATCCCTTGCTCTCATACACATGCCATGCTTTGCTGGCTCTCTCTCTCCCTCCCACGAAAAGAGTTTTCGTAGAGCCGAAAGGCTGTCTGGGTTCCGACAGGAACTAGTTCTGGACGGCGAAGCCCTGCCGGATAGATGACACCGTATGTGTGCAACCCCATAGAGAGGTCGTAGTTTCGTCCTCAATATTATAAATAACCATAATAGTATTTAATAAGCATAAAATAATCAAGGTAGCAACAGGGTATCAACAATTATACTACAAAAATGAGTCAGACATATTTTAATTATTTCCTCCGGAGACCGATACCGGGACCGACACTTGACCCACACACCTACGCCCTTTGACCGAGGACACGGCTATTCGAACAGTTTTAACTCTGCAGAGGGTGTACTCTTTACCCACAAGTAAAGGATTTCTTTAGTCAGTACCGTGACACTAACTAATTCCCATTATGGTCTTTGGGTTGAAAACACACCTGACCAGCACACACCAGAATAACTCTCCAGATGCCAGGAATCACCCAAAGCATCGTTCAAGAAAAACTCTGAGACGGAGAGACCAATGTCCTGCATGGGATCACTATTAATACGCGCGGATTACAAGGGGTACCCCCCCCCCTCAGTCACAACCGGAAACACCCATGCCCCCTGACCCGATGACAGGATTTAGTCCAAGGCCTTTGGAAACCCTCATCGTGGCCCTCTGTACGGTGTGTACCTGGACAGGGGTTAACAACTTACTCAGCCGCACCTTCCTTGTGGAAGGACCCGTGGCAGCACGGTATCCAGCTAGGTGTAACAGAACAAGACTCGATCTAGGCCGACTCAGGAGGTGTTAATTAACATCACCGGAATAATCCACTTAAGTCACATGACACCACCGTGTCAAGCATAATGGCCCGTGCCCACCGGCACGTCCAAGGCAGGAGACACTCTCCCGTATTTTCACAACTTTACCATGTCAGAAGAATCTCTTGCTTGAGTGATGTGCAAGCTATGAGAAAAAGAGGTATGACCATGCATGCAAGTGCTAGTGACATACTACACATATGGTGCAATATCAACCGATGCAACATGCAAATGCAAATGCAAATGCAATCACCATATCCCAAGTTCAATAATGCTTGCCTTGTCCAAAGTAGTCAGGTGAAAACCCTTCAAAATTCTCGGCAAAGTTTCCCTCTTCTTTTTCTGAAATTTCAAAATCAACTCAAATTAAAAAAATTGGCAATAGTAAAAAAAGTTGTCCCAAAACATTTTTAAATAAATACTAAAAAAAACTAGAGAGAAAAATAAGAATTTGAAAAGAAAGTTCAACTCAAACGGAGTTGTGGTTTAAAAGTTATCAAACTTTCAAAACCAGGGATTTTCTGTAAAAAGCCAGTCCCTGTGCGTTTATAAAGAAAACGCTTCGGGCCGAAATACGCTTCTCAGCGCGGAAAGCGTAAAAGTTGAGATTACGTATTCGTTCTTAGACAGAGAAAAAGAAAAGAAAAAGCGCGGGGTGGGGTCCACCCGTCAGGTTCAAATATTTGAACCCACGCGCGGAAACAGAGAGGAGACGATGTTCGCCGGCGGTGATCGCCGGGGTCGTGGAAGGCGGCGATGGTCGGAACATGACCAGGGAGGAGTGCCGCGTCTGAGGGAGGTGGTGGTGGTCGCTGGGAAGCACCTGAACGCCGGCGAGGTCGACGGTGGCGGACGGTGGTTCGGTGGCATTGGGATCTCGTCGGAGAGAGCTCGGGGAGTGGAATTGAAGTGGGGAATCGATGATTTGGTGGAATATATGACTACTGGCAAAATTTGAGTAGTTGAGGTGGAGTAACGACGATGAACGGATCAGTGACAGTGGCGGCGGAGCGGTGATCGGAGGGGAAGAAGAAGACCTCCTCGAGGTCGGGCGAGTGGTGTAGGGGCGATTGGGAGGTGGTGGAGGCGATGGGTGAGAAGAACAGCGCTCGGGGGCCTTTATATAGGCGATCCCGAGGCGGTCCGGCGGGGTTCGGATCACGCCGGAGTTATGATGGTCGGCGAGGTCGGTTTGGGCGGTGGTCGTGGTCGGTGAGTGTCAGTGAGGGTGGAGCAAGCTGCCCGAAGCGCCAGCGCGAACGAGCTCGGGCTTGGTGGCTTTATCCATGGCGAGGTCGGTGTACGGGTGCGGCAGACGTCGTCTGTCTCCGGTGGCTGACAGGGGGCCAAGGGCGGCGTGATCAGCGTGGAGAGAGTGCGGAGGAGGTGCCGCATGGTGAGTAGTTAGCTGAGGGAGGTCAGCAAGGGAGTGAATATGGTGGGCGCCGTGTGGATCAGCCCGAGTTGCCGCTGCCGAGGACGGAGGCAGGTGCACCGGCCTCCTTCTGTGCTGTCGGCGGTGAGGCACTGACGAGGAGGGGTCCAGGTCGGTGCAGTTACGAGGGAGGAGGCGTGGACGAGAAGGAGTGGGGATGGAGTGGAGTGCATGGCGTCGTTGCTCCTGCCACTGAACCAAATTCAGTTAACTGAATTTTGGACAGCGATGAACAGTGTGCACATTAGCTGTTTGATAAAATGACAGAAGGTGCTAGAGATTTTAGGATTTTGTGGGGATTTTTTTGCTAATGTGTGGATGCTCAAAAATGAGTTTGGCAGAGTTTGGGAATTTTTGGAGCATTTAATAATATGTTTGGATCAGGATTATTGAATCTGGTCCAAATTTGAATTGAGTGGGATTTGAAAATTTTGAACTGGGGTACCCCATGTTTTTGGAAAAATGGGTTGTGGGTACCATATATTTGCTGGGATAATTTTGGTGGAGGTGGCATCCTTGTAGAAATGGTGGTTCCTTTGTAAACCAAAGAAATGATGGAATATATGAATTCCAACTTTGGAATTTATTTCGGTGGTGAAAAATATTTTAGTGGGGTAGGAAAGAGTTGGATTCTGTCCTAGATGAGGTGAGTGACTTGTGGGATAATTTTGGAGTGGAAGAAAATTTTGTTGGATGGATTTTAGTATGGCTAAAAAGGAGGTGAAAAGGTTATTTCCTTTGAAAATTTAATTATCCCCAAAACTTTTCTTGCTAAAAATAAATTGTTTGAAAACCCCAAAGTAATTATCCATATAGTTTTAAACTCTTCAACCAGAATATTTAAAGAAGATTGAAACCCAAATAAAATTTGAAAAGGTTTTCAAATTGAAGAAAGGTGATATGACCAAAAATGATTTTCAAAACTTTTATTTTTAAAGGAAAGATTTCAAATATTCAGAAAAATATTTTTGGGGTGTTACAGGTTTTGACTTCATCAATGGGTAATGAAGATGCTTGTGATTCAAGAAAGTAAGTGAGAGCATAATAATATTTCTAAACACCTTGTGTGCTTGACACATTGTTAAATTTGAAATAAATTTCTTGACACGAATTAGGACTTCATTTGAAAATAGTTTTTCGATGAAGTGCTTGGGCTAAATAGCCTTGATATTAGGCATTATGATCCATGGAGATAGATTTGCCTAATAGGGCTAAAGCAATGAATACATATTGACAAGATGCTAAAACTTTTTGGCATTTAAAATGCCAAGGAGTGATTCTTGCCGAAGTCACATGGAAAGAGTTTTTGAAAGACTCGGTGTCCCAAAACACTGATGAGCAAAATACATGATGGAGATTCCACACACTCTTGTGTTTGGATTAATCATGTATTCCATGGTATGTAAAACAAATAGATATGTCCGATACTCCCAAGGTGTTGCGAGTATAGATACCAAAGTGATCAAAAGTACTGATCATGGGACAACAGTGTAAAAGGGTCATTGAATACTATAGTAGCACTGATGACATGTTCTCGCAAGCGGAGATCATGAAGAGTTCGTTGTAAAAGGTTACATCGATACAGTCTTCATCCGTGCTCCAAGCAATTTTTGATTTAAGTTAAGGGTTTTGTGCAATACACAATATGGTGGCACAGTAGTTGGAAATTGTTCCAAACTGGTTACTGTGGCAAATTCTATGACAAATGGCTAAGTATGTTGGCGCTTTAGAAGCGATAAAGAAGTTGTTGAATCATATAGTTCATTCATGAACTTAGTGTGGTTCCAAGATGGCTTTGGTCAATGGGACACTATTGCAGATAGTTGCTCCATAGCTCAGTCTGAGGAATCAGGTTTCGACCAATGATTCACACATATGCAAAGCCAAGTCCACACAAAATATGAATTTTGTGAAAACATGAAAACGCGAGGATATGCAAAGATACACACGGATCTGAAGTTGTCAGATCCGTTGGACATCAGGCTATACCACAAGCGAAGCATATTTACACCGGTGTGCCACAGGTGTAAAGTGCATTAGCATTAACTAGATTATTGACTCTAGTGCAAGTGGGAGTCTGTAGGAGATATTCCCTAGAGGCAATAATAAATGTTATTGATTATCTCCCTGTTCATAATTAGGTTTATGTTCAATGCTATAACTGCTATGGTTCTCGAGTCTACAAATAAAACGAGGCTTGGAGGAAGACTCATATGCACGTGTGGAATAATAAATGGTAAAATGTATTCCTAGTATAGCCTCTAAGACTAGCTCAAGTGTTGCATGATGGTCCTGTTTTCCTGATCATGGGCATGTCTATGCCAGCAACTTTGAGGGCACAATGTTAGAAGAACATTTGTGTTGAATCGACCCGAATTGATGGTGTGCTATGAGATACATTCGTCACAAGTTAATGGTTAATAGCACAGAGATGGTTAATGTTTGCATGATTCCTTAGACCATGAGAGTATCGAGTTTCTTCATGCTTGCTTCATGAACTTTGGGGTTTGTTAAACGTCATCCGTAAACGGGTGGCCATTACGGCGGCTTACGGGTTCATGGAAAAGTATGTCAAGTAACTTGATAGCTCAAGATTGGGATTTGCTCCTCCGGCGGTGGAGAGATATCTCTGGGCCCTCTCGGTGTTACGGTATCCATCATCGTCTGGCTAGACACAGGGTGATTTGATCACAGGGATGCCGGAACACGGGAACGAGAAAAGAGAACAATACCGGTCACGAGGTAACTGGCTTAGTGGACAAGTTGTTGATCCACGGGAATGCCAACATGTCTCACCTCGGGTATTTGTAACATATCGCGAAGCAACAGGAATAGCACACGGCAACTGGAGGTTCACTCGAATATTCATTCGTGTGGGTATAGGGGTCAATATGGGTGTCCACAGCTCCGATGCTGATCATTGATCGGAAGGTGTTCCAGTCATGTATATACTTCACCGAACCTATAGGGTCACACGCTTAAGGGTCATCTATCTGTTGAATACTAGACAGGTAGTCCGAGAGAACGTCGCGGGAAAAGTTTCGGAGACAACGGAAGAGTTCGGGAGAGAGAACACCAAAAGAGTTTCGGTAAAACCGAAAAAAAATTTGGAATATTTTATTAGGTCAAATTGGTTTCGGCACTCGCCTAGAAATTCTTAGAGGGTCCCAGAATTGGTCTGGGAACTTCTGGAAATTTTCGGAGAGAAAAACCGGAAATGGTCCGGATCTGCCGTAATCGCTGTTGTTGCTTATCGCTGATGAAAACCAACATACCGGAAATGTTTCGGAACGTGCCCAGAATAATTTTAGAGGGTGCCGGAAATGTTCTGGGACCTTTTGGAATTTTTCAAAAAATAACATTCGCGGAAAACATCTTGTCTCAGCGCAAGGGGACAAGATCCCACGAATCGGGGGTTGCTTGTTTGGTGGCTTTTTGTCTAGGGAGCATCCATGTTTCTAGGAGACATGTTGGTGGCTTGTTGGGGGGCCCCCCCATGGGGGTGAAAATGTGTTGGGCTGCCATGGTGGTGTCCCCCTTGGGGGCCCCACTTGCATTACCATTTTACCCTTCATGTGGGAGATGTAGCATGGGTATTTTGGTATTTCCTCCACCACCCCACCCCTTGCCTTGGCCTATAAAAGGAGGAGTTGGGGCTGCCATTCTCCTCATCCCTTGCTCTCATACACATGCCATGCTTTGCTGGCTCTCTCTCTCCCTCCCACGAAAAGAGTTTTTGTAGAGCCGAAAGGCTGCCTGGGTTCCGGCAGGAACTAGTTCTGGACGGCGAAGCCCTGCCGGATAGATGACACCGTATGTGTGCAACCCCGTAGAGCGGTCGTAGTTTCGTCCTTTTGCCCGAGGGGCTGTTCGTGTGCCCTCCCGAAGGGCTGTCCGTGACACTGTTCGAGGGACTGTCCGACCGCCTCCCGGAGGGCTGTCCGAAGGGCAGATGAGGGAGTACATCCTCGCGGTTGGGAGGTTGTAAATCCTAGCTGCGGGGATCTGCACCGCCGATCGTCATCGACTCTACTTCTGCTGCGCTACGAGTTGGTAACGAAAGAGATCGAAACCTTGTATGCAGTCTTCATAGTGGTCCTGGACTGGTGCGTAGGTCGGAATTTTTTTGTTTTGTACTGCGTTACCCTACACAAACCTCTGGTCAAGCCTGAGGAGGTGAAGAAGCTCTCAACGAGAATGTATGAATTGCATGAATGGTACATGAAAATTGCCAAGACTACCAATGGAGAGTCCCTCATGGTGAGAGTCAAGCCAGAGCATTACTACAATGCGAATGCTCTGTATGTTGAGTTTACAGAACTGTTTCAGTTATTCAATCAAGACGCACTCGACAAATCTATCGTCTGTTGCTATTGTCTGTAAGTGATTTCTTTCTGTAATTTAAGTCTCAAGCTAGCTGTAGTGCTTGTTGATCATTGCCTCTAATTATCCTCACTATATTCTTTTCTATGGTATTATGTAGAATGAAGATCTATGAAATGAAAAAAGTTGGACGCTATGGCATTGGGTTCATTGAACCAAATACCATTAATCAAGAGACATGGTCACAAGAATGGTCGAAAAAAGACAGAGAAAACCTTGCTAGAGTTCTTGAAGTGCCTAAATACCAATCGAGATATAGTACTTCCTTACAACTTCGAGTGAGTCACACTGTCTAGTACTACAAATTATATTTTTGCTTACTAGCTAGATGTTAATAAGTGTATAGGGTTTAGGGTAGTTGATGAGTGTTATGCACATGCCCGCTTAATTTATACATGCAAACGTGTGCGCATGCAGTTTCCACTGGATCTTGTTAATCATTCACGTTGAAGAGTGAAAAGTTGAAGTACTGGACTCACTACTTAAACCAGATACTAAGTACTCAATCGTGAAGGGGATGGTCGACAGGTAATTTCAATCATTATCGAACTATATGTCGGCCTCTTTAGTTCGTCATTTCCTGATATCAACTAATTAATAACTCCTTTATTCATTTTCTTTGCCGGCGAGCAGTGCTTGGGAAAAGTTCATCAAAAAGGTTCCAAGTCAATGGAAACAAAAGCTGAAATGGTATCGACCCAAGGTAATTAATTAAGTAGTACTAGCTAGCTACCTTCTCTTTAATTCTAGTTTCAATACCATTAATTATCATGCTTGATTAATTATTATATGATTGAATTGTATTCTCGTAAAGGCCCTGAAGCAGGTGTCGAGGACTGATTTATGTGCATACTACGTTTGCGAGAACATTCGCATGATGGCGTCCGAAAGGAGCTTATCTAATAGACAGCTATGGGTACGTTTGCCAGAACACTATTCACAATTTTTACATCATTATCTAATATATATACACACAACTAATACATGCATATTGATCTCATTCTTTAAAGTTCTCGGAGATGCAGGATAAGCTCCTACCAACGGATTGCGTACGAGCAATTCAAGGGGAAATAGCGGAATTTTTGCTCGACCAGGTCATAGATCCTAAAGGAGAATTTCATTACCCTCTACCGCAGTAATGCCTCCATATATGTAGGTGAAATTGTATATACCAAATTGTATATATACATGCGTATGTGTGAATGGTGGTGCGAGACATTCGATGATATATATATATATATATGATCGGTTCTACGAGAAATTCTATTTATATATATGCATAACGTGTACAATATGTAGTATCGTAAAATACCAGCAAATGAAAAAGAATTAAATGGAAAACACAAAATTAAATGAAAAATAAATCATAAACCCAAAACCCCCTAAACCTTTTAGTACCGGTTGGTGTTACCAACCGGTACTAAAGGTCTCACAACCCCTGGCACGGGCTCATGCCACGTGGTGGCCCTTTAGTGGCGGTTCGTGTTGAACCGGGACTAAAGGGGGGGGGGGGGGCTTTAGTCCCCACCCTTTAGTGCCGGTTCCAGAACCGGCACTAAAGGGCATCACGAACCGGTGCTAAATCCCAATTCTGCACTAGTGAAAACCCCTCAAAACCCTTCAAACCCTAGCCAAAATCCCGCATCCTTCTGGCCTGTTCTAGTTCAACATGAGCATTTCAAATCTGAGAAATGCTCAAGTTCAACCGGATCTATTTTCTCCTTCATAAATTTTTTTTTTGCCATGTCAAGTGTTGTATTTTGGCGACAAATATACTTCTTCTTACTAGGTTTTTTTGTCGTGCAAGCGCTACTATACTTGGGTTTTGCCTCAATTTTTTTCAATCGATGGAAATACAGGTTGTGGTGTTGCATCTACATGGAGTTGGTCTCTGATCGTCCCTCCGCTATTTGACAAAAGGTGTCCATTTGTTGTATGTTGAGTTTTGTTCATAGGATGATGGTTGGTTCATTTGTTGAGTTGTGTATTCATCCATGTGTATAAATCTTGTATTCATCTTGTATTCATCTTGTGTATAAATCTTGTCGTTAAAACATAATTAACCCCGATATATAACTTCGATTTTGAGGCATATGAAAACATGAGAGAGGGGGTCGTTAAAACATAACCCCGATAACTTCGACATGATGGGGGGTCGTTAAAACATAAACCCGATAACTTTGATTTTGAGTCATATGAAAACATGATTTGCACTTCGAACATGCATGAGAGAGGCGGTCCGCAAAGTATCCTCCCTCGAAAGATAGGACGACTCATCAGACAAGAGGTGGAGGAGTCCTCGATGATCGTCTGAAACTGACTGCTACATTGCCATGCATGCGAGCGAGCAGCCTACGATGCATGCATGCACGGGCGGCACACGCACAGAAGAACGAGCAGGCATGACACCCCGACCGACGGCACAGATGCGTGCGCTGAAACATCGCAGCCTGGCTATTGATGCAGCCTTCGGTTTCCCACGCGTGTACACACTCCCGATGCCACCCAACGCCGCCCGCTCATTACTTCCACCCGGTGAAACCAGTCAAAAAACACGTCGCGCTAGGGCTATTTAAGCCACCTATCATCTTACTCCTCCTCTCACACCCTCATCCATCTCCCATCCTCTCCCATCTGCATCTGTCCTTCTTCTTCTCACCACAAACAACCCCAAAACCAGGCTGCCGCAACCATGCAGTACACCGGGTCATCCTACCGCTTTCACCCCACCGTGCCAGAGAGGCTCTACCCCGCCGGGGTGTATGTCAAGAACACACTCCGTGTGTGGGCGATGTCAAGATGGAGGGGCGCAAGGGAGTTCACCAACTTCTTCCTTGGGGCCGGCTACCGCCACCTCCCCTGGGGATCTCCAAGGATGTACCAAGTTGAGGAGGTCATCCACAACGGGTTGTGGTTGCTATCCTTGCCCACTTCACCAACCCCTTCAACATGTTCTACCTCCTCGGCCGCGTATTCTGGTGTGGCTGCGAGTTCAGCGCTTTCACCTCCCACAACATCTTCACGGACTACACCAACATCTTCCTCACCGTGGAGCGCATGCACACTCTGTCGTACCGCATCGACAAAACCCCGGAGGAGCAGTGAAGGGCGCCCGAAGGAGGAGCGAGGAGGAGCAAGGAAGGCGGCGGCCAAGGTTTAGACGATCTACCCATCTATCTATCTTTTTTTTAGCTAAATCTATCTATCTATATTTGTGTTATGTTATTTAAGTTGTAAGCGTACTATGGGTACCCGTTGTGGGCTTGGTTGGCCCGAACTATCTATATTATGTTTCTTTCTATTATTAAGTACTTGCTACTTATTTAAGTAGCACGGTGTTTTGGCTTGTTGGTCTAGATACACCCATTATTGAAAAATGCATTTGAAAACGTCAAAAAAAGACATTTTTTGAGGACCGTAAAAGGAAAAAAATGACTCATGAAAAGTCATTTTGTAGTAATGAAATTTCTCTTTTTTACGCAAGCCACAATAATTTCTTTTTAGTGGATTTTTTATTTACATTATTCCATGAGCAAAAACAAGTAACAGAATTTTTGAAACATTAAAAGAAGTAAAAAATTTATGAGCTAACTCCAGTAAAACGGGTCCAAGTAAAACATGTGCCATGTGCTACCTCTTTGCATTTTGCCGCATTTTTATTTACATTGTTCCATCAACAAAAATTTGGCCAAAGTAAAAACAAGTCAAGAAATATATGTTTGTTAGAGGTTTATTTGCCCAAGCAACATTTTATTTAGTTGAACCATTTTTCGTTAAACATGGGTGCCTCTATGCTATAAAAAAGGGCTGGTGCCCCTACACGGGTGGGCTGGTTTCTCTTTGGGCCTGGTTATTTTCTCACGGCCCAATATCTATTCAGCAGCCCAGATTTTTTTTACTAGAAACTGAATTTGGGTGTGCACTCTGTTAACTGAAGAACAAAAACAGGGGCATGAACACTGAATAATTTTCCAAATTGCTGCTTCGATTCAGTTGCATGACCTTGGCATGGCGCATAGATCGCGTCCTCTGCCCAGACAGTCCTAAATGCCCATTCTAATGATGGATGAACAACAAGTAAAAGAAAAACAGAGCAATGATACAACAATAGAATCCCCTGCCCTGATATTTGCTTGCTTCTGCAAATTGATCATCTGCATTAGATGTTTGTTTATCTTCTTCAGTTCCTCGTTCAGTTCGAACTGCGCGTGCAGTTCAGCATCGCGCGCATACCTCGGCATCGACAGGACTCTGCCCACCCCTCGCCCGTCTGAACTCCCCAAATTCTCCACAGCAATCGGCGGCACCCCGCCCAAATTGAGCTCACAGGTTGCGGCCCCGCTCGAATCAATGTAGCCCTCAAACTGAATCCTCTCAATATAATCATCCTTCCACTCGAAACATGTACATTTCTTCAGGGTCAGAAAACAACAACATGAACCCTAAATCCCAAATTCGACGAGAAAAAAGTAAATTTGGAGAAATCAGAGCAAACGACAGCGAAAGAACGGGCTAAGAACTGAGATCTAACCTTGTCATCCCTTCCTGCCATTGTTTTGCTCAGGCATTTCACAAATTCGCGCCCAAGATTGCCATTCTCATCCGTCTTATTGACCCACTATTTAAGAAGCTCTGGGCGTGGGCACTCAGGGCACCTTGTGAGCGGCACTGGACCATACTGTCGCCATTTTGAGTGCGTGGCCGAGGAGCTAGACATCTGCGCTAGGTGGCCGGAGAAGAGAAAGATTAGGGAAAGGGGAAGCAATGGGTGGCGGCGGGCGGACGGGCACGGGCTCTCGTCTCCTCTAGCGGCGGAGAGGTGGGTCCCGCTCTTACGTGGACAAGTGGTGGGTCCCGCGCATTCGTGGATAAGTGGTGGGTCCAACCCCTAACAACTAACGAGGGCATCAGTTGAGTTTAAGGGCCATGTTGTGCCTGGGCTACTTATGTGCTCAAATGTGTCGCACTAGAGCCATTCGCTCGAACAACGTCGCACCCCTTCTAATTCACATGAAATGTGTCGCAGAGGAGCTATTGACCCTAATCTATACTCTCCACAACGTTGCCTCCATAATGCTAAAACTGGATATTGCCAAAGCATTCGACTCTATGCACTAGTAGAAAAAGGCCCATTTGTCCCGGTTCGGGAACCGGGACTAAAGGGTCGGGACTAAAGCCCAACACCTTTAGTCCCGGTTCTTATACGAACCCGGGACAGATGGGGCTCCACGTGGCCGCCTGCTGGAGCTCGGGCTGGAGGACCTTTAGTCCCGGTTGGTAACACCAAACGGAACTAAAGGAATTTTTAAAAAAAATTGAATTTTTTTTAATTTTTTTTATTTTTTTCTAATTTTCAAATATTTGAATTATTTGACAATTTAATCTCTAATCACCCCTCCCTCCTCACTGCTTTAGAATTTAATCTCTAATCTCTAATCAGCACTCATTCCAAATCGTCTAACTTCCCGGCCGATCACCCATCCTCTCACTACTCCAGCTTGAGCACGCTTAACTTTCGAGTTCTATTCCCCCTAGTTTCTAAGTCTGCACTTGTTGTTTTCCTGGCAATACTAAGCTGTCAATCTTATTAACCCTTATGAGTTGAACTTGAGCATTAAGCACCGTTTGAGTTTGAAACTATTATTCTAAAAAACAATAATTATTTAGTAACACTAATATTTCTTGAATAAATAGTTTGACCATAGTTTGACCTGATTTGAACATAGTTTGACCTGATTTGACCATAGTTTGACCAAAATTCAAAAAAACTAAAATAATTATTTAGTGACACTAATATTTCTTGAATAAGTAGTTTGACCACAGTTTGACCAGATTTAACCAAAATTAAAAAAAAACTGAAATTTGAGCATAACTTTTTTTCATTTAAGAATTTGAGGATTCTAAAATTTGCAAAACCGCCTTTTGCAGTCGGAATCGGATGCGGATTTTCGTGCTGATTTTTTTGATATATTATGCATTTTTTTTTTGACACCGTATGCAAAAGATATGGCCGTTTTACTTTTTCATAACACTTTTTTGCAAAACATGTCCAAATTTAATTTTTTTTAAATTTTCCTAACTAGTAGATGTAGTAACATAACTACATCTCGAAGGATTTTAATTTTTGAAGTTTTTATCATTTTCTTTTGTTTTTTACAAAACTGAAATGACGATACACAGGGGGGGTAGAGTTTGAACCTCTTTAGTCCGGGATGGTGTCCATCCAATCCTACCGTCTACTACATCTGCTAGCACCGTCTAACATGTGACTAGGAGCAAAAAGAATTAAATTAAAAACTATTTTTAAACTCAAATTATTCACAATCTAGGATTTGAAGCAAATTTGAACAAATTCATATTTAAATCATTCAAATTTGAAAACTAATGGCACAAACAGAAACTAGACAAAATTTTGAATCTAATGCAAAAAGAATCACTCAAAAACATCAAATATCCTAAAAGATATAAGCAATTTAAAACAGAAACTAAACACAAAGAACAAATGAAAAAACAAAAAACAAATTTCAAAACCCCTTTAGTCCCGGTTCGAGGCTCGAACCGGGACTAAAGGTCAGCTCGAACCGGGACTAAAGGTGACCTTTAGTCCCGGTTCGAGCCACGAACCGGGACTAAAGGGGTTGAGGCGGCTCGAACCGGGACTAAAGGTCTAACCTTTAGTCCCAGTTTGAGCCACCAACCAGGACTAAAGGGCATCGCACCCTTTAATCCCGGTTCGTGGCTCCAACCGGGACTAAAGGTCACATTTGAACCGGGACTAATGCCTGCCCAACGCCCTAGCCGCTCGAACCGGGACTAATGCTCACATTAGTCCCGGTTCATAATGCAACCGGGACTAATGCTCCGATCCGGCTGTGACGAAAGCCTTGTTTTCTATTAGTGATGGGCTGGCCCTTCTTGCTGAAACTCTTCGCCACGGGGGTTTTGGCTATAAGTGGAATGCTAGGCTGACTATGCTCCTCTCCACGGGTAGCGCGAGAGTGCTAATCAATGGCTCGCCTGGTGATAAATTTTGGCATGCCCGTGGGCTGCGATAGGGAGACCTTCTTTCCCCATCCTCTTCGTCCTTGTCATGGATGCGCTGACAGCATTACTCAAGAAAGGAGATGACAGCCACTTATTTGGTTCCATTGCACGCTGGGGTATTAGGCACCGACTCTCTGTTTATGCCAACGACGTGGTATTACTAAGCAGGCTCCAGATGCAGGAGGCCGAGGCGGCCATGTTATTTTGGCATATGTACAGACGGCATCTGGGCTGCGGTATAATTTCGTCAAAAGTTATGCCTCCCTCATCCACTGTGACGCGACAAATACTGATGTAGTGCTCCTCAGGCTTGCCTGTCCTATCAGGAGCTTTCGAGTGCGTTACCTTGGCCTTCCTCTCTCTGTCTCTCGACTGATGAGGATGGACCTTCAGTAGTATGTGGATCGTGTTGCTAGCCATTTGCCTACCAGGAAGGCCTCGCTGGTGCGCCGTGCTGGAAGATTGGTGCTTCTGAACTCCACCTTACAGCAACTTGAAACTACCCCATGATTGTTCTTGCTTTGCCAGCTTGGTTCTGGTCCTGCATTGACAAAACCCGTAGAGGTTTCTTTTGGCGTGGGCACACAGGAGCCAAAGATAGAAATTGCCTGGTCAACTGGAGGCTTGTTTGCACACCAAATGAGTATGGGGGCTTGGTTGTTCATAACTTGCATTTACGTAACCAAGCCCCCATGTTGAAGTGGCGCTGTCTAGAAAAGGTAGGTGGACGGCCAGTTCTCGGCTAGAGCTGCTTTCGTCCCTTGTGCTCAACAACTTTGTCATCATGAGCGCCTTTGGAAACAAAAAAAAATATTGTTTCGCTGTACTCCAGGGCGATGGGCTCCAGGAGGAGGTGGCGGCGGCACAAACACATCGGGGGCAAGAAAGGCGGCGGCGCTTAAAGGTAAGAGATGGGGAATTGAACCAATTTTAGGGTTGGGAGCTAAATTTAGACCTCTGAAATAATGTCCTTTGTGCATGAATTTCCCCCCGCATGCTGACTACTTACGGGCGTCAACCACCCCCGCGGTGACATGGGTGACATGACATACAGAATTGCTAGCTACGAATTTTCTTCCTCAACACTGTGTGTGTTCTTATCCCTTGGTTTGTTTCTGCATTTCTGGTACTAGCATTTGATCTGGACACGCTATTTTTATCATATTTAGTTCTTTACATATCCAGCATGTGTAGTCCCCTCATTCGTATGGTCATCGTGATTTATCTACCCCATTTCTTTAAACATAATGGAAAATTGCCCATATATTAAAAAATGCTCAACATTAAACAGAAATTCATATAAACACATGTAATAAATAAGCATATTGCCATGCGACAAATTCCATACATCGATTTAATACAAGGTTTACTGTGTGACTACTCCAAATCTTGAGCGAACACATACTCATTGTATATGTAGTGTTAGTATAAAACAAAATCATACCTACAAATAATTAGCCATACATGTCATCTCTCTAAGATGAAGTACTATCTTCTATAAATTCAAATAAATTATACACCTATCAATACTTTAATGCTGCCATCACTTAATGTTTTCTCATTACGAATGGCTCCAAGAATAACTCTCTTATTTGCCTTTTATCCTGACCATCCGGTGCCCCAAAACCATCGCCACTTTGGTAAACACAATGAGATATCCGGGCCGAATTCACACATGTCTCAGCATAAGTTCTAGATAACCAGCAATGTTTGTAAGCTTCTTCGTTAATTATTTTCCAAGCATCCATGGTAAGGTCATCCATGGCTTTGCGAGATTCTTTCTCATTAGATCTGTTCTCCAACATGTGGATAGCTATGGAAGAGGGTGCATCCCCTCTCTCTAGCTCGGCCTGTTATACATATTTTCACACAATTGATAAACATGATGATTGATATCATGAGACATCATAGAAAGGTTTAGCTTAGCTGATGAAATGGACAAAAGGTGAAAACAGATTGATTGTCCTTACGGAGTGTGTTGCAGAGTCATTGCAAAGCCGAAGAATTAACGCCGCTGACTGAACTAATCTTGGATAGCTTCCAACTTTACCAAGAGGCTTTGCGGTAAGTTTTTCCTCCATGCCCAGAAGGGGGAACGTATGTTGCAGCAGCAGAGGCGCAGAGGACGAAACTGATCCATTCTCTATGTACTCATGGAGTGTTGGTCTATGGTTTCCATGGTACCACTTTGCCTCCACCAGGAATGACTCTGCGATGTCATGCCACTACAACATTATGTAGAACTGATTCAGTTTTTGGTGAAAACAATCTATATTCTACCAGAAAGTCTTTTTTATGGTATAATCCACTAGAAATTTAACTATTTGCATAAACATCTAAACTTACCGCTTTCTGAAGAACAAAATGAGTGTCGCAACCATGTTGCTTCAATGCATTTTCAGCCACCTCATGGGATGTGTCGTACATGACCGAGTGGAGTGCTTGCATGTATTCAGGAAGCGCTTCACTCGGTCTTTCTTCCCATCTGACAGTATTTATTTTGGCAAATTTAGAAAATGGAAAAGCTTCATTCAGGGTAAAACTACCAGGTTATTGGAAATAGGAGAAGCACAGTGCTACATTTCTACGGTTACCTTCTAATGGAGTCAGTGAAAAGCACGAGTTCATCCAGAGTTCCATACACATCATAAACATCATCCAAGTTTACTATCAGATTAGCAACTTTAGCAAGCACTTCCCGACACGCTCCGTGTTCTGGCTCCCACACAATTCCATTTGCATAATGGAAGCACTCCATGAGACGATCCCTCGCAAACCCCAATTTTTGACCAAGGGCTGTCTCCTTCCACCACCTATATATGTACAACTATGTCAATTTTAACATCATAAATAGTTTATGTAATTATGTACTCCCTCCATCCCAAAATATAAGCTCATTTTAGACACGGAGGGGGTATCTATAAGCTGCAGGAAGTTCTAGGGAAAGTAAAATAGACACTGCAGGAAAAATAAATGCAGCCGATTATGAAACATGAAAGTAAATAGATATATTTATGGGACTCTACATCATAACATGTACACAAGCCAGCAACAATAGGAAGTAAATAGCGCCGGTTACTGTAATTATGGGTTTCATTCAAGCTTAATTACCTTGCCAAACTCCCAAGTTCTTGCTGGTGCACACTCTGGACATTATTGAAATCCATCGCCGCAAACTAAAGTAGCATTGGATCAGAATTGCTCACACGTCTAGCGTACTGAGCTATGAACCATCTTGTTTCTAGTCTAGGAGACCTCCAGTGCAATGGAAGGTCCAAAGCATGAAGCACACTGCGCCGTAGGTGGTGATCCATTGATGGCAGGAGCCCTCGGAGAGCATTGATAGAAAATAATCTTGCTTCCTCCAATGCTTTCTCGCCTTTGAACCCAAGATACGAAGCCTCATAGAGCGAGAGTAGTCCTTTGACATCATCTGGTCCGTGCTTGACGTTTTTAAGACATTCTACATATATATATATATATATATATATATATATATATATATATATATATATATATATATATATATTTATACCATGGAACAGTGTCATCTATATACACAAAACCATGTTACAAACAAGAGTCGATGTGCAAATAAACCAAGTATTCTGTGTTCATATACGCTTTTTTGCTGGCTCAAAAGAGAAAATAATTGTGCTGGACCTGGACCATGCATGCGTGCGGCAGACGTAGCCTTTTTTACATCGTCTAAGATGTTGTGTTTATATTTGATATTCAACAAGGTATATACCTGCTGGGAACAAGACTGGGAAACCACTCTCCCTGAGCAACCTGAACCTCAAGGCCCCAGAAGCAACATCACCTTCATCATCGTCCCAGCTACACCGATGAGGTTTGCAGTGGATGGAGCTGAGGATACCAACGATCTCGTCGTAGAAGTGGTAGGCGATGCCAAGCCGTTGCATCGTGTCAACGAGCCTAAGCATTGCAGGTTGCTCGTCACCTCGGCTCACCGCCAACAGGCGCTCCCTTATGCTGGCCTTCAGCTTATCGTGGCTCCTAGCTCGTGACCCGACCTGTAGAGATGCCATCCATGCATGGCTATTAAGTACATACACCATACGTATCAGTTTACATATTATTTTCATCTATATATGTTCAGCTAATATATATTTGATCCGCCTACTTTCATGTGGTTTTAGCAACCTGAGGTAACTCTCATTAAAGATAATATGAAAAACAAGAAATTGAAAGGAAAGTAAGAAATGTTCTTTTTGTGATCATGAGGAAACAATACATGATCTCTCCATTTCTTCTCTCCTTGCCACATAGACCGTATAATTCAGGTTGCATATAATCTGTTGCCGTCGACTAGCATAACAAATTTGTTTCGCAACCGGTAGTAGGCATTCCACACAAAAAAATGGATGTCTTCAAGTAGGAGACTGTGTCTTTTTATGGATAATTGGAATTGCCAACATTATTTTTCATAGAACAAATACTCAAAAAAATTGTAGCTTTTTTTCAGAGAAAACACGTGGATCTGTATGGGATCATTCCTTTAGAGTATGAATGCTCAGTAGCACAGGGCATTTGGGTGCAATCATTTGGTGACGGTTGCGCGGAAATTACTTACTAATTTAGTTGGAGTGTAATTAATAGGTTATGTGAATGGGTCATGTAGTCTTTTTTCATGACTGCATATTGTCTTTATTATGTTTCACTACTCGGAACTATTGAATGGTTGAACTTCTTTTGATAAGGGCCCAACTAAAAACAGGTCGTCTGAAAAAATAATTTCATTCGGTCAGTTTTTCTCAGTATAGTAGAATCCAAAAATAGAATTGCACAAAATTTTGCAAGTTGAACCTTTTTTAGAGGAGCACTCAGCCCTTTGCAAGCACAAAATAAAAGCACACTGGATACTTGGACTTAGTCATAAACATAGCATAAGCTAACCCGATACGTGGTAAGACACAATACAAAGACCAAAAATAAACTAACAAAAAAATAAAGTTTTCCAAGAAAGAATGAATTAGTATAACTGGTATTACCCTTTAAGAAGAAATACAACGAAAAAATAAATAATGACAAAATGTGCCCACAAAAAAATTGTTTTTTATAGAATGCAAGAATAAGAATATACTAGTGGAATTTTCACAAAAGAATAGTTTCCTAAGAAGAAATGAATTAATAGCATTGATATTACCCTGAATAAAGTAGAAAGAAAAAAGAAAACATTAAGGTTTTGTAAGAAAGAATGAATTAGTGAAATTGACATTACCCTTTAAGAAGAAATTAGAAAAACTTGCACACAACTTTGCGTGAACTTACACCTTTTGTAATATGCAAAGAATAAGCATATAATTGTGTGGTTTTCTTTGTCTAGTATAATTTATGCAGACATTGTATAGTACTTGCGTCTATACATTTATACTAAACCAACATTCCAAAAATACTCATAAAAATGAATAATCGACAAAAAGAAAAAAAAAATTAAGACTCACAAAAGAGGGAAAAAGGCATGGGCCAATGGGCTTCAAGCACCGTAAGAAAATCGACTGATCCCAAATGGTGCCAAGTTGAAAATTCAGGATAATAAGCCATGAAAACAACACAAGGGAAGAAAAAGACAGCACGAATGTCGACAAGAATCAGCAGTCAGAAAATCAACTTACCCAAATTAAAAAAAGAGAGGCAACTTACATATAGCTAAACTGTTTCAATAAAGATGGTTGTGTGCATCACAATGATACAGAGGCCAGGGCAACCCCTTTCTCAAAAATGTTGAATTCGTCTACTGGCATATTTGTATTGGGAGATGATGATCACCAGATCATGGCCACGATTGTTGTGCGACAGAAGGATGAGGGAGTCGTAGTCCCAGGAGCTGGGAGGGTAATTAGCCGACCGCCGAGCCGCCCCTGGTGATGATGACGAGCAGCGCACCTTTTCCGGCGAAGTCAACGACGTCCGGAAGCATGCACTGGTCGTGGCTATTGCCGGCCGTAATTGACTCGCCATGGCGTTGCGCAGGGCAATCTAGCTAGCTACTGCTTGGTGCGTTGTAGCAACTGGGGAGCGGTAGTTAGCACTAGCTAATTAAGGCACTGTTCGTTGTTGTTTGAGAGCAGCCAGAATACCTTTCAATTTATAGGCAAGTGAGCTAGGTAGCGAGCTAGCATGGATGGCTCAGCCCGCGTGGAAATTGTGCAATGCCATTGAGGCAGTGAACCGACATGTTTTCAACCACAGATTTGCTTCCGTGATCTCATGCAAGGTTGGTACATTTTGGCGATTAGTCAGGTGCAACGAAACCATACACTAGTAGAAAACAGGGCTTTGGTGCAGGTCTGGCCAGCCCATTAGTACCGGTTCAGTCACGAACCAGTACCAATGGGGGAATAGGTCCCGGTTCATGAGCCCAGGGGGCCGACCGGGCCTTGTGGGGCATTGGTCCCGGTTCGTCTGGCCCCTTTGGTCCCGGTTTCAGACATGAACCGGGACCAATGGGCCTCGCTCCTGGCCCATAACCATTGGTGCCGGTTCGTGGCTGGAACTGGGACCGATGAGGTGCCTATATATACCCCCTCGCCCGCGAGCAGAGCACTCCACTGCTCTGTTTTTTCTGGCCGGCGAGGGGAGAGCTTTGTGGTGCACTAGCTCACCTCCTATGCACATGAGGTGTTCGATGAAATGACTGAGCCACACTACTTAAGATTTCTCCTCTCCAAGCTCGACCTTCAAACTCCATTTTTCTCAAGATTTGTCTAGGTTTAGCGGTCCGTCACGTCCCGTCCCCGTCTTCACCGCCGTCGATCACCCGCGCCGATCTCATCGCTGGCACCACCGTGGTGAGCCTCTTGTTCTTATCTTCTTTCTAAAAGGAAAAAATTCTTACTTGTATAATTTAGATAGATACTTGTATAATTTTCTTACTTTTATTATTGTTTGTTATTATATAGTGCGATGGTTTTGGTATCCGCCCCCGTCGGCCCTCGTCCTGTCTATGATTCGGATGTGGTATATATTATATTTTATAACTATTTGGTTCATTTATTGTTTATGACAATTATGCCGACCAACATGACATAGATATTTTTATCTAGGTGGTATGTGAACCTGAAATTCTAACCGACCATATTGTCGAGAGGTTAAATTTAGTTGAAGAAGAAAACAATTACTTGAAGGAAAAATTAAAAAAATTGAGGAGGAGAAGATGATATTGGAGTTGCATGTTGCGGATGTCGTCGATGGTCATAAGATCAAGATGGATGCAATGCGCTCGAAGATTAGAAAGATTACAAAATATGCCATTCATACCGAGGCTTGGTATCATTATGCCGTTGGATCAATTGTTACCTTGGTTGCGATTATGATCGCATTTGTTGTTGCATTGAAATGTTTTACATAGTTTCAATGTATGGTTTAATTAGATGCTCTGGAGAACTATGTATGCACTTTGGTTTTAATGTGATGATGAACTTCTATTAATTTGGTCACTTATCTATTCATGATGTTCTGTAATGGTTTTTGACACACTTAATTATATATAATGCACGCAGATGAACCAGCAATGGATGTACGGTAACAGACGCACCTCCGAGTACATTAAGGGCATGCATAATTTTCTCGCAGTGGCTGAGGCAAACAAGCAGAATGGTTTTATGTGTTGTCCATGCCCTAGCTGTGGGAATACAAGGTCTTACTCTGACTCGAAAACCCTTCACACCCACCTGCTTTATAAGGGTTTCATGCCACACTATAATGTTTGGACCAAGCACGGAGAAATAGGGGTTATGATGGAAGACAACGAAGAAGAAGATGATGATGACAACTATGTGCCCCCTGAATAAGGTGATGCTGCAACGGGGCAAGCTGAAGATCAAGAGGAACCAGACGATGTGCCCGATGATGATCTCCGCCGGGTCATTGTTGATGCAAAGAGACAGTGCGAAAGTGAAAAGGAGAAGCTGAAGTTCGATCGCATGTTAGAGGATCACAAAAAAGGGTTGTACCCCAATTGCGAAGATGGCAACACAAAGCTCGGTACCGTACTAGAATTGCTGCAGTGGAAGGCAGAGAATGTTGTGCCTGACAAAGGATTTGAGAAGCTACTGAAAATATTGAAGAAGAAGCTTCCAAAGTATAACGAATTGCCCGACAGTACGTACGCAGCAAAGAAGGTCGTATGCCCTCTAGGATTGGAGGTGCAGAAGATACATGCATGCCCTAATGACTGCATCCTCTACCGCGGTGCCTACGAGGATTTGAACGCATGCCCGGTATGCGGTGCATTGCGGTATAAGATCAGACGAGATGACCCTGGTGATGTTGACGGCGAGCCCCCCAGGAAGAGGATTCCTGCGAAGGTGATGTGGTATGCTCCTATAATACCACGGTTGAAACGTTTGTTCAAAAACAAAGAGCATGCCAAGTTGATGCGATGGCACAGAGAGGACCGTAAGAAAGACGGGAAGTTGAGAGCACCCGCTGACGGGTTGCAGTGGAGAAAAATTGAGAGAAAGTACTGGGAGGAGTTTGCACGTGACGCAAGGAACGTATGGTTTGGTTTAAGCGCGGATGGCATTAATCCTTTTGGGGAGCAGAGGAGCAATCACAGTACCTGGCCCGTGACTCTATGTATCTATAACCTTCCTCCTTGGCTGTGCATGAAGCAAAAGTTCATTATGATGCCAGTACTCATCCAAGGCCCTAAGCAACCCGGCAACGACATTGATGTGTACCTAAGGCCATTAGTTGAAGAAGTTTTACATTTGTGGAATGGAAACGGTGTACGTGTGTGGGATGAGCACAGACAGGAGGAATTTGACCTGCATGCGTTGTTGTTTGTAACCATCAATGATTGGCCTGCTCTCAGTAACCTTTCAGGACAGACAAACAAGGGATACCACGCATGCACGCGATGTTTAGCTGACACCGAATGTATATACCTGGACAAATGCAGGAAGAATGTGTACCTGGGGCATCGTCGATTTCTTCCGACCAACCATCAATGTCGAAAGAAAGGCAAGTATTTCAAAGGCGAGGCAGATCACCGGAAGAAGCCTGCCATGCGTACCGGTGATCACGTACTTGCTATGGTCAATGATTTACACGTAATCTTTGGAAAGGGTCCCGGCGGACTATCTGTTTCGAATGACGCTAAGGGGCGCGCACCCATGTGGAAGAAGAAATCTATATTTTGGGACCTACCCTACTGGAAAGACCTAGAGGTCCGCTCTTCAATCGACGTGATGCACATGACAAAGAACCTTTGCGTGAACCTGCTAGGCTTCTTGGGCGTGTATGGGAAGACAAAAGATACACCGGAGGCACGGGAGGACCTGCAACGTTTGCATGAAAAAGACGGCATGCCTCCAAAGTAGTATGAAGGTCCTGCTAGCTACGCTCTTACCAAAGAAGAGAAGGAAATCTTCTTTGAATGCCTGCTCAGTATGAAGGTCCCGTCTGGCTTCTCGTCAAATATAAAGGGAATAATAAATATGGCAGAGAAAAATTTCCAGAACCTAAAGTCTCATGACTGCCACGTGATTATGACGCAACTGCTTCCGGTTGCATTGAGGGGCCTTCTACCAGAAAACGTTCGATTAGCCATTGTGAAGCTATGTGCATTCCTCAATGCAATCTCTCAGAAGGTGATCGATCCAGAAATCCTACCAAGGCTAAGGAGTGATGTGGCGCAATGTCTTGTACATTTCGAGCTGGTGTTCCCGGCCACCATCCTTCTTCAATATCATGATGCACGTCCTAGTTCATCTAGTCGATGAGATTGTCATTCTGGGCCCTGTATTTCTACACAATATGTTCCCCTTTGAGAGATTCATGGGAGTCCTAAAGAAATATGTCCGGAACCGCGCTAGTCCAGAAGGAAGCATCTCCATGGGCCATCAAACAGAGGATGTCATTGGGTTTTGTGTTGACTTCATTCCTGGCCTTAAGAAGATTGGTCTCCCTCAATCGCGGTATGAGGGGAGACTGACTGGAAAAGGCACGCTAGGAGGGGACTCAATAATATGTAGGGACGGGCATTCTTGGTCTCAAGCACACTACACAGTTCTACAGAACTCTACCTTGGTGACCCTGTATGTCGATGAACACAAGAACATTCTGCGCTCCAAACACCCGGAGCAGTGTGACGACTGGATTAAATATGAACACATCAGGACCTTTGGCAGTTCGTTGCAAACACGTTTCAGAGGTGACAACACTATTTCTGATGAGCTGTACTCGTTGTCCAGGGGACCATCTTCGACTGTACTGACTTACAAAGGATACGAGATAAATGGGAATACATTTTACATGATCGCACAAGATCAAAAGAGCACCAACCAAAACAGCGGTGTCCGCTTTGATGCAGCAACCAAGAGGGGAAAGGACACATATTATGGTTACATAGTGGACATATGGGAACTTGACTACGGACATGATTTTAAGGTCCCTTTGTTTCAGTGCAAATGGGTCA
Source organism: Thinopyrum elongatum (assembly GCA_011799875.1). Classification (NCBI taxonomy): domain Eukaryota; kingdom Viridiplantae; phylum Streptophyta; class Magnoliopsida; order Poales; family Poaceae; genus Thinopyrum; species Thinopyrum elongatum. The sequence continues at coordinate 31,519,512 of CM022298.1, forward strand.
ATCTGTCAGGAGGCGGGGTACAGGTAGACCCACAGTACGGAATGACAACAGTGGATCTGAACAATCTTAGGTACACAGACGAACCATTCGTCCTAGCCAATGATGTGGCACATGTTTTCTATGTGAAGGACATGTCTACCAAACCGAGAAAAAGAAAAGATAAGGAAGCGAATACATCATACGATGAGCCAAAGCGCCACATAGTTCTTTCAGGAAAAAGAGACATCGTGGGATTGGAGGGCAAGACAGACATGTCTGAAGATTATGAAAAATTTCATGAAATTCCTCCCTTCAAAGTCAAGGCTGGCCCAAACACCCTGTTAAACGAAGAAGATTATCCATGGTTACGGCGCAATAAGGGAAAGACACAAGCGAAGAAAAAGTGAAGACTTTTTCTCCACAACTATTATGATGATGCCTTTGATCTAGAATATCACTGCAGTACATGTGAAGAAATGAAATGCCTTTTATAACAGATGAGTTTCCGTATGAAACCTTGATACTTCGAAAGAGATTGTCCGTTTAGTACACGAAGTGCATCCAGTTTTTGCCGTAACCCTCTCAACTTTTTAGCACATGCTATGTGGGTGAAATGATGATACCATGGCAACTTTCAACCTTTTCAGAGTTCATTTGTAGTGCTTTTCAATTTTAGGGTCATTTAGCTCAAAAAAATCAGTAAATGAATGAAAAATACAAGATGAAGTCAGAAAGGGTTGAAAATTGATGATGTGGCATTGAATGGTGCATTTTGAACACACAAAAAGTCTGGAGTTCAAATAAGTTCAAAAAAATGAAATCCCTTTGTAACATATGAGTTTTTGTCCGAAACCCTGATACTTAGAAAGAGATTGTCCATTTTGTAAACAAAGTGCATCCAGTTTTTGCCGTAACCCTCTCAACTTTTTAGCACATGCTATGTGGGTGAAATGATGATATCGTGCCAACTTTCAACCTTTTCAGAATTCATTTGTAGTGCTTTTCAATTTCAGGGTCATTTAGATCAAAAAAAAAGTAAATGCATGAAAAATATTAGATGAAGTCAGAAAGGGTTGAAAATTGATGATGTGGCTTTGAATGGTGCATTTTGAACACACAAAAAGTATGCAGTCCAAATAAGTTCAAAAAAATGAAATCCCTTTGTAACAGATGAGTTTTCATCCGAAACCCTGATACTTCGAAAGAGATTGTCCATTTTGTACATGAAGTGCATCCAGTTTTTGCCGAAACCCTCTCAACTTTTTAGCACATGCTATGTGGGTGAAATGATGATACCATGCCAACTTTCAACATCTTCATATATTTTTTGTTTGAAACTTTAATAGCAAACTAAAATAATAAAATCTGTTTTTGATTAAAAGAGACATTTCAAATAACCTAAAAATTACCAAATTGAATTTAATGATAAAACACAGTAATATTAAATAGCAGTAAAAACAATCACTCAAAAATCTATTTTTATAGTATATTTATTCACAAACTAGTGATTCACATAAATTTCAAAAAATTCAAATTTAAACTATTCAAATTAGAAAACTAATGGCACTATCAGAAAGTTTATAATTTTTATTACCTAAAAGCAAAAAGAATCGCTGAAAAACAGTAAGTATTTTGCTATAAGTAGAAACAAAATAAAATAAATAAAGCAAAAAAGAAAACAAAACAACTGGAAAAAAATGCCACCTACTGGGCCACCATGGCCTGAATACGACTAGAAACCCAACCTTGGGCCAGGATTCAAGCCCGCAGCAGGCCCAGTAGGCCCACAGGCAAGCAGTGAAAGATTAGGCCCGAAAGCCTGCAGTTGAGAGGAGCTCGAGAGTGTGGGCGCAGCAGCGCTTATAAACCACTCTCGAGCACTCTCAACTAGCGAGGTGGGACTAAACATCCCACCGCACCGCGCCAGCGCAGGGCCTTTGGTCCCGGTTGGTGCCACGAACCGGTATCAAAGGCACCAACCGGGACCAATGCCCCCCTTTGGTCCCGGTTGGTGCCACCAACCGGGACCAAAGGTCTCTGTTTCCCGCGCTTTGGGTTGTTGAAAACTGACCTTTGGTCCCGGTTCGTGGCACCAACCGGGACTAAAGGGGGGATTTGGTCCCGGTTGGTGCCACGAACCGGGACCAATGCTCTGGCTATATAAGGTAGCACTTAGAAATTTTCAGTCCCAGTTCATCTTCCCCCCCGATGTATCGCCGAACAACACGACGCCGCCAGGCTGCCGGACCGTGCCCTCACCCTCGCTGATGCGCTCTCCTCTCCGAGACCTCACCGACACCCTTGGCGACGCACCCTGGCCGACGCACCCTCGCCCGCGCCCTCGCCAGGCCGTGCGCGCCCCTGTGCCCCGGCCCGCCCCCGTCGTCGCCGTCGTCGTCCCCGACCCCGTGCCCCTGCCCCCGTCGGCTTGCTGCCCCGCCCCTGAGCGCGCCCGGCCGCGCGCGCCCCTGCCTCGGCCTGCCCCCACCGTGTGAGCCGCCGCCCCGGCTCTGTATTTTTTTATATATGTTGATATTTTTTATGTGATGAAAATTGTTTTGTTCATATATAATGTATATATATATGTATGTGGCTATGTATGTATGGATGTTCATAAAATTGTTTTGTTCATATATGTATTAATTGTTTTCTTCATAGCATTTTTTTATATGATGATTTTTTTTTTCATAGCCATATATATGTATGTGGCTATATGAATATGTCATTGTAGATATAGCCCCTCCCCGATAACTTCGACATGAGGGGGGGGGGGGGGGTCGATATACCCCCTCCTCGATAACATTTTTTTATATGATGATTTTTTTTTCTTATCCATATATATGTATGTGGCTATATGTATGTATGGATGTTCATAGAATTTTTTTTATATGTATGTGGCTATATGTATGTCATTGTCGATATAACCCCTCCTCGATAACTTCGACATGAGGGGGGGTCGATATACCCCCTCCCCGATAACATTTTTTTTCTAAGTTACTAAGGTAACATGAGGGGGGACGTCGATCAACCCCCTCTCGCCCGACCAAACCCTAGAAGCGTCGAGGCCACCCCAAACCCTAGAAGCGTTGCCGAGGCCACCCCAAACCCTAGAAGCGTCGAGGCCACCCAAATTTACCAAGTTAAAAGAGCGTTGTCGAGGCCACCCCTCACCCTAGAAGCGTTGTCGAGGCCACCCCAAACCGTAGAAGCGTCGAGGCCACTAATTAATATTCCTTGTTATGATTAGCTAGCTAGGTCTATGTTTGCCACTAATATATCCATCTCTCATGTTTGTATATTAATTGCCATGTTGTAATATTTTTAGAAACTATGGATCAACAAAGAGACTTGGAAACAGAAGAGTTGTTGGGGGACATCATCCTCGGCGGAGGTGATGTCTTGTCGTATCTCAACGACACCGATTGTCTAGAAGGAGAGGGTGAAGGCTCCGGTGATCGAACAATGGAGGAGGAAGGACATGATCATGATGGCTCCGGTGACCGAATGCCGGAGGAAGAAGGAGACCATGATGATGGCTCCGGTGATCGAACAGAGGAGTGAGCTGTTGCAAAGTCCGGCGAGGTATATATATTAATTAAGCATGTGCTGACTAGCGAATTGATGCATTAATTGTTTTGGTATGTACATATATTAACTCTTCTTTCTTCTTTTAAAGCCCTTCGGATCGAGCCAAACTTCGGTAATGAGACGAGGCCCGAAGAAAAGGTTGCGTCAGGATGAAAGATTCACGATCACAGCAATAGTGAACGATGGCCAGCCGATTGAACCGAGGCGGACCAAGGATGCATTTTCTGCTCAGTGCGGAGCTATTGTTCGGGATAGCATCCCGATCAGCATCCAGCTATGGAATAACCCAAAGAAGAATGAAGACCCTCAAGTTTCTTATGTCACCGATAGACAGAAAGATGATCTTTGGACCTCGGTGAAGGCAAATTTCACCCTACCGCCAGAGGAGGATCCGGATAAGCCAGTTATAGAGCCATTGGTCAAGGCGTATGCTCTCAAGAAGATGGCAGATCTATTCAGGAGGTGGAAGAATGAGTTGAAATCAACGTTTGTCGACAAAGGGAAGACTTCAGAATTCACTGGCCGATTTGAGAAGATAAGAGATCACTGGCCTGCATTTGTGGCCTATAAGAAATCGGACAAGAGTAAGAAGATGTGAGAGACAAATAAGATAAATGCTGCAAAGATGAAGTTTCACCATCGCACGGCGTCAGGTGGCTACCTCAAAGCCCGGCCGCTATGGGACAAAGCTGAGAATGACCTGCTTGCTAAAGGGGTCGAACCAGAGACGGTGAACTAGCCAGACCGTTCAAGGACTTGGTTCTTCGGGGTTGGGGGAACCTTGGACCCTGAAACAGGGAAGTGCGTTTGGACGGACGAGCAACTTGCAATACACGTCAAGAAGCTTCAGAAGTGTATCGCCGCAGCGTAGCAAGGGACGTTCATTCCCGACAGAGAGAATGACGAGCTGACCGAGGCCCTCGGGAATCCTGAGCACCCTGGATGAGCACGAGGCATGCCAGGCTCCGTTGCATGGAAGGTTGGGTTTCCCGGCGCAGGCTGTTACAAAACCCGGGAGAGGAAGAGGAAACTGGAGCAGAGCGAACTGCAGAAGCTAAATGCAAGGGTACAAAAGCTAGAGGAACAAGTTGAGAGCCAGCGAGGTGCCAGAGGTACCCCCGAAGCTACCCCGCCATCTCAGCGGAGAAGCAACGTGGCTTCCAGCGAGCTCGTTCAGCAGCCTGACTTCACGGCTCCAAGCTACCCCATGGATGCTATCACGGAGGCTCAGCATTGCCATCTTATGATGCAATGGCAGCACCTCAAAGTCAAAGCGGCTGTCGGCTCTGTTGCACCTCCTGAACCCGACGCAACTTTTCACTGCCGTCCGATTCCACAAGGCTATGCTGTTGTGATGGTGGATGAAGTAACGGAGGGATTTGAGGAGCTCGAGCTTTACCACCCTACAGGTCAAGGGGATACTCAGCTGGGTCTTGCTCTGAAGACTCCATGTCTATGGCGGAAGGAGCACATCAAGCTTCGGAACTGGATGCCTCCGCCTCCTCCTTCTCCTCCTCCTCCGGCGAGTGATCAGGGCACTCCACCTCCTTCTCCCGTTGCTCCGGCGCGTGAGGGCGGCACTCCGCCTCCTTATCCGCCTGCTCCAGTGCGTCCGAGCAGCCCACCTCCTCCTCCGCCTCGTCAGCAACGGCGGAAGACAGAAGCCGCCGCTCCGGCTGCTCCGGCGCATCGGAGTACTCCGCCTCCTTCTACTACTCGTCAGCAGCAACGGAAGAGAGACGCCGCCACTCCGGCGTCCAGCAGTACAGCCAAAGGCAGGAGGCAATACAAATTCGGTCCATTTCTCAAGCCTCTAGAGAAGTTACCATACGAGATGACCGAGGAGGAAAACGCGAACATCTGTAAAGCCCAAGTGAAGGACTTTTTTGAAAAGAAACATCCACCTTCGGAGGAGAATATAGATCCGGTGAAATTGAAGCGCACTTTGGATGCCCTGAAGCGACCACCACCGCCTCCGCCGCAAACCAACTATGAGCGCATTATTGAAAGGACATATAAGGAAGCGGAGCGGTCGGGAAGTACTTGCAGTGATCGAAGGTTAGCAGAACGAAGAAGTGGGAAAAAATTCCCCAGCTCGGCGAACAAGCGAACCAATCGTGCCCCCTGCTCAAGGTGTCTAGCGATATCGTCGCTAATCATCCGGGGATGGTGCCCGGTACCAATCCTGCAGATTACCTGCCCGACGATGCACATTTTGATACAATGGAGGTGGACGATTTCAAATACCGGTACGGGAAGCCTCTCGTCAAACCTGGTCATCCTCCTCTAACAACGATGATGCGAAGATTCCATGAGTGGTACATGGACACCTGCAGCGAGTCTGGGAAGGACACTTTGACGCTGAGAGTTAAAGAGGAGCACGACCTCGTTAGAATTGATCTGTTGTCTGTTCCATTTGAGGAGTTCTTCCATTTTTCAATAAAAAGGCCCTCGATAAAATAATCGTCACTTGCTACTGTCTGTAAGTACTACTTCTATAATTAAGTCTCTATATATAGCTCATCTCTTTCATTGCATGTATATATAATTATCCTCACTATATTATGCAGATTGAAGATCGTCGAATGCAGAAAAGCACAAATCTATAATATTGGGTTCATTAACACAAATCTCATAGATGAATGGATGATTAAATATAATGCCAAAGAAACCGAGGCCAACTTGCTACAATCGTTGCTTCGAAATCAAAACAAAGATAAAATACTCTTTCCTTACAACTTCAAGTGAGTGTTACTGTCTTGTGCATATTCGGTTTCCCTTATTACTCGAGGTTATATAGTAATGTAATTGATGAGTTATGCATGCGTGCGCAGCTTTCACTTTATTCTCCTAGAGATTAAGCTTGAGCAGGGACTAGTAATCGTCTCAGACTCAGATGAAAAGATCCCAAGGGGTATGCGGCCATGACTAAAATGCTCGAGAAGTACGTTCAATCGATTGTTATCGCACCATATCGGCAACTTTGTTCATTTCCTGATATCAAGTAATTGTTTTCTTTGTCTGGCAGGGTTTGGAAAGAGTTCACCGCAGAAGCTCCGGGACTGCCGGGGGAGTTCCGATTTACACACCCGAAAGTAAGTACTACTAGCTAGTTCCGCGCATTTCCCATTGATTCTAGCTAGTTTCATCAATACCGTTTTAGCATGCTTGCTTATCAGTTTGATTGACCTCTATTTCTTGTAAAGTGGTTGTGGCAGGAAGGCGGGAATGATTTTTGTGGATACTACATTTGCGAGTTCATCCGTCACACGACCTGTGAGCGGGGCTACTCTAAAAAATAATATGAAGTGCGTAAGCAATAATATTCATAATTTTATTTTATTACCATCATTTGTGTTGAGTTTCATTCATATATATGTATTGACCCCCTTCTTCAAATTAGATGTGGCAGATGCGGGATGAACTCCTACCACAAGATCGCATAAAAGCAATTCAAGAGGAATTGGCGGGATTCTTTCTTGATCACGCCATCAATAAAGCCGGAGAATACCATGTGGAACTTGACATCAGATGTTAGGGATTGTAAGAGATCTTATATTGTATATATGTAGCTAGTAGCGTCGGATAGATATACGAAAACTTGTTGTTCGACCAATCTCTCGGAGAAGGAGGAGGTCGGTCACTTCTCTCTCTCTATATATGTGATCTTGTATACTTAATGGTTTCCTTCATTTCCTTACTAGCTAGCATGTTGCGAGTTCTATCTATACGTATAGTACGTAGCGTCTACCAAGCACGAAGATAAGAGAGGTCACTTCTCTCTATTACCTAGCTAACACAATATATGAAACCCCTAAACTAACCCTACAAAACCCCCAAATCCCCCCACCTTTAAAAAAAAACCTAGCCCCTGAACTGCTGACGCGTGGATGCTTTTTGGTCCCGGTTGGTGCTACCAACCGGGACAAAAGGTCCTCCTGCCTTGTCAAGCCGCAGCGGCCACGTGGAGCCCCCTCTGTCCCGGTTCGTAGGCGAACCGAGACTAAAGGTATTGGGATTTAGTCCCGACCCTTTAGTCCCGGTTCCAGAACCGGGACAAATGGGCCTCTGGAACCGGGACAAATGGGCCTTTTTCTACTAGTGATATGCATAGCTCTAAGATTCCCCCTCTACATACCAGCGTCGTTCATGTACACCTTTCTCTAGATGATATTTTGGCATGGAAACATGCAAGAACCTACATAGTACGACCATCTTTGATGTTGCAAAGTTCCAGATTTTTTTGAATTTTTTTCTATTTTTTGAATTTACTGTTCATAGAGGGTGCCTAGGCACCCGGGAGCTATCACATATTTTTGGTTAGATTAGTGATATCTCTTTCTTGGAAAGTTTTATTTGTGAATTCTTTGCATATTTGAATTACTGGCTACGGGACTTTCAAAACAAGACCAATATAGGATACAAGGCGCTGGTGGAGAGAAATCGACGCTCGCTGCTGCAAGATCAAACTCGTCCATCCCCACGGAGATTGTGGAGGACGTTAGAATCCAAGATGCGTTTTTTAGGGAAATATGCGTTTTCCTTATGTTGTAGGATTAGCATGAAGAGTTACTTAAAAAATATTAGTAGGAAGAAAGATAGGCAGGAGAGAAGCCATCTACGTGACGTGCTGTACCAGTCTAGACTACGGATTGTAATCTTCTAGGACTCCTTTTTTTGTTCACGTGAACCTCTAGGACTCTTTTGTACACGAAAGAAAGTTCCTTGGCCCCTTATTTGATCCAAGCCCTACAATTGATATCCTAAGGTTATTATTTCTGTTTTTTGAGGGTTGACGTGGAGGCTTCATTGGTGCCTCCAATTAGTAAATATAAAGATATTTTGAAACCTATAAGAAAATGATTTATTATATTCAACATGAAATGCTCTCTCTCTCTCTCTCAACTCTTCTCTATTTCTACTCATGAAGAAACATTTCTATATATCGATTGATAATGGTATGAATGGCGATTGTCTACCTGACAGTGATACAATAATTACTTTAGAAAATAAAGTGAAAATTTTCAATATTTAGGAAGACAAGTAATTCGAGAAAATTAGAAATTAGTTTAGGACAGTATGGAGTATCACAAGAATTTAGGAACATTCGTTAATTAATAAATATTTATTACTTTCTCAATTCCTTGATTTTAAATCATGATTAATATTTTTTGTTATGAATTATTTAATTTTAAATTTCCAATACTAAACTTTTCCATAACATCTTAGACTCCTCACACATATTTTGTGAGTTAGAGCTGCTGTACGTAGTATAATAAGTTATTATCATGCATATGATATTATCTCCATGGTGAATAATATCAGAGGTTGTTCTTTTAGACGATCTCATTTATTACTTTCTGTAACTTAGACTTGCACCTTATTCATTATCACACGGTATCATGATACTCCTTCCGCCCAGGGTTTTTTTTTTGGGCCCCACTAGTCAAATCAGCAGGACCGGCGAGCAGTGTTATTCGGAGCCAACTTGTGGTTGGATGGTTAGAAGGGTAGTGGTAAGTCTAGCCCACTAGGGATCAAACCGCAGGTTTGACACTTTGGTGTTTCATAAAGGCAGAATATTCCTTCAGTGGGAGGCGACGTATCGGTCGATAGCGACGCGCTGTGCTAACTTCATCAATCTCAAGACTCGCTGGCTTAGTATTTTGGACGTGCTCGTATGGGTAGGTTGTGTGTGCATGCATTTATAGGGTGAGTATATGTAAGTGTTTGCATTTGTACCGTATATCTAGAAAAATAAGCAGAATTAATAGGGGTGGTATAGAGGAGATAATCTTGAAGCTAGTTATTCCTGATTTTCTGAAAGCTGCATACCGCCGCATCGTATGCTCAGTTGGCATTTTATGAGGTTCCATGATACTGCCCTCCGATAGTCAACCGTGGAAGGTCTTATATGTTTTCTAAGCTATCATTTTGCTTCAGTTGTATACTTTCCATGGTTTTTCATGATGGTTTCCCATTTTTTAGAAAATATTCAATTGGCTGCCAGTGTATGAAACCATCGGGACATCAAAGACCACACAACTTTATATGGTACATGGGGACCAAACGTATTTGATACTCTCTTTTTTTGAATTGTTTGGATTGCTTACCACATGAGTCAGGTCAAGCTTGACTGGTTGTGAAGTTTCACACAAAAGTTAAACTCAGCCGATAGTTTTGATATTTCAGTATGAGCAATCAATATTTATTTTTGATATTGATAAGAGTAAGGTCGAGATTATTCGTGCAGTTTTTTTTAACAAGCGTGCAGTTTTTTTTTAGAGGGAGAACAAGCGTGCAGTTTAATTTAGGCTTGATCACAATCCTTTTGGTGAGTTAGAAATGTTTTTTTTTCCTTTTACGTGCAAAACAGGCAAACTTATGGAGATTTAGGATGTTACTAATTAGGCGCACATGCATCCGTGACCAGCAACATCGTACTAGTATACCCTCGCGTTGGACCTTACAAAACAGGTAAGATTCTCGTGGGCTAGCTTGTCTATCTTTTCAGAGTGCTCTCTTCCACACACAGCAAGCAACCAGCACAACACACGTTGTTTTCCTGCCTCACGCCTCACATGATACATACTACTGCATATGCGACAACATCGTACGATTATTCCCTTCTGTCGTTGTCCACCTGCCCACAGCGTGGACCCGTACGTGGACATACGTTGTCTCCACCCGCTACTGATAATTCACACGTTACATAATTAACTTGCTTGTTTTTCAAACGTTATACTGGGGCCATCAAGGTTTTGATCCACTCTAGAGACATTCCTTTCTTTGGGGCCTTGCAAGGAAGAAAGGGAGCGGTGGCTTGGTCCATGATTTTTTGTGTTTGGAAGGGACCATGTTCAGCTTTGGTCTATTGCACATAGCTTTCGTTGATCGTTTTTGGCTTTAATGTTATCTTTCATCTTCTCAATGTCCAAGAATGTGTCAAAAATGACCTTGAAGGGGTTGATGTGCCACGGACAATAATCATAACACTTCTGCTTCGGTACACCCCCCCCTAACATATCGACGGCTAAGATTACTTCATACCCCTTTATAATAAAGGGCGTGATGGTCTTTTTTTCAAAGTACGCCGTCGCGCCGAGACTTTCGATACCCTGCCTGCATACAATACGGGAGGCCCGTAGAGGCAAGATGTCGTCGCTTTGCACAAGGGCGCCTCACCTGGGCCGGCCATCTGCAGGTGTGCCGCGTTCACTTGGAGAAAAATAACGAGAAAAAAGGAGTGCGGCGGGAATCGAACCTGCATCTACAGTCTATGTGGACGCTGAGTTTACCAGTGTGACAATCAATCTGCTGTGTTAGAGTTCCAGCCCTAATCATTAAGAAACTCAAGATCGCGGCAAATTTAAAACAAGAGTTCGCAAAATTAAGATAAACCAAAGTGTGCAATAGGGATCGAACCAAGGACATCACACCAGTCAACCATGACAGTAGCCACTATACCAACAGAGATTTCATGCCCAAAAAGGTAACCCAGTCTAAATGAACTAAAAGCCGCGACAATTTTTTTTTAAATTTCGGACCTCATTTCTAATTGGAAAAGGTAAATACTTTTAGAAACACAGTCATTTAAAAATTTGTGATATTTTAAAAAGAACTAGAACATTTTGTAAAAACGTGAACGTTTTTTGGGATTCATAAAAGGAACAAAACTGAAAATGATAATATTTTTTGGAATTGCAAACAATTTTTGGGGAGATGCTAACATTTTCAAATTTGTGTTTAAAAAAAACGTAAAACATTTTGTGCAAACGCGAGTTTTGGGACTCTCAAACATTTGTTTTACAAAGGAAAAATCAATGAAAAGGAGAATATTTTTTAAAAACAGGAACTAAACTAAAAACACGAACATTTTTCAAAATTATGAACAATTGTTTCAAAGTGTGAACATTTTTTTGAAATTCCCAAACATTTATTGAAATAAAGAATATTTTTGGAATTTGGGAACAAATTTTGTAACCTCATCGTCTTGATTACACTGCTTGCCATCCGACTACGCTGCCGCTCGTGATATTTAAAAGCAGGAAATGTATAAGGGTTAACTACTGTATCGATAGAAGAAAACCTGCATTCGTTTACCATGCCTACATGTATACGCATGCACACACGCATGTTATCAAGAAACATGTTTTCTGAAACATGATAAAAATAAACTAATTTTCTAAATCTTTTTCAACAAGAACTTTATTGACTTTGTGAACAAAATTTGTGAAAAAAATATAAAAAATGTGAAAAAAAAGAAACAGGAAAAACAATAAATAAAAAATAAAAATAGAAATGACAACAAATTTTGCCAACAGTTGGGCATGCCCAAGGTTGTCCCCCATGCAAGCTTTGAACGAATTCAGTCTTGTGTTTTAGGGTTTTTTCACCGAAAAAATCTAGAAAAAACATAAAATGTCAGAAACCAACATGCATGCTGGCCATGGTGATGCTAGGGTGTGGAAAAATTGAGTGAGTTCGGAGGAGGTAAAAAAAAGTGGTTCGAGACTTGCACTTCCGGCCTACCGAACGTATCAGGTTGCACATAGTGTGTTTGGTTGGAAGCATGAAATGACACCAAATTATGCCAGCGGTTGGGCATTCCCAAGGTTGTCCCCCAGGAAAAATTTGAACGAATTCAGACACCGACCGCAGGTTGCGTCACGTCCGACATGTGTTTTATGGTTTTTTCACTGGGAAAACCCTAGAAAAAGCATAGAACGTCTGAACCCAGCGAAACTTGGCATGCATGTTGTCCATGGTAATGCCAATGTGTGAAAAAAATTGGGTGCATTCGAAGAAGGTGAAAAAAAGTGGTTCGAGACTTGCCCTTCCGGCCTACCCAAACGTACCAGGTTGTATACTGTGTGTTTGGTTGGAAGCATGATATGACAGCAAATGTTGCCAACAGTTGGGCATGCCCAAGGATGTCGCCCATGCAAAATTTGAATGAATTCGGACACCGAACGCATGTTGTGTCACGCCCGGCCTGTGTTTTAGGGGTTTTCACCGGAAAACCCCTAGAAAAAGCGTAGAATGTCTGAAACCAACGAAACTTGGCACGCATGTTGTCCATGGTAATTCCAATGTGTGGAAAATTTTGGGTGCGCTCGGAGGAGGTGGAAAAAAAAGTGGTCCGAGACTTGCCCTTCGGGCCTACCCGAACATACCAGGTTGTACACGGTGTATTTGGTTGAAATTATGATATGACACAAAATTTTACCTGCGGTTGGGCGTTTCCAAGGTTGTCCCCCACGCAAAATTTGAATGAATTCGGACATCAAACACACGTTGCGTCAGGTCCGAAAAAACCTAGAAAAAGCATAGAATGTCAGAAACCAACGAAACTTGGCATGCATACTGGCCATGGGTGATGCCAAGGTGTGGAAAAAATTTGGGCGTGTTCAGAGGAGGTGGAAAGAAAAGTGGTTCGAGACTTGCCCTTCCGGCCTACCCGAACGTACCAGATTGTACGTGGTGTGTTCGGTTGCATGCACGAAATGACACCAAATTTTGCCAATTCAAACACCAAACACACGTTTCGACCTGTGTTTAGGGTTTTTCCAACAGGAAAACCTAGAAAATGAATAAAATGTCAGAAACCAACGAAACTTGGCATGAATGTTGGCTATAGTGATGCCAAGGTGTGGAAAAAAAATAGGGTGCGTTAAAAGGAGGTGAAAAAAAGTGGTTCGGAACTTGCCCTTCTGGCCTACCCGAACGTACCGAATTGTACACAGTGTGTCTAGTTGCAAGCATAAAACCACCAAAAAAAAGTTCCATGTGCTCATGAAATTTTCAAAAAGTTCACAAATTTGAAATAAAACCATGGACTCAAAAAAGTTCATGAATTTGAAATAAAATCGCAGACTAAAAAAATCATCAATTTGAAAAAAGGTCATGAGTTTGTAAAAAGTTCATTTTAAAAAACATAAATTTGAAAAAGTTCTGCGAATTAAGTAAAGAAAGAAAAATATTAAGAAAGAAGGAAAAAAGAAAAAAAAACAAGGAAAAACGGTCAAACTGAAAAAATAATCAGATGGGAAATGCGTGTTTTTTTATTAGCATTATTCTTCGATAAGTAGGAGGAAAGATGTTTTATGACACAATAGTTGAAGTATCATAGTGGTTAGCGCCTTCACGAGAGAGGTGGTTGGTGTGGGTTCGAATACCACATAGCACAGAATCAACTTTCTGAAGTTTAATAAAACGAAAGAAAAAAAATGACACTGTATTGACGCCTAGGCTAACATACAGCCGTATATATCCAGCAAACCGCCTTCACGAGAGAGGTGGTTGGTGTGGGTTCGAATACCACATAGCACAGAATCAACTTTCTGAAGTTTAATAAAACGAAAGAAAAAAAATGACACTGTATTGACGCCTAGGCTAACATACAGCCGTATATATCCAGGAAACTGTGTACGATATGTCAAAGGTCCATACTGCCTTTTATACGTTTTGTGAGGGGGGGTGTACCGAATCTCTAATCATAATAGGCTTTTTCGATTGGCTCCGGCTCTTGCACTACAGGTGGCACATGTGCATCACGAAAGTCATCTAGCATGTCTCCTACCCATGGCATCATATTCGCCCAGTGCCCTGACGCACCATCTCCTTTCTGGCACATTTAGACTCACCACGGAAGGTCGACCGGCTATAGTATGGCTTGAACCCATAATTACATTGAGGATCCTGCACTACCGAACGACCATTGCCGCCATCAACTCAATCATGATTGACGAACTTAAGGAGGAGCAAAACCCGGAAGACCAACTCAAAGATGAAGCGCCGCCATCTGCCTGAACGCCACTCCTCCAATAAAAAACTAACTTAAACTACTAGCCGCAGCTGAGGCACCTGGGTCGCCCTCCCCGCCACCGGCCGCCTGAGTGGCAGGAACAGGGAGGTGGATCCACGGCCTCGCCGTTTAAGCTTGGACTTGAAGGGGATGTGTGCCCTAGCCGCTGCACTCACTAGAGGCAGCGGGAAACCCTAACTGGAAGACTACTCAAGCTGGAATATAAATCTCACCTTCCTTCGGAGGAAACTCATGGAAGAACCCGTGTTTAATATAACCAATTGACCTCTCCAGTGAGTTGGACATTCAAATATGCATCAGCTTGTTGTTCTTCACGTGCATTGTGATTCTCCACTGCACGTTTGCTTGCTGGATCGTAGGTTGCACTAGAACATAAAGGCGCGTGTTACCGTGTCTGTACATCTTATTGGAATAATAATATAGAAAAATCTGGACAACAAAAAAGAGAGAGAAAGGGAACATTTAGTACAACCTAATATAGTTGGTGGGGCATTATTGACGCTTTATGTATAGGTTGCAAAATTTACACGAGTGACAATGAGATCTAAATTAGAATTAGAATGTCACTTGCAAAAGAGTGGGGCAACTTTTTTAGTAACCAATGAATATTTTTTGACGAAATGGTGGTAACTCACCTCGCAGTCACACAGACCAGGGTAGCCCAGTTCATGAGAAAGCACCACAAGAGCGTATGGAGCAGCGGTACTAATGGGAGCTCCTATTCGGCGCTGGTAGTGCCGATTAGAGGCGCTGGCACTCACAGGGGCCCTGTAGCAGGCCGCCCCAGTAACCTGCTTAAGAAAGGAAATGCGACGAAAAAATGAATAAAACTTCACTCAGAAACAACAACAGCCACACGCAATAATCACTAGACCAAGTTCACCTTGTCGACTACTATCAGGAAAGAGATCTATTTGAGCCTTATTCTAGTACAACACATTAGCATATATTATATACCTACTAGTACAAATTATTATTTAAAAAAATACTAAAAAATTAAAAAAAAAGTCGCGGATCCAAAAAAGTTCACGGATTTTGGAAACAAAAGTTCAAAAACTTCAATACAGTTCATGAATTTGAAAAAAAGTTCATCGATTTAAAAAAAATCAATGAATTTGAAAATTCATCAATTTTGATTTTTTTTTTAAGTTCATCAATTTTACAAACAAAGTCCACAAAATAGCAAAAAAGTTTATTTATTTGAAAAAGTTCCTTGAATTTGGAAAAAAGTTCATCAATTTAGAAAAAAGTTCGTTAAAGTTGAAAAAAAGTTCAGCGATTTTCAAAAAAGTTCATCAAATGTGTATACTATTGAATATTTTGTGTGGTCAGGAAAGGAAGGTGTGCAATCTATTGAAATCTTTGTATGGACTGAAATAATCACCTAAGCAATGGCATGAGAAGTTTAATAGAACTTTGACATCTGCTGGCTTTGTCATTAACGTAGCTGACAAATGTGTATACTACCGTCATGGTGAGGGTGAAGAAGTTATACTGTGTATGTATGCCAAGACATACTGATATTTGGGACCCACCTCAAAGTAATTTAGGAGGTTAAGACTTTTATTTCTCATAACTTTGAGATGAAGGATTTTGGTGTGGCTGATGTTATCTTGAACATCAAGCCGCTGAGAGATAATGAGGGTGGAATTACAATTCTGCAATCCCACTATGTTGAGAAGATAATGAGGATGGATATTCGGACAGCAAACCTTTTACAACACCATATGATCCTAGCATGCGGATTCAAAAGTTCGAAGGCACGGCTGTAGATCAATTGAGATAATCTCAAGTGATTGATTCACTTATGTACCTATATTGTGCTACTCGCCTGACATCTCATTTGTTGTGTGCAAATTGAGTCGGTTTGTTTTCAATCTAGGAGATGTGCATTGGCATGCTGTTGAGTGAGTCTTGCATTATATGCAAGGTACTGTGAACTACGAAATTCACTATACTAGGTACCCGACAATGCTTGAGGGGTATAGTGATTCGAATTGGATTTCTGATGCCGATGAGAGAAAGCCACAAGTGGATATGTGTTCACACTTTGTGGTGATGTTATTTCCTGGAACTTTTGCAAGCAGAAGATCTTAACGAGATCGACTATGGTAGCGGAATTCACAGCATTAAACACATCATGCTTCGAAGCAGAATGGCTTAAAAAGCTTTTGACGGATTTACCGATGTTGACAAGCCAGTCCCGGCTATCCTTATGAACTGTGACAATCAGATAGTGATTGCCAAGGCAAAGAGTTCAAAGGACGACATGCAATCCACAAGGCATATTAGAAGAAGATTGAAATCTGTCATGCATTCAAGAAACTCCAGAGTAACAACGTTTGATTATCTTTAGACGGCTAAGAATCTAGAAGACCCCTTTACTTAAGGGCAATCACAAATTGTGATAGAAAATGCATCAATGGAGATAAGCACGAAACCCACGTAAGTCGCCATGGGGGTAACCCAACCTATATGATCGAAGATCCCATGAATTAGAACCTGGAAAAACAATCCAACGATCAACTGAGGGGAGTATCCTTACTAACCAACTCCATTGGAGATGCAATACTCTCGTAATTTGTAAGGCAGGTTGACTTTTGTCTTAATGTGTTTCAAACCTTATATAAGCAAGATGCTATCCTACAGAGTATTCTTTGGAGGAACACACATATGTGAGCTCGACTGTTGGTCACAGTCTATGACATACGGTAATCCCTAGGAAGCTAATGAACAGGTCAGGAGTATGACTAATAAGCTCAACTCTTGGGGTTTAGTCTTCGGCAGCCACGTATCAGATGACAATAGGTGAAACTTCTTCATGGTAAACTGACAATTCAAGGCATAGGCCAATGTGGATATCTCTGCTTAGATTCCGTCAAAACTTCACTGATATAATAAACCAGCCGTTGGACTGGATATTCCTTCCCCGCCTCCTTCCGTTCCACGACAACTGCTACACTTACTGCTTTATTATTAGCAGCAATGTACAGGATCATTGGCTCTTTGTCAATAGGAACAGCAAGAACGGGCGGTTCAGCTAGCTGTTTCTTCAGTGCTTCAAAGGCTTCATTTGCAGCATCACTCCAGACAAAATTGTCCGTCTTCTTTAGCATCTGGTAAAGAGGAATCGCCTTCTCTCCAAGGCGGCTGATAAACCGGCTCAAAGCGGCGATTCGACCCGCCATACGCTGGAAATTGTTGATGTTGGCTGGCTTAGCAAGGGAGGTTACCGCCTTGATTTTCTCCGGATTAGCTTCAATTTGCTCGCCGGAACGCCAAAAACACACTTGGCCGGGTTAAGCATCATCTTGTAAACCCAAAGGTTGTCAAAATTTTCCTTGAGGTCGTCCAATAGAGTTTCTTTCTTTCGAGATTTCACCACGATATCATCAATATAAGGATGAACATTGCGCCCAATCTGCTTGGGAAAGAAATTTTTTACACATTGTTGATAAGTCGCCCCTGCGCTCTTATGCCCAAAAGGCATAGAGACATAGCAGAAAGCCCCAAAGGGTGTGATAAAGGATGTCTTCTCCTGATCCTCGACGGCCATCTTAACCTGGTGATAGCCGAAGTAAGCATCCAGAAAGCATAAGCACTCACAACCAGCAGTAGAATCGATGATTTGATGAATGCAGGGGAGGGCAAACGGGTCTTTGGGGCAAGCTTTGTTAAGATCTGTGTAATCAACACACATACGCCAAGTGCCATTTTTCTTTAGAACAAGCACTGGATTTGCCAACCACGCAGGGTGAAAAACTTCAATGATGAACCCGGCAGCTAGGAGCCGGGTCACTTCTTCCCCAATAGCCTTTTGCCTCTCCTCGTTAAAACAACGGAGGTATTGTCTGATAGGTTTCATCTTAGGATCCACGTTAAAATGGTGCTCAATAAGTTCTCTCGGTACACCTGGCATGTCAGAGGGTTTCCATGCGAAGATGTCCCGATTCTCATGGATGAACTCGATGAGCGCGTTTTCCTATTTAGGATCCATGCCAGTCCCAATAGTGAACTGTTGGGATGAGTCGCCAGGGGTGAAATCAAGCTGTTTTGTGTCCTCGGCCGACTTAAACTTGAGCGGAGGATCAGAATCAGTTGTGGGCTTCTTCAGAGGGGTCATGTCAACCGGGTCAACATTGGATGTATAAAACTTGAGCTCCTCTAGTGCGCAGGCTGACTCGGCATAAGCCGCATCCCCTTCCTCACATTCACGCGCAATTTTCCGGTCTCCATCAACCGTGATAGTACCCCCTGGTCCCGGCATCTTGAGTATGAGATAAACATAGCAGGGCCGAGCCATAAAACGAGCATAAGCCTGCAGCCCGAAAAGGGCATGATATGGGCTCTTGAGTTTGACTACCTCAAACGTCCGAAACTCTAATCTGTAATTGTACTCATTACCAAATTCAACTTCCAACTTGATCCGCCCAATAGGATACGTAGACTTTCCAGGAACAATCCCGTGGAAGACAGTTGAAGACGGCTGGAGTTACTTTTCTAATAAGTTCATGCGCCTGAAGGTGTCATAGTATAGGATGTCGATGCTGCTTCCTCCATCCATGAGTACCTTCGTGAGTTTATAACCGTCAACCTGAGGTGCCACTGCCAAAGCTAAACAACCCGGATTCTCAACCCGGGAAGGATGATCCTCTCTGCTCTAGATGACCGGCTGTTCTGACGAGTTTAAATATTCAGGGACAGCCGGCTCAATCATGTTGATGGCACGTTTCTCAAGCTTACGATCATGTTTGCAGGTGCTTGTTGTGAACACGTGATATTGACCACTGTTCAACTCCTTGGGGTCACTCTGAAAACCTGACTGATTGCCTTGCTGCTGAGTGCGTTGGCCAGAACGCTGATGTCCTGCTTCATGATAACCCACAAGTATAGGGGATCGTTTGTAGCCTTTTTCAACAAATAACAGTGTCGAACCCAACGAGAAGCTAAAGGTAGAACAAATATTCCCTCAAGTTCTATCGACCACCGATACAACTCTACGCACACTTTAACGTTCGCTTTACCTAGAACAAGTATATAACTAGAAGTACTTTGCCAGAATAAAACTACAAATAAATTGCAAGATAATAAATTTAGTAGTTTAGTAGAAATCTTTTTGTAACACAAGAGAAAGATTTGTCCCTAGGCAATTGATAACTAGACCAGTAATCATTATTGCAATTTTATATGAGGGAGAGGCATGAGCTAACATACTTTCCGTACTTGGATCATATGCACTTATGATTGGAACTCTAGCAAGCATCCGCAACTACCAAAGATCATTAAGGTAAAACCCAACCACAGCATTAAGTATCAAGTCCTCTTTGTCCCGTACGCAACAACCCCCTTACTCAGGCATAAGCTTCTGTCAGTCTAGCCACCCACCATAAGAGAATCATGAACGTATTGCAACACCCTACAGCGGGGATCCCTCACGCTTGTGTGACACGGAGGGCACCATAGGACAGCACCAAAAAAAAATATACAACTCAAACCAATCATGATCATCAATCAACCCATAGGACAAAACAGATCTACCCAGACACCATAGGATAACCACATATCATTGGATAATAATATATAGTATTGAGCACCATGTTTAAGTAGAGAATTACAGTGGGAATAGAGAGGTTAGACCGCTGCATAGAGGGGGAGAGAGTTGGTGTTGATGGCGGCGAAGTTGTTGGTGTAGATCGCTGTCACGATGATTGCCCTGGCGGCGCTTCGGCCCCACGGAGATAGAGGGGGAGAGAGCCCCCTCCTTCTTCTTCTTCCTTGGCCTGCCCCCTAGATGGGAGGAGGGTTTCCCCTCTGTTCCATGGCCTCCATGGCGGCGGAGGGGCGAGAGTCCCTCTGAGATTGGATCTCTCTCTCTCTGTTCTCTTCTGTTTTGCGTTTCCCTTTTTTGACCCTTCACTGTTTCTTAAATTCCCGGAGTCGTAACTCCGATTGGGGTGAAATTTTGAGGGGATTTTTGTCCATAAACTATCTTTCTTGCGGCGAAAGAAGGGCAGCAACCGCCTTACGAGGTGCCCACTACCCATTCGGGCATGCCTGGCCCCCCGGCGCGCCCTGGTGCCTAGTGGCCCCCTCGAGCACCGTCTTGCATTGGTTCTTCTTCCAAAAATACACATATATTCCAAAAAAAATCTCTGTAAAGTTTAATCGCGTTTGGACTTTGTTTGATATGGATATTCTGCGAAACAAAAAACATGTAACAAATAGGAACTGGCACTAGGCACTGGATCAATATGTTAGTCCAATAAATCATATAAATTTTTGCCAAAAGAATGTGAAAGTTGTATAATATTGGCATGGAACAATAAAAAATTATAGATACACAGCGGAGACGTATCAGCATCCCCAAGCTTAATTCTGGCTCGTCCTCGAGTAGGTAAATGTTAAAAAAGATAATTTTTGATGTGGAATGCTACCTAGCATAATCTTGATCATATAATATAGTCATGGCATGAATATTAAGACAAGAGTGATTCAACGCAAGAGTCTATAATTTGACATAAAGACATCAATACTCAGGCATCCCAACAAACAATCATGTCTTTCAAAATGTCAATTCTAAAGAACGCTATCCCTACAAAATCATATAGTCTGGTCATGCTCCATCTTCTTAACACAAAGTATTTATCATGCACAACCCCGATGACAAGCCGAGCAATTGGTTCATACTTTTTAACACGCTTCAGCTTTTTCAACCCCACGCAATACATGAGCGTAAGCCATGGACATAGCACTATGGGTGGAATAGAGTATGACGATAGGGGTAAACATAGAGAATACAAAAAATAAGAAAGTCTCACATCGATGCGGCTAATCAATGGGCTATGGAGATGATCATCAGTTGATATCAATGCGAGGAGTAGGGATTGCCATGCAACGGATGCACTAAGAGCTATAAGTGTATGAAAGCTCAACATGAAAACTAAGTGGGTGTGCATCCAACTTGCTTGCTCGAAAATCTCGGGCATTTGAGGAAGCCCATCATCGGAATATACAAGCCAAGTTCTATAATGAAAAATTTCCACTAGTATATAAAGCGACTACATAGGAGACTCTCTACATGAAAAATGTGGTGCTACTTTGAAGCACAAGTGTGGAAAGGATAGTAACATTGGCCCTTCTCTCTTTTTCTCTCATTTTTTTCTTTTTTTTCTTTTTACTTTTTTTTCTTTGGCTCTTTTTGGCCTCTTTTTTTAATTATTTTTTTGTTTTGTCCGAAGTCTCATCCCGACTTGTGGGGGAATCATAGGTTCCATTATCCTTTCCTCACTTGGGACAATGCTCTAATGAATAATGATGATCATCACACTTCTATTTACTTACAACTCAAAAGAAATAAAAATTACAACTCGCTACCTAGAACAATATGACTCTATATGAATGCCTCTTGCGGTGTACCCGGATGTGCAATGATATAGTGTAGCAAGGATATCAAAAAACAGACAAGCCATGAAAATATCATGCTAACTGTCTGATACGTCTCCAACGTATCTGTAAGTTTTGATTATTCCATGCTATTATATTATCTGTTTTGGATGTTTTATATGGATTAAGATGCTATTTTATATTATTTTGGGACTAACCTATTAACCTAGAGCCCAGTGCCAGTTTTTGTTTTTTTCCTTGTTTTTGAGTTTCGCAGAAAAGGAATACCAAACGGAGTCCAAATGGAATAAAACCTTCGCGATGATTTTTTTTGGACCAGAAGACACCCAGAGACTTGGAGATCAACTCGGAGGACCCACGAGGCGGCCACAAGATTGGTTTTTCTTCGAACTCTCGGTTTGGTTTGGCCAACTAGATTGGTTTTTCTTGCAATGGAAGAAGTGCTTAGCTTTGGGTTCAATCTTGCGGTTTCCTTTCCAAGTGACAGTAGGGGCAGCAAGGCACATATTGTATTGTTGCCATCGAGGATAAAAAGATGGGGTTTACATCATATTGCTTGAGTTTATTCCTCTACATCATGTCATCTTACTTAATGCGTTACTCTGTTCTTCATGAACTTAATACTCTAGATGCAGGCATGAGTCGGTCGATGTGTGGAGTAATAGTAGTAGATGCAGAATCATTTCGGTCTACTTGACACGGACTTGATGCCTATATTTCATAATCATTGACTTAGATATCGTCATAACTTTGCGCTTTTCTATCAATTGCTCGACAGTAATTTGTTCACCTACCGTATTATTTGCTATCTTGAGAGAAGCCTCTAGGTAAACCTATGGCCCCCGGGTCTATTTTCCATCATATAAGTTTCCGATCTACTATTTTGCAATATTTTACTTTCCGATCTATAAACCAAAAATACCAAAAATATTTACTCTATCTTTCGTTTAGTTTCATCTATCTCTATTAGATCTCATGTTTGCAAGTAACCGTGAACGGATTGACAACCCCTTTATCGTGTTGGGTGCAAGGTGTTTGATTGTTTGTGCAGGTATTGGCGATTTGTGCGTTGTCTCCTACTGGATTGATACCTTGGTTATCTAACTGAGGGAAATACTTATCTCTACTTTGCTGCATCACCCTTTCCTCTTCAAGGGAAAAACCAACGTAAGCTCAAGTAGCAGGAAGAATTTTTTGCGCCGTTGCCGGGGAGATCTACGCCAAGTCAAGACATACCAAGTACCCATCATAAACTCTCATCTCTTGCATTACATTATTCGCCATTTGCCTCTCATTTTCCTCTCCCCCACTTCTAAAACAATTTTCGAAAAGATTTTCCTTTTTCTTCGCCCTTCTTTCGTTCGTCTTTTTGTTTGCCCTTTTGTCTTACTTGGTTTGTTTGCTTGTTTGCTTGGTATAATTGTGTGTTTATTGAAAATCAGAAGCAAAGAGTTTATGGATTCTCATCCACTTTCTAATCTTTTTAAAAGATCCAATTATGATGAACCAATTGCTAGTGAGTTGAGTGCACTAGCTTATCTTTATGAGGTTTTGCTTGAAATTCATGAATCTGAAAATTGTGATGAAGTGTTGAAAGAAGAAATTTATGAAGTGATTCACGATAGCTCCTTGAATGAAAAGCATGATTGCAATGATA
This sequence comes from Thinopyrum elongatum, assembly GCA_011799875.1. Classification (NCBI taxonomy): domain Eukaryota; kingdom Viridiplantae; phylum Streptophyta; class Magnoliopsida; order Poales; family Poaceae; genus Thinopyrum; species Thinopyrum elongatum. The sequence goes on from CM022298.1 coordinate 31,542,968, forward strand.
TTATTATAAATTCTATTAATGCCAATTGTGTTAATGATATGCAAAACCCTAAGCTTGGGGATGCTAGTTTTGCTATGTCCACTACTTGTTGCCATGATCATGATTGGGGTGATTTTTCTTATAATCTTATAAATTTGTTTAAGCCCCAAGATGAATATGAGATTGATAATAATATTTGCAATAATGCCGAAAGTGGGCTTGGAAGAGTGTCAACTTTTGATCCCACATATTTGGATAATGTTCAATCTTATGAAGTTTTTGATAAAAGTGGGTTTGGAGAGGTCATGACTTTAGTTAATGATATTCCCACTATTTTGGAAGAGTGTCAACCTTGCATGCATGTGGATCATGTAGAGAAAATTTTATGTGATAGCAATATTGTTGAATTTGAATATGATCCCACATGTAATTATTATGAGAGAGGAAAATATGGTTGTAGAAATTTTTTTGTTACTAAATTACCGCTCGTTATGTTGAGATTGCCATTGTTTCTTTCTTCTTCTTTGCATATGCTAGTTTTTGCTTTCCTTGATAATTTGTTTGCCTATAAAATGCCTATGCATAGGAAGTATGTTAGACTTAGATGTGTTTTTCACATGCTACATGATGCTCTCTTCGTGTTTCAATTGCTATCTTTCATGTGAGCATCATCGAAATCTCAATGCCTAGCTAAGGGCGTTAAACAATAGCACTTGCTGGGAGGCAACCCAATTTTATTTTTGTGTTTTTTTGTTTTGCTACTGTTCTTTAATAAATTACACATTATTACCTCTGTAGTAATTGTGTTTTGGTGTTTTAATTAGTGTTTGTGCCAAGTAAGACCTTTGGGATGGCTTATGGTGATAGTTGATTTGATCTTGCTGAAAAATAGAAACTTTTGCTCTCAGTCCCAGAATTGTTAAAAATCACAGAAGCGTGATAAAATACTGATTCTTTTTTCAGAAGATTAATAAACAAATTTCCCAGGTTGTCCTAATGTTTCAGAATTTTGGGAGTTACGGAAGTATTCAAGAGTTACAGATTACTACAGACTGTTCTGTTTTTGACAGATTCTGTTTTCTTTGTGTTGTTTGCTTATTTTGATGAATCTATGGGTAGTATGGGGGGGGGTATGAACCATGGAAAAGTTGGAATACAGTAGATATTACACCAATATAAATAAATAATGGGTTCACAACAGTACCAAAAGTGGTGATTTATTTTCTTATACTAACGGAGCTTATGAGATTTTCTGTTGAGTTTTGTGTTGTGAAGTTTTCAAGTTTTGGGTAAGCATTTGATGGACTATGGAATAAGGACTAGCAAAAGACTAAGCTTGGGGATGCCCAAGGCACCCCAAGGTAATATTCAAGGACAACCAAGAGCCTAAGCTTGGGGATGCCCCGGAAGGCATCCCCTCTTTCGTCTTCGTCTATCGGTAACTTTACTTGAGCCTATATTTTTATTCATCACATGATATGTGTTTTGCTTGGAGCGTCTTATATGATATGAGTCTTTGCTTTTTAGTTTGCCACAATCATCCTTGCTGTACACATCTTTTGAGAGGGACACACATGAATCATGATTTATTAGAATACTCTATGTGCTTCACTTATATCTTTTGAGCTAGGCAATTTTGCTCTAGTGCTTCACTTATATCTTTTTAGAGCACGGCGGTGGCTTTATTTTATAGAAATTATTGAACTCTCATGCTTCACTTATATTATTTTGGGAGTCTCTAAACAGCATGATAATTTGCTTTGGTTATAAATTTAGTCCTAATATGATAGGCATCCAAGAGGGATATAATAAAAACTTTCATATAAAGTGCATTGAATACTTTGAGAAGTTTGATTACTTATGATTGTTTTGAGATATAAATATGGTGATATTAGAGTCATGCTAGTGAGTAATTATGGATTGTAGAAATACTTGTGTTAAAGTTTGTGATTCCCGTAGCATGCACGTATGGTGAGTCGTTATATGATGAAGTCGGAGCATGATTTATTTATTGATTGTCTTCCTTATGAGTGGCGGTCAGGGACGAGCGATGGTCTTTTCCTACCAATCTATCCCCCTAGGAGCATGCGCGTAGTACTTCGTTTCGATAACGAATAGATTTTTTCAATAAGTATGTGAGTTCTTTATGACTAATGTTGAGTCCATGGATTATACGCACTTTCACCCTTCCACCATTGCTAGCCTCTCTTGTGCCGCGCAACTTTCGTCGGTACCATACACCCATCTTATACCTTCCTCAAAATAGCCACCATACCTACCTATTATGGCATTTCCATAGCCATTCCGAGATATATTGCCATGCAACTTTCCATCGTTTCGTTTATTATGATACGCTTCATCATTGTCATATTGCTTTGCATGATCATGTAGTTGACATCGTATTTGTGGCAAAGCCACCGTTCATAATTCTTTCATACATGTCACTCTTGATTCATTGCACATCCCGGTACACCGCCAGAGGCATTCATATAGAGTCATATTTTGTTCTATGTATCGAGTTGTAAGTAAATAAAAGTGTGATGATCTTCATTATTACAGCACTAGTCGTCAACCCGTGCATCCGCACGGGCTAGTCATCTTGGGAAGGCAAGGAGATATTAATAGCTTATTGGATACATAGACACTTACATATTTGTATATAGAGAAATCCAGTAATTCACCTATTAAATATTAGGACTGAAATCATTAAACATTTTCTTACAATATGTCAATATATCTGAGGTTGGTTAGTCCAGAGAAGGATATAAGTAAATGATAGGCAAAATTCAGAAAATATCGAACTTTGAACGTACACTATATCATATATTCACGTTTCATGATCAAAATGTTAGCGAAAATGCATTATCATCCATGTTTGCAAAGTAGCATAAATATATTGAAACATAATTTCATTGTCTTGGCTTTTGTGAGATCTTCTTCACTCTCGAATGTATTGCAAGAGCGTGAGTGTAGACGTCATTCTTTTACTTAGCCCCATGAGGTAGAAAAATATACTATTTTTTCTTTCTAATACAAATAGTAGAAAACCAAAAAATTGTTTGCGGAAGAAGAATCTCCGAGAAACAAAGAAAAATGAACATAATTTATTAGCAACCATGGATCATATTAAGATTTCAAAGAAACATCTCACCTACTATAAAAAAATCAGGCAGTAAGTTGAAAACATTTGACCACATGATGTTAACACATGTACCTCATTTATTGTATTATATTTTTTGCTTTACAAATGAACAATGACATCCTAATTAAGAGGTACTATGATGTCACCATATTTACAAAAAACCTTGAATTATTAATTAAAAATCACCTAAACATTAGCCACCAAACTGGAGAATTACCATGATACAAAAATTACCACGTGATTCCACATGTTCCTCTTTTACCATCTGAAGTATATCAAAATAAAATAACTTGTAATTCTCTTCGAACTATCGGTTTGGTTTGGCCAACTAGATTGGTTTTTCTTGCAATGGGAGAAGTGCTTAGCCTTGGGTTCAATCTTGCGGTGTTCTTTCCTAGTGATAGTAGGGGCAGCAAGGCAAGTATTGTATTGTTGCCGTCGAGGATAAAAAGATGGGGTTTACATCATATTGCTTGAGTTTATTCCTCTACATCATGTCATCTTACTTAATGCATTACTCTGTTCTTCATGAACTTAATACTCTAGATGCAGGCAGGAGTCGGTCGATGGGTGCAGTAATAGTAGTAGATGCAGAATCGTTTCGGTCTACTTGACACGGACGTGATGCCTATATTTCATAATCATTGCCTTAGATATCGTCATAACTTTGCGCTTTCTATCAATTGCTTGACAGTAATTTGTTCACCCACCGTATTATTTGCTATCTTGAGAGAAACCTCTAGTGAAACCTATGGCCCCCTAGTTTATTTTCCATCATATAAGTTTCCGATCTACTATTTTGCAATCTTTTACTTTTTGATCTATAAACCAAAAATACCAAAATTGTTTACTTTATGTTTCGTTCAGTTTCATCTATCTCTATTAGATCTCATGTTTGCAAGTAACCGTGAAGGGATTGACAACCCCTTTATCGCGTTGGGTGCAAGTTGTTTGATTGTTTGTGCAGGTATTGGTGATTTGTGAGTTGTCTCCCACTGGATTGATACCTTAGTTCTCTAACTGAGGGAAATGCTTATCTCTACTTTGCTGCATTACCGTTTCCTCTTCAAGGGAAAAAACAACGCAAGCTCAAGAAGTAGCACTGTCTTACGATCATGCAAAGCAATATGACAATGAATGCTCAAGTCATCTATATGATGATGATGGAAGTTGCATGGCAATATATCTCGGAATGGCTATGGAAAGGCCATAATATGTAGGTATGGTCGCTGTTTTGAGGAAGATATAATGAAGCTTATGTGTGATAGAGCGTATGATATCACGGGGTTTGGATGGACCGGTGAAGTTTGCGCCGCATCTCGAGGTGAGAAAGGGCAATGCACGGTACTGAAGAGGCTAGCAAATTGCAGAAAGGTAAGAGTGCGTATAATCCATGGACTCACATTAGTCATAAAAAACTCACATACTTATTGCGAAAGTTTATTAGCCCTCGAAGCAAAGTACTAATACTCACCCCTAGGGGGATAGATTGGTCGGAAAAGACCATCGCTCGTCCCCGACCGCCACTCATAAGGAAGACAATCAATAATACATCATGCTCCAACTTCTTAGCATAAGGAGAGACTATACGTGCATGCTTCCGGAATCACAAACCTTAACACCTATATTCTTACTAAACCACAATCATTCACTAGTACCTCCCACATATTATCATCTCTATATCGCAAAACTATTGCAAAGAATCAAACATATCATATTCAGTGATCTACAAGTTTTATGTAGGATTTTATGATTAACCATGCAAATGACCAATTCCTGTTGACTCTCTAAATAGATATAAGTGAAGCAAGAGAGTATAATTATTTCTACAAAAGACAGTGCTCACACTCTAATAAATATAGGTGAAGCAAAAGAGCATTCTACAAATAACGGTTTTCTATATGAAGAGAAACAGACAATCCAATCTTCAAATGATATAAGTGAAGCACATGAAGCATTCTATAAAGCCATACTCGAGAGATATTAGTGAAGTGCAAAGAGCATTCTATAAATCAACCAAGGACTATTTCATACCAGCATGATGCATTATTAAAAGAAAAATAAAAAGCACACGACGCTCCAAGATTTACGCATATCACATGAACAAAACAAAAACCGAAATATACCGATACTTGTTGAAGAAAGATGGGATGCCTTCCGGGGCATCCGCAAACTTAGACGCTTGAGTCTCCTTGAATATTTACTTGGGGTGCCTTGGGCATCCCCAAGATTGAACTCTTGCCTCTCCTCCTTCTCCTCATATCGAGACCTCCTCAATCTTCGAACAGTTCAGCCGCACAAAACTTAACAAAACCTCCGTGAGATCCGTTAGCATAGTAAAACGAATCACTACTTTAAGTACTATTGCAAACCCATTCATATTTTATTTTTGTATTATCCCTACTATATTCTAACTTCTACATGGCTTATACCACTTGATACACTGCATAGTTCCATCAAAACAAGCAAAACAATGCATCAAACACAGAATCTATCAAAAATAGGATAGTCTATTGCAATCTGAACTTTGACCATTCTTCTGTAACTCCAAAAATTCTGAAAAATTAGGACAAAACAAAACATTTGTGTGGTAGTACTGTGTAAAACTTTTAGAATTTTTGAATGTTCCAGAAAAAAATGTAAATTCACACACTACAGAAAAAGTTGTTGTTTTTGCACCGCACATACCAAACAAACAATCTAATCATCCTAGGCAAATCATGGCACATTACTTTTATAATACAATGGATTTATACAAGTGGATAATTTTTTTTGTGATAAAATTCCATGAAAAATTCTACATTGTTTTCATGAGCATGAACACAAGTGTTCAAGGTCGACCCTCACTTCTCCAATGCATAACCTTCCAATCGCTTCTCTTTTTGAAAAAGTTTTAAAGTTCCCCTCTATATTTTTTTGTTTTTAAAGTTTATAAAAGCACACAACAGAAGTAAATGACTCTCTAAAACTTTCGGGTTGTCTCCCTGGCATTACTTTCTTTAAAGCCATCAAGCTAGGCATAAAGTGCTCAAGTAATTAATGCACCCGGATCCCAAGGTATATCAAAGCCAATTTTAATTAACAATGATTTGTAATTTTGTAAAGAGCACAAAGCAACATATATCATGCAATGATGAAGCCTAACTCTCTTCCTATGCATTGGCATGTCATAAAAGAACAATTCTGGCACACATAATAAAGGCCAATACATAGCATAAACAATTTCTTGCAATTTTATTGTGTTGGAGACATTGAGAGGTGGAGATGTAGTTCCTCTCTCATAATAATTGCAAGTAGCAGCAGCAAGCACATGCATATTATATTCATCAAAATTATTATGTGCAATAGTAAAATGCAACCCATCAATATAATTCTTAATAAGAGCAAACTTCTCCGATATAGTGTAGTTGGGAGAATTCAAGAAGATAATAGGACTATCTTGTGTGGGTGCCATATTAAAAATTTAATGTTTAACATAAGGAACTATAGCATGTTCATCTCCATAAGCATAATTCATATTGGCATCTTGGCCACAAGCATAGCAAGCATCAAGTTCATCAAAAAGGGATATTTCAAATGATTCAATGGGATCATAACAATTATCATAACATTCATCCTTTCGTAAGCACGAAGGGAAATTAAACAATATATGAGTTGAGGAGTTACTCTCATTAGAAGGTGTCCACGGGTAGCTAATCCGCTCTTCCTCCATTTGTTCTTCGCTCTTCTCCTTATCTTTTTCATCTAATGAGCTCACAATTTCAGTAATTTCTTCCTCCATAGTTTCCTGCAAAATATTAGTCTCCTCCTGGACAACGGAGGAATCCTCCATATATTCTTTAACATAATAATTAGAAGCATAGTTTTCATTGCAATATTTAAGTATGGCTAAATTTTTATATTTGTAAAGAGTAATATCATACTGTTCAATCAAAGAAGCAATTTCGTGAGCAACCTTAAAAGCAACAAATTCTTCAATTTGTTCAACATCATAATAACTATAAACACCTTTAGCATAGGAAGATAAGACTCCATTAGCACTAAACTCACATTGATAGGGAAGGTGTTTCTTAGGGTCATCAGAACAACAAGTAAAATCATTTATTTCGCATAAATTCCAGGCATAGCAATACATAGTATTATTATGATGCCATAAAAGTTTCCCTTTTTGAGATAAGTAGTGTCGCACATAATAAGCATGCTCATTTAATGATCTTCCCTCAACTAAGCTAGTTGGGTTTTCAGCACGAGCATATAGGGATCGAAGATGATGCAAATAGAAAGCTTCAAGAGTATGATAGATTTTGGGTGGTTCTTCAACCATTGATTTAGCAGGTACAACTAATTTTTTTTGGTATTTTACGTTTCCACTACTGCAGGATGCTGCAAACGCAACACTACGATCAGAGACCCTTTGACAAAACTGTGTGCGATGCATTAATCGCAAATGGTGATGTAAAAAAACCGTCAAAAAAGATGCAAAACGTTTGCGATGAATGATACATCAAACACGGTTCAGATTTTAGTTGCGTGTGTGATGTGGGGCATACGGTTGATCCATACGAACTATTTGCGATGAGACAGAACAACAGAAACAGGCAACCAGATCAAGGTGTGTGCGATATACAGCATACAGTTCGCTCCGATGAACCGTTTGCGATGATCGAGGTGAACACAAATGATTGGGCGTAACAAGATGTGTGTGATACCCGGCAAACAGGTCGGTAATCAGAATTGTGTGCGATCATTATAGACAACCCATACGGTCTTTTTTTGTGAATTGTGTGCTCGTCAGGGCACACAGTTCAACAAACCAACCTGTTGGCGATAATGTAGAAGATCTCTATCGAATACGTATTACTAACCGTCTGCGATGAGATTGACAGGATAAACAGAGATAACAAATTAATATGATCGAACGGAAACAGAGATATATACAGTCTGCTTAATTTAGTCCTTCTTCATCTTGTTGTTGTTGTTGGATGGCCCCGTGACATCGTCTTGGCGAGGATGCTTCTTGCCGCTGACCGTTGAATTTTCATCGCCGCCGCCGTCGTCATCGTCGTTGCTGTCGTCGTCGTCCTCCTCCTCGTTCAATCATTCCTCCTCCTCATCATCATCGTCCTCTTCTTCCTCCTCCGACGGCTCCTCGTCTGTCTGGTTGTCGTCTGATGACTCCGAAGGCGGCGTCCCTTCCATGATCCGGATATAATCGAGGTCTGGGCTCGATGCCGGACTCATGGAAGACGAGCGAGATGATTCCGTTGTTGACCTATCATCGGGCGCCAGGCTGCTGGCCAAACTGTCGTCCTCGCTGTCGCTCGACATGGCTGCGGTCGTATAAAAACCGCGAGAAAGCGAGATTGCAGAGTGTGTGCAAGTGTGTAGCGCGGCCTGCTGGGGACGATGAAGATGATGGACACTTGACCGGGGTATGCAGAGAAGAGGAAATGCCAATTGAAGCGGGGGTTGATGTATTATCTAACGTAGGTGAGACATGGTTGCCGTTACATAACCGTATGTGATGTACTACCCTGTACATATAATTGAGTTACAGTGATACCGTGTAAACAGCCGCTCTGCGAATATCCGTCAAAAAATAAAACAGCCGCTCTGCATATAGAGATGACAACGGCGACCTAGGCAGCGGCTACCGGAGAAGAGGTCAATCCTCGGTCGGTGGGCGGTGGCGGCGTCATAGGAGGTCAATCCTCGGTCTACGGCGTGATTCGAGCACATCCATCGCGGTCGATGGCGGGATAGTGGAGGTCGAACTTCAAGCGGCAGCCGCACTAAGCTTTGCTCCTCGACCCTGCTGTCTCGGCATGCCGCCGCATCGCTCTTCTTTGTCTGCTGGTTGGAGGTCGCCGCGCGGCTAATTAATTAAGGTATTCTTTTCGTGAGTGGCTTAATTAAGGTATTCAATTCCTAAGGGTAGTGCTGTACTAGTACTCTGCGTGTAAATTGACTTGCCATTAATTTTTGTCATTGCACGTCTGGATAACAATATGGAGCGCCCTCGGTAATTATGAAAATAAAACCTTGTGATTTATGCATGCATGTTTGGGCAGCAGTTAATCCGTGTATTAATGTTGTTGTTTTGTTTTTAATTACCATTCGTGTGGTGCAGATGGAACGATCTCGATGGATGAAGAATCGGAGAACCGCAGATTTTATCAGTGGCATGACATAGTTCATGAATTTTGCTGAAAGTACAAAGAGGAGAATTGGTGATGCAGATTACATCCTGTGTCCATGTACTGATTGTGCCAATACAGAGTCACGTGAAGTTGCAGATGTCCAGTGGCACTTAGTATCTGGGGGATTCATGGATGGATATACATGTTGGAGCAGACACGGTGAAGAGGAGGTCATGGATGAAGATACCCAGGGCTGCGAGATGCCAAACCCCGATCAGTGTCACATGGATGTTGAATCTAACATCGGGGCAGAGGCGTCAAACTACCAATGGAACACCGGAAAGCCAAAATGCCCATTGGAAAACCAAGACGTCAACGCAGATGACGACGATCTTGATATGCCAGATTTTGCTGCTATGATTGTAGATTGCGAGGGACCAAAAAAGGATATGATTGGGTACAAGGATCTGCCAACCATTGATGTGGACTCGAAGAAAGAATTGTATCCAGGTTGCAAAAAGAAATATTCCAAGTTGAGTGCCACCCTGGCGCTTCTCAGATTTAAAGCAGCAAACGGTCTATCAAACAAGGGCTTCACAGAGATGTTAGGTCTTTTCAAAGAAATTCTTCCAGAAGATAATGTGCTCCCCAGAAGCACGAATGAAGCGAAGAAAATTGTTTGCCCATGGGAACTAGAAGTACAGAAGATACACGCTTGTGTGAATGATTGTATATTGTACCGTGGTGAGTATAAAGATTTGCGTGCATGTTCCACATGCAAGCATGCACGATACAAGCGCATGAGAGCAAAGGACAAGCACAAATTGGACGACGAGATCAAGACAGGAATCCCGTTCAAGGTTGTTTGGTACTTGCCTTTAATTCCAAGGTTGAGGCATTTGTTTGCAAACCCTAGAGAGGCAAAGAGGTTGCGGTGGCATCATGATGAGCGAATTGCGGATAAATATATGAGGCACCCGAAAGATGGGGCTCAGTGGGAATTAATCGACAACAAGTTTCAAGACTTTGCCAAGGATCCTAGAAGTATAAGGCTCGGGGAGTGTACTGACGGGATGAATCCTTTTGGCGATATGAGCACCAATCACAACACATGGCCGGTGCTTCTGTGCATATATAACCTAGCTCCTTGGGTGTGTAAGAAGAAAAAATACATTATGATGTCGATGATTATGCAAGGCCCGAAGCAACCTGGAAATGACATCGACATTTACTTTCAGCTACTGGTAGAAGAACTGCTGACAGTGTGGATAGATGCGCCTGCTGTAAAATGTTATGATGCTTACAGAAAGGAGATTTTCGATCCACATGCGATGTTGGTGCACACCATTCAAGATATGCCGGCATTAGGCAACACATCGGGGTAGAAAACAAAAGGGAGATGTAGGGTGTGTCACATGCATGGATAGGACACTACTAGAAAAAAAGGCTATAGCTAATATGGACATTAATGGCGCACCACGTATGTGGTGCGCCACTGCTATATAGCAGTGGCGCACCATGTACAAGTACGCCATTAGTGTCCATATCACTAATGGCGCACCACACCCACGGTGCGCCACTACTGATAATTTTTTTTTTCAAAACTAGTAATGGCGCACCAGGGGATAGTGTGCCATTACTAGTTAAAACTAGTAATGGCGCACCACACACTCCGTGCGCCACTACTAACAAATTTTTTTTTTACTTTTTTTTCAAAACTAGTAATGGCGCACCTGTGGATAGTGCGCCATTACTAGTTAAAACTATTAATGGCGCACCACAACTACGGTGCGCCACTACTAACAATTTTTTTTTTCAAAACTAGTAATGGCGCACCACATAACAGGTGCACCATTAGTAACCAGGGTTACTAATGGCGCATTCTTAGGAGGTGCGCCATTGGTAACCTGAGAGCAGCTAGATATTTTGGACAGCCACCTACCACACTCACTTTCCCCACTTCATTCTCTCCACCTCCTCCTCCAAGCTTGTCTCGGCTGCCTCCTCCTCCTCACCTCATTTGCAACATAGATTCACCCAAATTAAGTGGTTAAATTTCCTTTTTTTGATAGGTAAGTAAGGGGAAAGCTTTCTTTATGTTCTAGATCTACTTTTTTCTCCCTCCAACAACGTGCACATGCACTTTTTATGGCCTAGATCTACGTATGTTTGTGGTGTTGCATATGTTTGTGTTTGCAGGTACCGGTATTTGAAATGCGATAGTTGCCAATATTTTGCCGGAATGTTGATTCATTTCCGTTTCGGCGAGAATTTGGCACTATGCATTCTTTTTGGTCCTATTTTTAGGTAAAGTCATGCCAAATTTTTTTTGGTTCTAAAATATCGTTTTGCTCTACCCCGCAGGCGACCATGGTCCGCACGATGACCGAAGGCATCGTGAATAGGTTTTTGAGCTCCGCGAAGGCCGAGATCCTTCAAAAGAACGAGACGGAGATAAGATGTCCGTGTCGAAGATGCAAGCTGAAGAGCCTTATGGACCCAGATTCCGTACAGGTGCGGGACCTCCTGCTCTTGCGTGGTTTCATGGATGGCTATCGGTGGCAAGGTGATGAAGATGATTATGTAGTCGTCCATGGGGGCCGGGCAAGAAATGAGGAAGGGCAGCAATACAACCGCGGCGAGGGCGGGCGAGAAGACGAAGAATCTCCACGACATGATCACGAAGTAGATGCAGTACATAGTCATCATGTAGAAGATGCCGGACATGATGATGAGGAAGATCAAGACGAAGGGCATGATCATGAAGATGAAGATGCCGGAGCAGACGACGATGGACCATCGATGGGCTGGGTGCAGGACCCTCATATTCAAGAGCTGCTTCCCAAGCAGACGGATAACGCAAGTGCTGCCGCCCAAGAGAAAGCCAAGCTAGATCAACTGGAGATAGACGCGGTTACTCCATTGTATGAAGGATGCAGGCCCGAGGATACCCGCCTGAAAGTAACGCTCATGGCTCTGGAGATGAAGGTAAAACACAAAATGACCGACGCATGCTTCGACGAGAACATGTCATTCTGGCACGAACGTCTTCCCAAGGGGAACAAGTGCCCGACCAGTTTCGAGGAGGCAAAGAAAATCATGTGTCCTCTGGATTTACCGCACGTGAAATACCATGTGTGCATGAACAATTGGATCATTTATCGGGACGAGCACGCGGAGTCTACCATATGTCCGGTGTGCGGCGTCACTCGATACAAGAAGAGGAAGAAAGCTCCTCGAAAAGTGGTGTGGTACTTTCCGATCACTCCTCGTCTGCAGCGGTATTTCGCGGACCCTAAGGTAGCAAAGCTCCTGCGTTGGCACGCAGATAGGGAGGAGAAGAAGCGAGAAGATGACGGAAATAATCCGGAGATAAATAAAAAAGACAAGATGCTGAGTCACCCTAAGGATGCGAGCCAGTGGCAATCGTTGAACTTCGAACACCCAGAATTTGGGAACGATCCAAGGAACATCGTGCTGGGCGCGAGCACCGATGGAGTCAATCCGTTTGGCAGCCAGAGAAGCACACATAGCACCTGGCCTGTGTTTGTGTGGATGTACAACCTTCCCCCCTGGTTGTGCATGAAGAGGAAGTACATTCACATGAGTATGCTAATTGAAGGGCCGAAACAACCAGGGAACGACATCAATCTATATCTGGGGCTGCTGAAAGAGGAGCTAGACATGCTGTGGAAAACGCCAGCCAATACGTGGGATGCCGCAGAGAAAGAATATTTCCCTATGAGAGCCGCACTGCTCACGAAGGTGCACGACTATCTCGGTTATGGATATGTTGCAGGGCAGGTGGTCCACGGATTTTCTGGATGCGTCAGGTGCATGGATGACACAACGTATCGCCAGCTAGATAGAGATCCCGGGTCTTCGAAAACCGTGTTCATGGGACATCGAAGGTGGCTTCGCGACGATGACTCATGGAGAAAATGCAAGGATCTGTTCGATGGTGAAACCGAACCCCGAAGACGCCCGCGTACGAGGAGCGGCGAGGAAATAGACGAGCTGTTGAAAAATTGGAAAGAGTGCCCACCGCCGGGAAAGAAGCGAAAGGCGCCAGAGCCGGGAAAGAAGCGAAAGGTGCCAGAGCCGCTGCTGAAGGTATGGAAAACGAGGTCTGTTTTCTCGGACTTGCCGTACTGGAAGATCCTCCGTGTGCCTCACAGCCTTGATGTCATGCATATCACGAAGAACGTGTGCGAGAGTCTGCTTGGTACCCTGCTCAACATGCCGGAGAGGACCAAAGATGGGCCGAAAGCAAGGGCAGACTTGAAATCAATGGGCATCAGGGAGGAGCTTCACGCTAATGATGATGATGATGAGGCGAAGGACACGGAAAGTCGTCGCAAAGGCAAAAAGGCCAAGAAGATCGGAAATGACTGCCCTCCCGCGTGCTTCACTCTAAGTCAGGAGGAGATCGAGCAGTTTTTCACCTGCCTCATAGGACTAAAACTTCCTTACGGTTACGCGGGGAAGATAAGCAGATACCTAGACTCAGCGAAGCAGAAGTTCAGCGGGATGAAGTCTCACGACTGTCACGTGCTGATGATGCAGATACTTCCAGTTGCAATCCGTGGGATCATGGACACGCACGTCCGTGAAACGCTATTTGGCCTATGCAACTTTTTCGACGTCATCTCTCGGAAGTCGGTTGGCGTGAGGCAACTCAGAAGGCTACAGGAAGAGATCGTGGTGATACTATGCGAGCTTGAGATGTACTTCCCGCCCGCATTCTTCGATGTTATGGTGCATCTGCTGGTCCATATCTTGGAGGATATCATCCAACTCGGGCCGAAGTTCCTGCACAGCATGATGCCGTTCGAAAGGATGAATGGTGTCATCAAAGGATACGTTCGCAACATGTCATGTCCAGAGGGAAGCATAGCCAAGGACTTTCTGACCGAAGAGTGCATCTCCTACTGAACGAATTATCTAGGCATCGAGAACCCCGTTGGTCTGCCCATCAACAGGCACCTCAGCAGGCTCGCTGGATGGGGTCACCCTGAGGGTCGCTGCGAAATGCATGTCGACTTCGAGGGTCGACTCGCCGACTTTGAAAGAGCAAACCTAGTAGCGCTACAACACATAGACGTGGTCGATCCTTGGGTGGTAGAGCACAAAACCTTTATTGAGAAGGCGTACAATGACCGAGGCCAACAGAGGACGGACGGAGATATAATCAAAGAGCACAACTCATGTTTCACGCATTGGTTCAAGGAGAAGCTTCTGTCGTACCCTTTACATGAGGATTCCTCCGCGGAAGAAAAACTCATATTCGCCTTGTCACAGGGCGCCGAGCACAACCTGATGACCTATGAGGCATACGATATCAACGGCTACACATTCTACACCGAGGAAAAGGACATGAAGAGCGATGGTTATCAGAACTCCGGGGTAACGATGGAATCCTACACCAGTAACGACAAGGATAGATACTACGGAAGGATCGAGGAGATCTGGGAGATGAGCTATGCTGGAGAGAAGGTCCCGATGTTCCATGTCAGATGGGCCAAGAGCGCCCTAAAAGAAGACCGGTATTTCACTACCATGGTTATACCAGCCAAATCCAAGATCGCGGGTGCAAACGTCACCGCGAAAAATGAGCCATGGGTACTGGCTTCCCAAGTGGACCAATGCTTCTTCATTACCGACCCGTCAGAGCCCAGTCGTGTTGTCGTGAGGAGAGGCAAAAGGAAGATCATCGGAATGGATGGAGTCGCCAATGAGAAAGACTTCGACAAGTACGGTGACCCGAAGATGGAACATGACGACGATGATGAAGTACCATACACCACAAGAAGAAGCAGGACCACCCTACCTAAAGGACGTCCGTTCAAGAGAAGAACTCCATTTGCGAAAAAGAAGGGCAAGAAGATTGTGAAAAGATAGCTAGCTAAGATCGATTGTATTTAAATTGTAGTCTTCATTTCTCGATTGTATTTCGACATATGGAAATGACATTTCTTCTGTTCTAGTCCTCATGAATATTTATTTATGTTTATTCTGGTATTTATGTTTATTCTGGTATACCAATTTTTATTTAGGTTTATTCTGGTATTGAATTTGTAACTCAACAAAAAGTATTGAATTTGTTAATATTTTTTGAACTCATGAATATTTTTAAATTTCATGGGCACTTTTTGAATTCATGAGTATTTTTTCAAATTTGATGATATTTTTTCATATTCATAAATATTTTCAAATAACAAATTTTATGATATTTTTTCACATTCATAAATGTTTTCAAATTTGATCGTCATTTTCTAAACAATTATTAGATGCAACTAAAAATCCAAAAAAAAACTTACTAATGGCACACCCGGAGAAGGTGCGCCATTGGTATACGTATGTTTATGGCGCACCCCTAAAAGGTGCGCCATTGCTAACCTTCCCCCACTCGACTTGCTCCCCTCTCCCTCTGGCCTCTCTCCCTCCCTCGCCAGATCCACCTAACCAGACGACCCGCGCCGCCGTCCGCCCGCGCCCGCTCCACCGCCGCCACCCTGCCTCCTCGGGCCCCCCCTCCCCACTTGCCCCCTCGCGCTTCCCCTCGCCCTCTCCGCCCTCTCCTCTCCCCTAGAGCCCAGAAAGCCTCACCGCCGTCACCCCGTCTCCTCCCACCTGCCGCCAGACCGCCGCCACCGAGGAGCCGCACAACACCGGATCCACCTCGTCTTCTTCCTCGGGTCGCCGCCGTCTTCCTCAACTCCGGTCTCCGCTCCACCTCTGCTCCCTGGTTCAGTACACTAATCCTATTGTCTTTGACTACTTGATTTAACTTGCTGTACTTCCCACTGCAAGTTGATTTACTGAATATGCTACTCTAGTTCCCAAGAAGCCTGAACTGGTTTTCCTTAGCTATCGCCTTCATTTAGAAAATATTGGACAAGATCCCAAGAGACTTGGAGATATGTACAAGATCAGTCAGATAATAGCTTGTTGTTTAAGCATCGTTGCAGTCAAACTCTGGAATATTTACAACGAAAATGACCAAAGGTATGGCCAGTGCCATCAGGAAATCATAGGTGAACCAATGCATCATAGTGGAACACTAAACTCACAATTCCATCATATGTATCACCAATCTTCTTGAGAACTTGTAAAGAAAATTCTCTCCTCGGAGAAGACAAGCTTCTTCCCTCAATTACTTCAACTATCTAGAGAAATTAGCTCATTTGGTTGGTGTTCCGAGGCAATCTTTTAAGTCAGAGTCCAAACTGTCAGTGTAACTCGTAGCTAAGTGTCTGTTCTGTTCATTTGGTTGGTACAGCAAGTTAACTAGAAAAATTATGTCTACTAACATATGGAGTGGTACTATGAAAGTTGTTAGCTTCTAGCTACTATGGTCACTATAGCAAGTAACATATGGCACGGCATAGTCTTTGTTGTCACTATAGCAAGTAACCAGCTCTTAAACGTTAGGTTATTTCCTGTTCAAGTTTCCATCGTGTGATCAAGCTGTGAAACCAAAATGCATTGGCAGAAATCATCCAAACTTTTTTACTCTGTCATGTGCTGTGCTGCATCATTGCTAGTCTGAACTTATTCTGGTGGTCACTACTACTACTATGAAGTTGTGAGCTGCATTGGTTTTCCAGCTACTGTGTACTGCTATGAATGTATGTACTGGATTAACTTGTGATGCTGCTGTACTACTTGTGATGCTGCTGCTACTTGTGATTTTGTCAAGTGATGCTGCTGCTGCTACTTGTGATCTTCTGAAATGACCCCTTTCTCCTAAAATGTTGATTAATTTTCATTTCGGTTGAGAATGGGGCACTCCTAGGTCAAGAAAATTAGCAAAGGTCATGCCCAATTTTCTTGACCTAGAAGGTGCCCGATTCTCAACCGAAACAAAAATTAATCAGCATGTATCTTGACATCAAAACTAATCTCTGGTCAAAATGATGGGCTAATCATGATTAAATGATAGGATTAACCAAATTAGCGCATTGTTGTAGACGAAGGAAGGACTGTTTGAAGGTCCTACTAGCACATTCCACATTAACACCTTTGAAAGATAAACTAGAAATATGATGAGACCTGGACCATCATATAGTGAGGTCCAAAAGGAAATTCAGGCTAGGCAACTCACTGATGCAAGTGTCATGCTCTCTCATGTACAACATGTTGCTACCACCGCAGCCACACTCGTAGCTCCCCCATGTGTTCTCGCAGCTGCAGTCCTTGCACTGAAACAGATGATCAATTTTCAGCCCATGGATTAGTTTAGTATTTTTTCACACACTCAGACACCCTTGCTTGCCATGTGTGTTAGAGAGATAGTGAGAGGAGACAAGAAGAAGGGGGTTAGGAAGGGACTTGGACCTTAGCAACAACACACTAACAGGTTCCATCCCAAAACACCTAGGCAATATCACAAACATCTCTCAATTGTTCCTTGACAATAACCAACTTTTTGGCGACATTCCTCGAGAATTAGGTTATTTGGTCAACTTAGAGATCTTGTTCCTTGACAATAACCAACTTTTGACCAAACTATTTTCCTATTGAGAGCGAACATGGCCCACAACGATGAGGCCGGCGGTTTGGGCGGCAAGGCATTCTGGGAGCTGTCCCAGGAGATGGAGGAAGAACCTCAGCGCTATGAGGATGCCGCGAAAGACACCGATCCTGACTACACAACCCCTAGTGGCGTCAGGGATGACACCACTGATGGTGCCGCCGAGGATGCCACCACTGATGATGGCAGCGCACGCACAGATGGCAGCCAACCGAAGAGGCAACGGAAGGACCGGCGCCCAAACGTGCTCGGCACCATCAAGGAGGAATTTACTGAAGTGTCCTCCAGTGGGCATCCAACGGCGCCCAAAGAATTAGTCAAGGGGTACGCGGGACAGCTCGGGTGCATTCTCCGGAGCACCGTCTCGATCAACACCGAGAACCTAAGGCATCGTGACCGAGGGAATTTGCGCAACCTCCTCTTCATGAAGCTGCATGAACGATAAAAGTTCCCCGGTGACTGCGCAAACACACGCCTCTTAGGGAATAAAGTGAACAGTGCTGCCCTCACGAAGATGAGCACGGCCCTGGCTACTTGGAGAGCCGCGGTGAAGACTAGGTTTCTAAGAGGTGATAGTTATGAGAAGATCAAGGAGAAAAATCCTTCGATCAGCGAAGCTGACTACCTGGAGTTCAAGATCAAGTGCGAGAGCAACGCATCCGAGGAATCAAGTCAGTGGGGGAAAGATATGCGGGACTTGAACTTAGGGGTCCAAACACTCGGTCCCGGCGGTTACAGAGTGGCGGAACCTATATGGGACAAGGAGGACGCGGAGCGTGCCGAGCAAGGCCTACCGCCCCGCTTCGATAAATACCGTGACAACCAAACCAGGAACTATGTCAGGACCCGGTACAAGGTGGACCCGGTAACAAAGGAGCTTACCACGGATGCGAAGACCAAGACGCTTGAGCTTGTTCTGGTAAGGAATACACCCCCGCGTAATTAGCTCCATATGGTTGCATTCTAATTAATGAAGCCAAATTTCTAAATGGTTCACGTTCCTTCCGCAGGAAACTGAAAGCAGTAGCGCGGGGTCGTCTAAGAGCTCCCCTTGGGACACCACTTTAAATAGGGCGTTGAACATAATGAAACACAAGGATAAGCTCAGTAAGCCGTCGTCAGCTGGTCGTGTGGCCGGCAAAGGCTTGTCCACGAAATGGTCGGATTACTATACCGTTGGGCGAAAGGAGAGAAAGACCAGCTCGGAAAGCCAGGAGCGCGAGGTTCAAGAACTCAATGCACAGGTGGCGCGGATTCCGGAGATAGTCGAAGAGCAAGTGCGAGACCAACTGGGAGTGACGATCACCGCCATTGTGCCTACCTTGATTGAGGGGCTGCAAGCGTGGATGGCGGGCGGCCAACAGGGGCCGCCCCCGATTCCCAGCTTCACGGGCAGCAACTCGCACAACGCGCCGGCGGCGCTATTGGTGTCTCCGCCGTCAGCGCCGGCATTGGAGCTTAATGCACCCGTGTGTGGGAAGAATACGCCGGCCGGCACGTCGGCAGCAAGCGGCCCCTCCGTCACTTGCACGACCGCCATTGGTGGTGCCTTGACATTAGTCGAGCTCAACGCCATCACGGTAACTAATTAAGCCTCTCGGCCGATGACTTCATCTCCTTGCCTTTGACTGGGCATCCCTGACGCCCTACATGTTTTCGTAGGGCGCCGCCGACGTTCCATGCACTCTCCTGCACTTCGTGGACGGCCAGTTGATCGATGTCGCCAAGGCCAGAATCGTTCAACCGGGCAGCCGCGTGTGCCACGGTAATCCGATGCCACCCACCGTGTATAGGGTTCAACTGGTTCGGGTGCTGCCGGGCTGCGACGACTTGTTACCTCCGTTTCGACCCCCTGGGGCCGACGAAGATGATGTGATGACCCTCAGCGCCTGCTTAAGCTGGCCCCTGCTTTGGCCGAAGAGCCAGATTTGTTTGGGGGCGGGGGACACCACCCCACAGACAACACCGCCAGTCGTGCCGGCGCCAAGCCATGGCAAGACCGCCGCAACACTACCGGACATGCCGGACATGCATATGGCACAAGATCCGGACGACGACGACGACGACGGTACATTTACCAACGTCGATAAGTACTTCAACGAACATGGGTACGGTGACGAATTCTTGGGGCCTCCTTCTCCAGAACCCAATCCTGCAAAAGACGATCGCGATTTAGCTGGTACGGCGGAGAAACCCAATTGCAACAGGCATTGTCTGGCGTTCAGTTCTCAGGAGACGCCTCCAGCTGCCGCCTTCACCGAGCCTCAGATAGCCGAGGTGCGAATTATTATCAGCCCCAACACACTCAAGAAGGCGGTCTCTGAGCAGAACTCGATCCCATTACAGCAGAAGAAGAAGGGACGGAAAAGAAAGAATAACAAGCAGGGTGCGAGCCAGCCGGCACCGAGTACGATCCGTGCTCAGGACGGGCCACCTTCACCTAAGGTTATCTCGAGGAGGGTGCATGTGGCGGGTAGGCCGATGCTACCGACTAATCTGCTCAATGCTGCAATCGGTGCTATGCGGAGTCTGCATGACAGTGTTCTTTCTTTGGAGAAGCGGCGTCTCTCCGAGAATGATGTGGCATACCCGGTTTTCATGGCCAAGGTGCCAGAGGGCAAGGGCTTTGTCGATAGCACCATCGGGGGTATGATCGTCCTGCGGTTTGATGACATCTTCGCTATGTTTAACCTTCATCCACTGCACTACACCTTCATTCGGCTATTTTCGCTGAGTATGGAGATGCGGATCATTAGAGACAAGACCCCGGACATCGTGATAGTCGACCCCTTCTATATGCGTGCCAAGATCTTGGGCAGCGCTGGGGACCGGCAAGTCGCGAGTTCATACCTCGAAGGCGTCATTCTGGCAAACCCAGATAAGGATAACTTCCTCGTGCCTTACTTTCCCAAGTAAGTCATCCCCTCACCGCCTCGTAACATATGATTTCTTAGATTTCGATCATTCTTTTTTTTTCTAACATTCCGTGTTTTGTGCAGTGACACACATTGCACACTCATCCTCTTAAGCCCGAAATATTCCACGGCCACGTATTTCGACTCGGACCATTAGTCCAAGAAAGACTACACAAATATCAAGAAAGTTCTTGATGAAGCTCTTCCCAGCTACGCCAGATCTAGAGGCACCTTCAGCAGGCCAATTCGTAGGTACGGCAAGCACGTGTTCACCCACAATACGACATTCCCCTGCGTCAAGCAGCCGCCTGGCGGTCAGAAGGATGCCTAGCTACTACGCCCTCCATCACATGTAGGCGATCGTACGGGACCATAATCACCTTCTGCTACCAAATAATCTCAAAGATTGGGCCGCACGCTTGTCGGCAATCCAGGACGCGGACATCAGACAAGAATTCTTTCGCATCCAGTCGGAGTTTGCGGAAATCATCCATCAAGATGTCCTTCGTACCTCGGGGCAGTTCTACCTCAGATATCAACCGTCCAACAGTGAGATAGAAACAACACTACAAATGCAGGCTGACAACGCCCGCGATTTCATGACCATCACGAAAGACGGCGGCTTCATCCACGCTCCGGTCCCTGAGTCGAGTCGAAAGTAGTGATGCTATGTAGTTCTGAAATATCGATTAGCTCATGTTGTAATTAAACTTTAATGAACTTGTATGTCTCTTTAGTTTGGACAGTCATTCAACTTATATGTAATCGATGCTATTTGTTAGTAGGACCATGAATCGTGCTATTAATGTGTTGCTTTTCTCTTCCGATCCTTTTGTTGCATACTTATATATTGCTTATGTATTGTCTGTGAATTGCTACTAACGTTTTGTTTGTCTAGTGCATAGAGATGCTGTCGTATGTCGTGTACAAGGGTAAGGTTCCCGGAGTCTACTACGACTGGGAGGAGTGTCAGAGACAGGTTCACCGTTTCAGCGGTAACAGTTACAAAGGGTACACCACTAGGGCGGAGGCGGAAGCTAGATACGCGCGCTATCTAGCGGGAGAGAGGAGGGAGCGGAGGAGGAACCAGATGAACACCAGTTTCATTGCGATGATGCTCATCGTGACCGCAACTCTCTTCTATGTGATGGTAGTTTAGATATCGACTTGTAATGTGAAGACAAACTCGCTACTCGCGGTCTCGAGACTTGTCATGTTCTAACTTTGTTCGGTATTTTGAATTCGGAGACTAATATGATTGAATTTTATTCGGAGACTAATCTTCTATTGTATTCGATAAATCTATTGTTCATATGTTGTGTTGTCTATATTCTGTGCAGTAATATATTTTGTAACCTGTGCAAATATCAGAAAAGAAAAAAAAAATTCCTAATATTCATACTAGTGGCGCACCATACTGCACTTTAGTGGCGCACTGCAATAAACACACTAGTGGCGCATTATCAAGAAGTGTGCCATTAGTAACCCAGAGCACAAGGTAAATATGGCCCCCTAGGAGGCATATTAATGGCGCACCGTTTGACATATTAATGGCGCATTGCCAGGTGCGCCACTATTGTCTGGTATACTAATGGCGCACGAGGGGTGCGCCATTAGTATTTATTACTAGTGGCGTGATAATAGTGGCGCACCTATAGTGCGCCATTAATGGCCAAAACAGGTGCGCCACTAATTAGCCTTTTCCTAGTAGTGGGACAGCTAGCAGATTTCTTCCCAACTCGCGCAAAACCGTGTATTTGCGTCATCGTAGGTTCTTACGGAGAAATCACGCATAACAAAAGATGAAAGCTGAATTTGATGGTACGACAGAGGTAGATGTGGGCCCAAGACCCTATGATGGGGAGGTGGTCCACAACATGTCTAAACAAATTAATGTTGTGCTTGGCAAGAAGCATGCTTTGACGGTGAAACAAACACCCAAGGTCAAGTGTTTAAGAAGAAATCGGTGTTCTAGAAATTACCTTACCGGGAAATTCTACGTGTACGTCACTACATCGATGTCATGCACGTAGAGAAGGACGTATGTGAAAGCATCCTTGGTACTCTGCTCAAGATTAAAGGTAAAAGAAAGGATGGTGACGGTTCACGGCTCGATATGCTTGCTGATCAATCAAAACGCAAGAGTGAAGCAGAAGATGATGACAAATTCATCAAAGCTCGCCAGAGATACAATTTCAGTACAAAAGAAGCAACACAGTTCTTCACCTATTTGTTGTCAGTTAGGACACCCTCTTCCTACACCACAAACATCAGAAGTCTCGTGGATGTGAGCTCAGGTAAAATGAAGTTGGACACATGAAGTCACATGATTGCCATGTAATGTTGACACAAATCCTCCCGGTGGCCATCAAGAATCTGATGGACAAAGATATAAGAAACACACTCCTTGAGCTCTGTGATTTCTTCAACCAACTACGGAAGAAAGTTGTAGATCCTGAAGAGTTAGATCATATGCAAGATGATATTGCAAGAATATTGTCCAACCTAGAGATGTTTTTACCACCGTCATTCTTTGATGTCATGGTCCATCTCACTGTGCACCTTGTCGACGAGATAAAGTATTATGGTCCTGTGTTTCTTCGCAACATGTATCCCTTCGAGCGGTTCATGGGAATACTGAAGCGCTTTTGTCGAAACGGAAACCATCCAGAGGCAAGCATCCTACAAGGTTATAT
Source organism: Thinopyrum elongatum (assembly GCA_011799875.1). Classification (NCBI taxonomy): domain Eukaryota; kingdom Viridiplantae; phylum Streptophyta; class Magnoliopsida; order Poales; family Poaceae; genus Thinopyrum; species Thinopyrum elongatum. Next base: position 31,566,376 of record CM022298.1, read on the forward strand.
CGCGGAGGAGGTGGTTGAGTTTTGCACCGAATACATGAAACAAAGACCTATTGGTTTGCCCCTCTCTCGCCTCGAGGGAAGGCTGAAAGGTAAGTCGGTCCTTGCTGGCACGCAAATGGCTACACCCGGAGAATTGGCAGAGAAAGCCCATTTCACGGTACTGCTTACCAGCCCAGTTCTCCGCGCTTATGCCGAAGAACACTTGGCGGAGATACGCCAAAGCTTCTTACCAATGGTGCCTTCATCGGATGTGGAGATGAAGGAGCACACTAAGAACTACGCCGAATGGCTGAAGAATCGTTTGGCACAAGGATCCATCGATGACATTGCTGTGTGGTTGGCACAAAAGCCATCACCTACGGTGTTGACGTACCAAGCATATGACATAAATGGATATACGTTCTACACTGAGGAACGTGATGAGAAGACCTCATATCAGAACAGCTCTGTTCGAATAGAATGCATGACTGTAGATGAAGCTGATAAAAGGGTATACTATGGAACCATCAAAGAGATTTGGGAGCTTGACTATGTGAAAGTTAAGGTGGCATTATTCAGGTGCGCAAGGATCCCTCTTGGTCATGTAAAGGTTGATGATTACAAGAAGAGTTGTGTTAATAGGACAACGATGGCATATCACACGGACCCGTTCATTCTTGCCAGCGATACTACCCAGATTTTCTTTGCGGAAGACCCCTTGCGTAAGAACTGCCATGTAGTGATGCATAGGAAGAGGAGGGTACTGGGTGTCGAGTATGTTGCCGATGAGGACGAGTACGATGAATTTGCTGAGTTGTCAGCCAAGGGATCACGCACCCGTGTAACAGAGAAGCGTAAAATCATCAGAAAACCCAAGTTCATCCGGGGTCAATGTAATGATCCCAGTTCCCCCATGTATATGGGACTTAAGCCGTAAGACTAGTCTTTATGCCTACCCTGCAACTTAATTCGTTTAATTTAGAACTGTCGTGTGTACTGAATTTGTGAGTTATACCCGGTTTTCTGTTGATGTAAGAACCGTTAATATGTTGACCTTGATATGCTGTCAGCTCAGGCAATGAATATGAACTATTTATTATTACTATTATTATTATTATATCATAGAGGTAGCACACTCAATTGATCTCACTACAGTATGTGTGAACAAAAATATGCAATCTGGTTTGCGAATAGCACACGGTTCGTTCATGAAAGCCGTGTGCCGACCAAACCCCGCGCGCGATCTGAGTCGTGCTTTCTGATTGGCCAGAACACAAACCCCACGGATCGTACGTCTGCACCGTTGGATGCTCCCAGATCGAATGGCGATCCTCATCCCTTTCAACAGCACATGCAGTTTCGGTTGTAATTTTATTTTTATGCACAAAATGGACGTTAAACTCAAAAAATGTCTTAAATATAGCTAACGATACCTGAAATGTGCCAGAAAATCAAACCTGTGGTATAATGGTGATTGCGTACCATGGAAATTTTTATGAGGCCAAACGATGAAGTCACCGGCCACTGGAATTTGAATTGATACTTCTCCCTTTGGAAGCCATGATCCTTCATGTGAGATGCTCCAGTTTGGAAGGAGCGATCATCAAAACTTGTGCCAAACTTTGCCAATTTTTTTCACGGGGTCGTGAGAGCACACCACGGGCACACATCAATTTTGATGATGTCCGGACTCCAACTGAATTTCCTGTAATTAAAATACCAACTAGGCCTACGCTAGTGGCCGCACCTCGCGGCCGAAATGTTTGAAACTTCTCCACGCTTCTCGGACAAACGGATGAAAACTCGCAAAGCGACGCACAAATGATTTGTACACCTTCTTTGCTAAGGGTGGCCATAGTGGGGGTATCATAGCCGGTATCATGCACTCGGGAATAGCAAATATGATGATGTGGCAAGGAATTAAATAAGGGAAAGTGGGTTAGAGTAACATAGGTAGATACCGTCACATAATAAATGCTATACTACTTTGTGTCAAGCATGGCCATAAATACGGTCTTCTATGATACTTTGCACTATGAAGGTACGTACGTAGTATCATAAGCATGATACTAGTATATGATACTCCCCACTATAAGGCTGGCCATAGTGGTGGTCTCATAGCCGATATCATGCACTCGGAAATAGCACGTACGCTGATGTGGCAAAGAATTAAAGAAGATAGAGAGGGTTAGAGTAACATATAGGTAGATACCGTATCATGTTAAATGCGATGCTAATTTGTGTCATGCATGCCAATAAATATGATCATCTATGATACTACTCTATTATACTATGCACTATAATTAAAGGTAGTATCATACACTAGTATCATATATATGCATGATACTAGTATATGATACTCTCCACTATGAGTAGCCTAAGTATAGCCTAACTAAAACACCCACATGTAGTTGTAGTAGGGTTTTTGACTTTATATGCACTAAAATGCAAGGTAAGTGCAAAGAATGACTTAAACATAGTAGACGAGACCTGAAATGGGCCGGAAAATCAAACAAAGGGTATAGCCGCGATTGTTTACCATGTTTTTTCGAGGCGGAACGATGTAGTAACTGACGATTTGGAGTACAAAGTGTCGCGTCTCCTTTTGGAAATTATGATCCTTCTTGTGAGATGCTCTGGTATGGAAGGTGAGCACCAAAAGTTGTGCCAAACTTTACCAATTTTTTTCCATGCGATCGTGAGAGCACGCCACAGTGACACAATGATTTTCGTTATTTTCCAGACTCTATATGCATTTCCTAAAATTAAAATACCAACAAGGCCTACGCATCTGACCGCACCCTGCGGCCGAACTATTTGAAGTTTTTTCTTGTTTCTCGGACAATGAATGAAAAATTCGCAAAGCGACACACAAATGATCTTGCTAACACCCATGTGTAGTAGCGACTATATATATGTGTGTGTGTGTGTGTGCAAAAAATGACTCAAATATAGCAAATGAGATCTCTTTTTTTTGCATATTCAAAGTTTGAAATTGCTAGCCAGGCCTGCCGCGTAGTAAAATGTACCAGAAAATCGAACCATAGGGTACAATTGTAGGAGATATGCTCTAGAGGCAGTAATAACAGTTATTTTGTATCTCCAAGTTTGTAATAAATGTTTATGTTCCATGCTATAACTGCTATGATTCTCGAGTCTGCAATAACACGAGGCTCGGAGGGAAACTCTTATGCACGTGTGGTATAATAAACGGTAAAATGTATTCCTGGTCTTGCCTCTAAGACTGGCTCAAGTATTGCATGATGATCCTATTTTCCTGATCATGGGCATGGATGTGCTGGCAATTTTTGAGGGCACATTGTTAGTAGAACACTTGTGTTGAATCGACCCAGATTGATGTTATGCTATGAGTTTCTATCGTTACAAGTTTATGGTTTATAACACAGAGATAGTTAATGTTTGCATAATTCCTTAGACCATGAGAGTATCAAGTTCCTTCGTACTTGCTTTGTGAACTTTGGGGTTTGTTAAACGTCATCCGTAACTGGGTGGCTATTACGGCGGCTTACGGGTTCACGGAAAAGTATGGCAAGTAACGAGATAGCTCAAGATTGGGATTTGCTCCTCCGACGATGGAGAGATATTCTCGGGCCCTCTCGGTGTTACGGTATCCATCATCGTCTGGCCAGACACCTTGTGATTTGATCACTGGGATGCAGAAAACACGGAAACGAGAAAAGAGAACAAAACCGGTAACGAGGTAACTTGCATAGTAGACAAATTTGTTGATCCACGGGGATGCAATAAATCTCACCTCGGGTGTTTGTGACATATTGCGAAGCAACAGGAATAGCACACGGCAACTGGAGGTTCACTCGAATATTCATTCGTGTGGGTATAGGGTTCAATATGGGTGTCCACGGCTCCGATGTTGATCATTGATCGGAAGGGGTTCCGGGTCATGTCTATACTTTACCGAACCTATAGGGTCACACGCTTAAGGGTCATCTATCTGCTGAATACTAGACAGGGAGTCTGAGAGAAAATCACCGAAAAAGTTTCGGACACCGAAAAAGTTTCGGACAGCGGAAAAGTTCCGCAGAGAAAACACCGGATGAGTTTCGGTGAAACTGAAAAGTTGTTTCGGGGTATTCCATTTAGTCAAATTGATGTCGGGACTCCCCTGATAATTCTTGGAGGGTGCAAGAATTATTCTGGAAATTTTCTGGAATTTTCGGGGATGAAAACCAGAAATGTTTTGGAGCTGCCGGAACCACTTCAGATGCTTTTCGCAGATGAAAATCACTAATTTGGAATTGTTCCAGAACGCGTTGAAAATTATTTTAGTGGGTACTGGAATTGTTCTAAGCCCACATAAATATTTTGAGTTTGAACGGGCGCTGAAAAATGTCGTCGTGAATAGTGAAAGTGCTTTTTGGGATATTTTTGGAGAGCCACCTTTTAGGACTTTTCAAAGCTTCTAGAAGGGAAAGGCTTGCAAGGGAAGGAACCCCATTTCGGGGGGCCCCCAAGGGGTGGCCGGCCACATGTGGTGGAGCTCCATGGAGCTCCACATGGCCTCCCATTATGACCTAAATGCCCATGGGGTGTGACCTAATGCATGGGTTTTTGGTAATTTTTGGACGCACACTACCCCTTGGCTTTCCTATAAATAAAGGAGGTGAGGGCTGCCATCTCTTCATCCCTTGCTCTCATACACATGGTATGCTTTGCTATCTCTCTCTCTCCCTCCCACGAAAAGAGTTTTTCGTAGAGCCGAAAGGCTGTCTGGGTTCCGGTAGGAACTAGTTCTGGACGGCGAAGCCCTGCCGGATAGCTGACACCGTATGTGAGCAACCCCGTAGAGAGGTCGTAGTTTCGATCCTTTTTGCCTGAGGGGCTGTTCGAGTGCCCTCCCAAAGGGCTGTACGAATCTTTGTTCGAGTTTCGAGGGTCCTCCCAAAGGGCTGTCCACGACATCGTCCGGGGGACTGTCCGACCGCCTCCCGAAGGGCTGTCCGGCGAGGGAGTACATCCTCGCGGTTGGGAGGTTGTAAATCCTAGCTGCGGGGAACTGCACCGACGATCTACACCGACTCTTCTTCCGCTGCGCTTCGAGTCGGTACGGATCAGATCAAACCTTGTATGTAGTCTCCATAGTGGTCCTCGGCATGCTCGCTATACCAAAAAAAATTATTTTCTGTCGTGTTCCCCTACAACAATCGTGATTTCTTACCGTGGAAAAAACATTGGAGGCGAAACGATGAACTCATGTTTTCATTCAAACAAAAATATGCTGTTAGTTAATGTAAATGTTTTCAAATAGCACACGGTTCACTCACGAAAGTCGTGTGCCCACTAAACCATGGCAGATGCCCCCTGCCACTCGTGCGATCTGAATCATGTGTTCTGATTGGCTAGAACCTAAACCCCACGGATCGTATGTCTGCACCGTTGGATTCTCCTTGGTCGAACGGCAATCCTCATCCCTTTCGACAGCACATACAGTTCCGGTTGTGATTTTATTTATATCCACAAATTGCACGTTAAATTCAAAAAATGTCTTAAATATAGCAAACGATACCTGAAATGAGTTAGAAAATCAAACCCGTGGTATAATGGTGATTGCGTACCGTGGAAATTTTTATGAGGCCAAATGATGAAGTCACCGACCACTGGAGTTTGAATTGACACGTCTCCTTTTGGAAAGCATGGTCCTTCATGTGAGATGCTCCGGTTTGGAAGGAGCGATCATCAAAACTTGTGCCAACTTTTCCAAAAATTTTCCCTGGGGTCGTGAGAGCACGCCACGGGCACACACTGATTTTGATGATGTCTGGACTCCATCTGAATTCCCAGTAAATAAAATACCAACTAGGCCTATGCCAGTGGCCGCACCTCACGGCCAAAATGTTTGAAACTTCTCCCCGTTTCCCGGACAATGGATGAAAACTCGCAAAGCGACACACAAATGATTTGTGCACCTTCTTTGCTAACTAACACCCAGATGTAGTTGTAGAACGGTTTTGAATTCAATTATATGCACTAAATGCAAGGTAAGTGCAAAAAATGACTTAAATATAGGAAAGAGACCTGAAATAAGCCAGAAAATCAAACCTAGGGTATATACGTGATTGTTTACCGTGAAAAAAATTCGAGGCGGAACGAGGTAGTCACTGACGATTGGAGTCTGAAGTGCCGCGTCTCCTTTTGGAAACTATGATCCTTCTTGTGAGATGCTTCGATTTGGAAGGTACGAGCATCAAAACTTGTGCCATATTTACCAAAAAAAATTCCATGTGATCCCGAGAGCACACCACGGTGACACACCGATTTTCGTATTTTTGGACTCTATATGCATTTCCTGTAATTAGAATAACAACAAGGCTTACGCCTCTGGCCGCACCCTGCGGCCGAACTGTTTGAATTTTTTTCCCGTTTCTCGAACAATGAATGAAAACTCCCAAAGCGACACACAAATGATCTTGCTAGCTAGCAACCACGTGTAGTTGCGACTATAGCAAACGACTCAAATATAGCAAACGATACCTCAAATGCACGAGAAAATCAAACCACAGTGACACAATGGTGATTTCTTACCATGGAAAACAATTTGGAAGCGAAATGATGAACTCTTGTTTTCATTCAAATGAAAATATGCTGTTAGTTCATGTAAATGTTTTCAAATAGCACACGGTTCACTAATGAAAGCTGTGTGCCTACCAAACCGTGGCCAATGCCCCCCCTTGCTGCGTGCGTGATCTGAGTCGTGCATTCTGATTGGCCAGAACCCAAACCCAATGGATCGTACGTCTGCATCGTTGGATGCTCCCGGATCAAACGGCAATCCTCATCCCTTTTGACAGGAAATGCAGTCCGGCTAGGATTTGATTTATATGCCAAAATGCACGGTAAATGCCAAAAAATGTCTTAAATATAGCACACGAGACCTGAAATGCGCCAGCAAATCAAACCCGTGGTATAATGGGAAAAATTTAGAGGCAAAACGATGAACTCACGTCTTCATATCAAAATTAGTATGTCTTCATTTCAAACGAAATTATTCTCTTTGTGCACATGAGCGCTTAGAGGCAACCGTTTTCATAGGCCTTTCCACGCGCCGACCAGGGATATTTTTCACCCTTTTCACCTAGTCCGCCAACACCCCCCACAGCTCGCCCGCGTTTCACTCAACTAGTCCACCCAATCTCCATCGCCAGCTGCCCCCTCCCCCAGATCCACAGCAGAACCCTCTCCGGCGCCGGCGTGCTCACCCCGGCCGTGTGGCCGCTCTTCGGCGTCAAGCCTACCTCCACTGCCGTTCCCAACACGCGGCAGCCCGTGCCTCGCCGTCTTCGTTTGCTCGCCAGCCACCCTCGAGCATATCGATCCTGTAACCCTCGCCTCTCCTGTGGTCCGGTCGTGTTTACATTAACAAACCTGTTAGTTACTGCTCTCCATCGCGGTGAGGCATATTTCCTTGCAATCCCTCTTCCTATTTCATTTCGTATGTTCCCAAATTGTATTTGTTCCAATAAGTTACTGCCGATTTACAGATCGTGGGCGCCCGAGTCACACAAACTTAACAAATAAGCCGTACATTTTCTAAATTATTTCATGACATGTTTAGACAGCTTGATACCAAGTTGTTAGTTTTATGCTTATCCTCCTTTCCTCAGTTTCACATGTGTTCTCTGTAGATGACGAATAGCATCGACAACACTCATGCTTCAGGCGATGTATCTTCATCTGATTCCGACAACCCTAGGTCTTCAGCAGACGGTGAGTTATCAAGTAATCTTGAACGGGAAATAGCTGCAGCAATTACCCTTCCGGTCAGGACACGGAGGAACGCTCCAAGGAAGCCCACACACCAGCCTAAATGTGTATATGAAGTAACCGAGATCGATATAAAGTCTTGGGCTCCAACTAAACCAGATAAAGCACGCAAGAGGTTCAGGAGTGTGTGTGGATTTGTTGGCAGGGCAAGGCTCAACATTAATCTGCCGGGGTTTCGGAAGGCTGACAAAGAAACACGGCAAAGGATAGTCCAGGAGATCATGGATTACTTCAATGTTCCAAAGCAGTGGAGAATGCAGGTGGAACACGCTGCACTGAAGAAGGCTAGGGATGCTTGGAGAAACTGGAAGCACGTGCTGTACAAGAAGTACTTGAGTGAAGGCAAGGACCCAATCCCCGCATACCCCCAAATTACAAAGGCAGACTGGGCAGAATTCAAAAGGGTCAGGGCAACTAAAGAGTTTGCTGAGAAGAGTGCCAAGCAATCGGAACTTCAGAAGAAGAACACACACCCCCACCGTATGGGTGTGGCAGGATACTACGGCATGAAACCGATATGGGACCAGGAGGACAAAGAAGCAGTAGCGGCGGGTGGGAAACCGACCTTTAGTGAAATCAGGGGCGAACGTGCCAGAGACTACATGCGGGCACGTGCAAGGAGGCGTGATGACGGAACTTATTACTTTGAAAACTCACGTGACGAAGAACTGTATCAAGTGATGTTAAAGGCTTCCAAGATCCCTGGAAGGTTCTACAGGAAGTCAGGGCCATGTGACATTTGGTCCGATGCTCTAGAAACAAGAGAGCCCCTGGCCGTGCAAGGGGTATAGGTGTTAATGTCCCGCACAAGAGGGCTTTCACACTCAGCAAAGAAGAGAGGCTCAGCATGAAAAAAGCGAGGAGTGAAATGAAGCAGAATGAATTGTATGAAAGGTTGAGGAAGGACATTTATCCGGCTGTTTGAAAGGATATTGAGGAGTCAATGATGATGCATAAGACTCTAACACTGACAGATAGCCAACAGATGGGAGGGGAGGCGGGCATGGAGGATGCTGCTTATTGTGCGACAACACCGCACAGGAGTAGCTGTGCATCAGCTGACCCCAGCGACACTAAGACTGCAGCTGCTCATGATGATGCTATATCTAATCTATCTGGAATGAAATAGACAGACTAAAGGGCGTGCTTACACATTATGAAGGTACATTAAAATGTGCAAAAACCTGGGTTTGCCCACCCTTCTTGGAAAAGGGCCTCTTGTTGGACAATGTGCCATTGAAGCCGGGCTGTGTGAAGTGCTACGTGACTGAAGTAAAGACTGGATTCAATGAATTTGCCCTGAAGAATGTCCTAGGAGACTTTGATGAGCAAAGGACCTTGGGAGAAACATTGTTACATCACATCCAGTGGCCACGAAAGGAAATAGAGTTCATCGATGAGATCCCTGAAGCCCCGCCAAGAGGAACCAATGTCGCCCCTCAACCGGTGACGCTCTCCTTGCCACAGCAGCTCTCGCATGCTTCCCCCAATGAACCTAATACTTGTAATCCGACGGCTGATGCATCAGCCTGTGATCAGCCGGCCCGACTTTGTGTCGTACAGGCCATGTCATCCTCCGCCCCAGAGCAGCCAGTGGCAAGGCCTACAACTGCTGAAGACGAACCACCGGTTCAGATGCCGGCCACTCAAGCAGCGGGGGGAGACCCAGCTGCAGCACATGCTCAGCAGACCAACCTGGTGGAACGGACTGCTAAGCAGTCTGAAGCTTCGGAACCGCCTGCTAAGGAGTCTGTAGGTCCAGAACCGACTGCTCATCAGTCCGTCAGTCTGTAGCCGTGTGATCAGCATACCAATGCGTCAGCACTTCCTGCTCAGCAAACCAACGCGTTGGCACGGCCTCCTCAGCACACCGACAAGTTGGCACCACCTATGCAGAAACCCGACATAGCTTCAACGCATGGTCAACAGTCCGATGATTCTGCTCCTACAGCCCAACAGTCCGTCATAGCAGCACCGCCAGCTCAGCGGTCCGGCATAGATAAACCGTCTGCTAAGCAGTCCGTCGAAGCTTCACCGTCTGCTCGGCAGTCTACCTTGTAGCCAACCAGAAGTTCTGCCAGAAATGCTTCAAGTACAATGAAGGAAGCGGCCAAAAAGGCTGCACCCGTGAGGAAGCGCGGCGGGAGAACGAAGAGGAAATATAACGATTGCCTCTTACTTAAAGCACTCATCGCCCAGAACCAAATTAACAGCAGGTTGTTCGAATCAGGGAGTAATATTATTTCTGACGGCATGGATGATTTGCAACTTGCTAAAAATAAAGCAGACGTACTTGAAGCACGCAATTACGTCCATGGCCAGCCATTTCTTGTTGGCGAATACTTTGATGAGTGCAGCTCCAGTTGCCGCGAGTTACATGAATATTGCATTGATCAAATGTCAGCAAGTCATCATGGTCTACTAGTCCACTAGAACAGAGATCATTTCCGACACGATGCTGGTTCTATCAATGTGAGTTTCGAGGACTTACATCTCTTCTTCAACTTCAACGAGCTCGATGCCACTCTTGTTAGATGCCTGATTTTGTAAGTACTTAACAAACTCTGATCAACTTCTCCATACAAGGGTGTAAATGATAAATAGCTAACTGTATTTTATTCCTCTCAGGGGATTGAACACGAATAGAAGAAAAAGGGAGAGTGTGTATTTCATAGATCCTGCATTAGCAAATGGCACAATATTAGATGGTAAGGACCTACGGGATTGGGCCATTAACACGGTCGTCCGTATCTTTGAAAACACGTCCCATGCAGAACCATTTCTCTGGCCATATCATGAATGGTAAGTCAAGTAAACAACCACGCATACACTGATTGTCTCTCAGATTTAGACATAATTCGTAAGTTCATGGCTTTCTTAATATGTAGCAATCACTTGATATCGGTATTCATTGTTCAAACAAGAACACAGTTTACTACATGGATTCTCTCAGGGAGTCAACAAACGCTCAGGATCTGACGCATCTTCAGCAATTCATGGATAGGGATTGAATTCTATGATGCTGAAATTAATTTGCATTCATATCTGGTTCAATAATTGATGTTGTCAAAATTCATCTTCATTTGCAGTGTGCTCGCATTGTGGAAAACTAAACCAGGGAACCTGTTCAAGAGGGAACTACCTCTGCAGCACGAGATCGTTTCTCCGGTAACACACCAAAATTCATTATTTTCGGAAAATTTATCCAAGAGTCTGCAAATACCTTTTCTTACGCTAGTCAAATGTTCAAGCTTCTAAATAAACCTCTTTCTATTTATGTCCAAAGAAAAAAAATACATCTAACACCGGTTAGGTTGTTCCTAACAAGACAAATACATGACTAATTCTGTACAAAAAATTTCAATGTCCTCAGCAACAAGCAGGGACCAACCTTTCTGGATACTATGTTTGCAAACACATGATCTCCATCTGCAAATCTGCTGATAGTTGTGAAGATCCTCATGAATTAGTACTAGTAAGTCTATCTTAATTAATATCTTCTACTCCACTCATATGGCACATTCTGATCTTAAAAATACTGCATCTCATCTTAGAACCGAGAACCCCTGAACCGCTCCCCGCTGGTGAATTGCTGATGGTTTGGAGATTTATCAGCGACTTCTTCCTGAATCACTTCATCAATCCCACTAGTGATAATGAAGATTTGAGCATGTGTTCTCCTAAAACATTCAGTACGAGTTAGCCGCTAAACATATACGCATGGATCCATTGTTTTTCATCTGATGAGGTCTTCGTATTTCATACACTATGATTAATTATGTAATGCATATATGTGTCGACAAATCATTGGAATTTAGCTACGATATGTTCAATTGCAATTGTTGCGATATCTGATGAATGTTCTTCCTGGGGACACTATTTGTTCAATTGTATATTGTGGCGAATTTTTCTTTTTGCATGCCGATTCAAAATGGGATATTTTTGTTTTAACCTGGCAATTGCACCACACACGGTTCAACTAAATGAGTGTGTGCGATCCACATCGGAAAGCATACATCAATCGTAGTGGAACCGTTGGTGATACACAGCAGATCGCAAACGATTTGCAGCGCTACTACGAGAGCTCGGAGTAAATCGTTTGTGATATCACGTTATCGCACACGAGAGCTCGGAGTAAATCGTGCCCAATGTAAAATACAATCCCAGTCGTAAATTTTTCAGGAAACGTGTGGGATCCCAAACGAAAAGCATACGTCACTCTTGCCGCAACCGTCGGTGATACACAACAAATCACAAACGGTCTGCAACACTTATATGTGTGCGAAGGGTCTCCTGAACCGTTTCTGATAGAACATTATCGCACACGGTAATTGTTGGGAAACGTGTGTGATGGAGTCTTGCATGGCAGACGGGTTCCGCAGAAAACTCGTGTGCGATGGGGCACATATCGCACATAGTTCATATGTTTGGCCCGTGTGCCTTACATACTGTTTCCCAAACAGTTCGTTACGACACACCGTTTGGTTTCACTGCGTCATTCGAAACGTTTAATCACCGATCCCACACATGCGAAAGAATTTAGCGTGTGCTGCATCACACACGATTACATTTTGCAAGGCCTCTGGATCATGGCTCCATATCCCCGACGGTTTCTGGGTCGTGTGGGAAGGACCCCCTTATCGCCCACGCTCACTTGGCGACAGTTCCAAATGCCATCGCGGAAAGGGGTAAAAAACCATGTGTATAGGACCTCGCTGTACCAGTGTTCCTACCCATTACTAAAGTTAGAAAACAAGAGCATAAAATAAAAATTACATAGTGATAAAGAAAACAAGCACACACGAGAATATTCACCCCATGCTATTGCTCCCTGCCAACAGGGCCAGAAAAAGGTCTTGATAACCCACAAGTATAGGGGATCGTTTGTAGCCTTTTTCGATAAATAGGAGTGTCGAACCCAACATGGAGCTAAAGGTAGAACAAATATTCCCGCAAGTTCTATCGACCACCGATACAACTCTACGCACACTTTAACGTTCGCTTTACCTAGAACAAGTATATAACTAGAAGTACTTTGCGAGAATAAAACTATGAATAAATTGGAAGATAATAAATTTAGTAGTTTAGTAGAAAGCTTTTTGTAACACAAGAGAAATATTTGTCCCTAGGCAGTCGACCACTAGACCGGTAATCATTATTGCAATTTTATATGAGGAAGAGGCATGAGCTAACATACTATCCGTACTTGGATCATATGCACTTATGAATGGAACTCTAGCAAGCATCCGCAACTACCAAAGATCATTAAGGTAATACCCAACCACAGCATTAAGTATCAAGTCCTCTTTATCCCATACGCAACAACCTCCTTACTCGGGCGTAAGCTTCTGTCACTCTATCCACCCACCATAAGTGAATCATGAATGTATTGTAACACCCTACAACGGGGATCTCTCATGCTTGCGCGACACAGAGGGCACCATAGGACAGCACCAAAATAAAATATACAACTCAAACCAATCATGATCATCAATCAACCCATAGGACAAAATAGATCTACTCAGACATCATAGGATAACCACATATCATTGGACCATGGCCTGCATGGCGGCGGAGGAGCGAGAGCCCCTCCGAGATTGGATCTCTCTCTCTCTCTATTCTCTTCAGTTTCGCGTTCCCTTTTCTGGCCCTTCACCGTTTCTCAAATTATCGGAGATCCGTAACTCCAAATGGGCTGAAATTTTGACGGGATTTCTACCCATAAATTATCTTTCTTGCGGTGAAAGAAGGGCAGCAACTGCCTTACGAGGTGCACACTACCCATCAGGGCGCGCCTGGCCCCCCTGGCGTGCCCTGGTGCCTAGTGGGCCCCTCGAGCACCATCTTGAATTGATTCTTCTACCAAAAATTCACATATATTCCAAAAAAACTCCATGAAGTTTTATCGCATTTGGACTTTGTTTGATATGGATATTCTTTGAAACAAAAAACAAGCAACAAAAAGGAACTGGCACTGGGCACTCGATCAATATGTTAGTCTAATAAATCATATAAATTTTTGCCAAAAGAATGTGAAAGTTGTATAATATTTGCATGGAATAATAAAAAATTATAGATACGACAGAGACGTATCACTCCATTATTGCCAGAGTCCTGGTAACCAGACGCTGAGCTGCCAGTTCCATGATAACCGGGGTTCTAATAGCTACAGGATGAGTCGGGCACTGGATAACCGGACCCTGAGCCGCCATCTCTGGGTTGTCACGTGTTTCCGCTGCCGCCGCTTTGATGATACTGGTAAGCTCGGTTGAGGAACACCTACATGATATGACAATCTTCCCAGGAGTGATTCCCCAGCTTATCAGGGAGGCTATGCTTCGGGCACGGTCCTTTGAGGGCTTCCTTGAAATTTTGGGCTTTGTTATAAGGTCTCCCAGAATTGTTATTCCGTCTCTAGCCCTTGAAACCAGTGTTGGTATTAGCCACAAAATCTGACCCGCCTTCAGGGTGTCTACGCTTGCCACTGTTACCCTAATTAACATAGCTGCTGCCATGCGCTGAGTTGTTTTGCTGGTGATTTTTGCCACCACCATTTTTCTTGCCCTTGCCAGACTTGTCATCATCCGAGCCAGGATCTTTCGTGCTATCAGACTCATCATATCTGGTGAGGACATCCATGAGTTCACCCATGTCCTAAACCTTACGCTTGAGTCGCCCAAGCTTTTAAAGGAGGGGGTCAAAGTGGCAATTCTTTTCCAGGATCAAGATGGCTTGAGCTGCTATTATGCTATTAGAGGAGTGACTAATATCTGGAACTCAGCAAGCCCAATCATGAGCCGACTCACCCTCGCGCTGAACGCAATGCTGTAGATTGACAATCGTCATTGTTCGCTTGCAAGTTCCCTGAAAGTTCTTGATGAAGCATTCCTTCAATTCTGCCCAAGTGTTGATAGAGTTGGGGGGCAGGTTCTTCAGTGAAGTACGAGCCGGCCCCTCCAACATCATAGTTAGATACTTGGCATAGACTGCGTCGCTAACATCCAACATGTCCATGGCGATTTTGTAACTCACAATCCACATCACCGGCTCAAGATCTGCCGTGTAATTTGGAACCTTCCGAGGGCCCTTAAAATCCTTAGGCATGCGCTCGTTGCATAAGGCTGGCACTAGCCATGGAAGTTTGATGGTTCTAGTGTTCGATCCAACACCTTGTGAAATCAAAGGGGCCGTGGCAGGCGACAGCTGGGCCGCCACATTGGTTATCTCTGCTTCTAGGGCTCCATGTTGAGGCGGGTCATATGGCTGCTCGCATGGCCGATGAGCACTACTAGAGGCTATTGGCTGATACGTCTCCAACGTATCTATAATTTTTGTTTTTTCAATGCTGTTATAGTATCAATCTTGGATGTTTTATATTTATTTACTAGAAACTTTATATAAATTTTTGGGACTAACATATTGACATAGTGCCCATGCCAGTTGCTTTTTTTTTATTGTTTTTTAGTTCGCAGAAAATCAATACCAAACGAAGTCAAAATGCCAGGAAACTTTTTGGAGATTTTTCTGCCCCGAAGACACCTAGGGAGCCAAAGGAGCACACAGGAGGAAGCCCGTGGGGCCCACTAGGCACCAGGGCACGCCAGGGGCCCCCGGTGCACTCTAGTGGGTAGTGGAGCCCACGGGAACCTTCTCAACCGACTTTTGCCTCTAAAGTCACTACTAGGGAAAACCTTATACACAGAGGATTATCAGTAGTGCTGGTTAAATCTATGCGCTACTGCTAATTAACAGTAGCGCGTTGTCACAACGGGTGCTACTGCTATCTTCATAGCAGTAGCTTGACCCAAGGGAAAAGCGCTACTACTATAATTGCCAAGCTGTTGCCGACAGGCTAGGTATAGTAGTAGCGCGCTTCCTAAACGTGCGCTAGTGCGAAGTAGATAGCAGTAGCGTGTTTTCTGGTGAAAATGCTACTGCTAAGTTTGAACCGTGCCACATGGCGGACACCACATAGCAGTAGCGCGTATTGCATGAGCACGCTACTGATACGATTTTAGCAGTAGCTTGTTTTTCTAACCCTCACTGCTGCTAATGGGCAGCAGCCACCTTTTCCTACCTCTCCCCCTCGCCCATCCTCTCTTCCTTTCACTTTCCCCTAGCTCCGACCTCCTTTCTCCGTCACTTTGCTTCTTCCTCACTACTTCTCCCCCCATTACTCTCTTTATTCTACCTCTCTTTCTCTCTCTTTAATGCTCCTAGCTAACTACACCACCTCCATTAATGCAACTCCTTTCTCTTTTCCTCACCCTCCACAAGTTAGAGTCATCTCCTTCCCCAAACTAGCTAGGTAGATCTACCCATTTGATGAAGTGACCTATGTACCTCCCTAACTAGATCTAGCCATGTCAAGAAGTATACTTTGTCCACTTTTCATCATTCCCTAGGTGTGTGGCGACACCGATCGACATCATCATCACCGTGCTCGTTCTCGAGAGAGGTGATTGAAAATTTGTGCTTTTGCAAGAATGGAAATATGTGTATGTGTGCGATATGATGGAAATTGTGTGTGTGTGGCATGAGTTGCCGCCAAATTGTGCTTGAGTTGCCTATGTTCGGCTGAAATGTCGATTTATTTCCGTTTCGGGGAATTTTGGGCAAACTCTATATGTCCTATTTTTAGGGAAAGTCATGCCTAATTTTTGTATGACTTTGATGCATGCATGAATTTTTATAATCAATTTGTTTATTATTACCGCGCAGGCGTTCATGATGGTGAGTGGAACGATGGTGGAAAGGTGGTTGCGATCGGCGGTGCAGGACAAGAATGAAAATAACCGAACAGACATTTTATGTCTGTGTTGAAGATGCAAAGCAGGAGTTTGGCTCGACCCCTATGAGGAGTTTGGCTCATGACTGGTTTCATTGATGGCTATACTCGGTGGATAATTTATGATGATGAGGATGCCGACGGGGCAGCCAATGACGACACGGGGCCAGACGAAGAGATGACCGATAATGGTGGTGGAGAAGGGGCTCAACATGGCAGCGGGGAAGAGCCCAGACATGATGGCGGAGAAGAGGCTGGACATGCCGGCGGAGACGAGGCCAAACATGGTGGCGGAGAAAACGTGGACACGCCGCAGACTTCGTCGGTACTAAGTTCAATCGTGCGGGACCCTCATGTTCGAGACCTGCTTCGCAAGGAGATGAGTACCGACAGAGCTGCTTCTAGAGAGGAGGCCAAGCTGGAGCAACTGGTGGTAGATTCGAACACTCCATTGTATGATGGTTGCGATCCCAAGGTGACCCACTTGACTTTCAGGCTCGAACTTCTGAAGATGAAGGCTAAAAACAAATGGACCGACACTAGCCTCGATGAGCTTCTCAAGTACCTAAAGAATGTTCTTCCCGCGGGGAATCTATGTCCTACTAGTGTGGATGAGGTCAAGAAGATCGTGTGCCCTCTTGATCAGCCGCACATTAGATACCATGCATGCATCAACGATTGCATCATTTATCGAAAGGAGCATGCGGAGAAAACCAGCTGTCCGGTGTGCAATGCTTCTCGATACAAGAAGGCCAGCTAGAAATATCCCCAAAATGTTGTATGGTACTTACCGATCACTCCCCGTCTGCAACGTTATTTCGTAGATCCCAAGGAAGCAAAGCTCATGCGTTGGCACGCGGAGAGGAAAAAGCCAGACGATGGAGATGATCCGAAGCTGAAACACCTCGCGGATGCGAGCTAGTGGAGAGCGTTCAACAGCGAATATCGATATTTCGGAGGTGATGCAAAGAACATCGTGCTTGGCGTGTGTACCGATGGCATGAATCCGTTTGGCAACCAGAACACCAACCATAGCACATGGCCTGTGTTTGTATGGATGTACAACCTCCCCCCCTTGGAAGTGCATGAAGTCAAAGTACATACACATGAGCATGCTGATTCAAGGGCCGAAACAACCGGGAAATAATATTAATCTGTATCTGGGGCTACTTCAAGAGGAGTTAGACACGTAATGGTAAACACCGGCCAACACATGGGATGCCAGCAAAGGCGAGTATTTCTATATGAGAGCCGCGCTAATCACGACGGTGCATGACTATCTTGGTTACAGACATGTCGCAGGCTAGGTGTGCCATGGATATTGCAGATGCACGCGGTGCATGGATGATATGATGTCTCAGCAGCTAACGTTGACGAAAGATGGTAGATCTGAGAAAATCGTTTACATGGGGAATCCAAGATGGCTCGAGAAGGATGACCCATGGAGAAACCGTGGAGATCTATTCAATGGTGAGGCTAAGCATCGAGGACCTCCACGTAAGCGAAGCGGTGCCGAAATCGATGAGCTGTTGAAAAACTGGGAACAGTGCCCCTCGCCGGGAAAGACGATGAAAAAGGCACCGGAGCCACTGCTGAAGGTATGGAAGACGAGGTCTGTTTTGTGGGACTTGGAGTACTGGCACAAACTCGACACGACTCATTGCCTTGATCAAATGCATATCACAAAGAATGTCCTTGAGCTTGCTGATAACCCACAAGTATAGGCGATCGCAATAGTTTTCGAGGGTAGAGTATTCAACCCAAATTTATAGATTAGAAACAAGGGGAGCCAAGGAATAATTGCAATTATTAGAAGTTGAGTTGCCAATTCAACCACACCTGGAGATTAAATATCAGCAGCAAAGCGATCAGTAGCACAGTAATATGATAGTTTTGACAGCAGTGGTAACAGTAACAGTAACGGTAACAGTGATAGTAGTGGTTTTGCAGCAAGTGTAACAGTAGCAATAGCAATAGTAACTTAGCAAGAGCAATATGTGTTAAACTCGTAGGCATTGGATCGGTGAATTCGTTGGATGATATTCATCATATAACAGTCATAACCTAGGGCGATACAGAACTAGCTCCTGTTCATAAATATAATGTAGGCATGTATTCCGTAAATAGTCAGACGTGCTTATGGAAAAGAACTTGCATGACATCTTTTGTCCTACCCTCCCGTGGCAGCGGGGTCCATAAGGAAACTAAGGGATATTAAGGCCTCCTTTTAATAGAGAACCGAAACAAACACTACTGGATATTAAAGCATTAACACATAGTGAATACATGAACACCTCAAACTACGGTCATCACCGGAAAGTATCCTGGTTATTGTCACGCCGGGGTTTACGGATCATAACACGTAGCAGGTGCATATACCTAGCAAAATCGGATCTAGAACATAGATATAATGGTGAAAACATAAATGGTTCAGATCTGAAATCATGGCACTCGGGCCCTAGTGACAAGCATTAAGCATGGCATAGTCATAGCAACATCAATCTCAGAACATAGTGGATACTAGGGATCAAGCCCTAACAAAACTAACTTGATTACATGATGAATCTCATCCAACTCCTCACCTACCAGTGAGCCTACGAAGGAATTACTCACTCCCGGTGGGGAGCATCATGGAATTGGCGATGAAGGAGGGTTGGTGATGGCGAAGATCGAAGATTCCCCTCTTCGGAGCCCCAAACGAACTCCAGATCTGGCCTCCCGATGAAGAATGGGAGGTGGCGGCGGCTCCGTCTCATGAAACGCGGTAATTCTTCCTCCCTCTTTTTTTTCTCCAAAAATAGGTATTTATGGAGTTGGAATTAGGGTCTGCGGGTCCACGAGGTGGGCAGCACCCACAAGGGCGCGCCTGGAGGGGGTGGCGCGCCCTGGTGTATCATGCCCAGCCAGGGCACCCCCTCCGGTGGTTCTTGGTTTCAATATTTTTATTTTATTCCAAAATAAATCTCCAAAAAATTTCGTTCCATTCTGAGAACTTTTATTTCTGCACAAAAACAACACCATGGTAGTTCTGCTGAAAACAGCGTCAGTCCGGGTTAGTTTCATCCAAATCATGCAAATTAGAGTCCAATACAAGAGCAAAAGCATTAGGAAAAGTAGATACGACGGAGACGTATCAACTCCCCAAGCTTAAACCTTTTCTTGTCCTCAAGCAATTCAGTTGATAAACTGAAAGTGATAAAGAAAAACTTTTACTAACTCTTTTATTCTTGTTTACATAAATAAGCTTAAGTAGCACCCAGGTTTTCAGCACAGATCATGACTAACCATGTCAACAATAACTCTTAGAAATTATATTAACTCATATCAATGGCGTAAGCAACTAGCGAGCAATAATAAAATATTCCAAATGCCAGCACTTTGTCAAAACAATCATGATATAATATGATATCAGTGGTATCTCGCTAGCCCTTTCTCAGACCGCAAAACATAAATGCAGAGCAGCTCCAAATTTCAAACAGCGACTAAACATTGTAATTCATGGTAGAAAAGATCTAGTCATGATGCATTCAACATTAACTATACACAATGTATGAGGATGACAATAGTGCTCTCAGATCTGGCGCTTGTTTAAGAGGGTGATGACTCAACATAAAATTTAAAAGGATAGTCCCTTCGCAGAGGGAAGCAGGGATTTACAGAGGTGCCAGAGCTAGAAGCTTAAATCAGAGATAAATGAAATTTTGGGAAATGCACCCTTCTTGTTTATGTCATGACCAAGAGTTATCAATATCTTCAATGCTAAACACATTACTAGCGGTTGCCAAGCCATAAAAGTAAAGGTTTACTCCCCCTCCACCAACAAACACACTCCACGGCTAGCCGAATCCACGGGTATCGTCCATACCAACAACAATCCTGGGGGAGTTTTGTGTAACGCAATGGAAGATACTGACAACCCCCTGTCGCTCTATGAACAATCCAGGCACACAAAAATATATGTTCATTTGAATTTTTAGAGGTGGCACATGCAAATTTACTTAGAACACAGGATAATATCGCATATAGGTAGATATAGTGGACTCATATGGAATAACTTGGGTTTTAAGGATTTTGATGCACAAGGAGTATTCCCGCTTAGTACAGGCGAAGGTTAGCAAATAGGTTGAGAAGCGGCCAGCTAGAGAGCGAAAACGGTCATGAACATGCATTATGAATAATGAACATTGAACACTAGCATGAGTAGGATATGGACACCATGAACATAAATATCGTAGAGGCTATGTTGGTTTTGATTCAACTACATGTGTGAACATGTGCCAAGTCAAGCCACTTGAAACATTCAGAGGAGGATACCATATCATCATACTACATCACAATCATTTTAATGCAATATTGACATCCAAGATAAATCATTATCCACTCCTAGCTACTTAGGCATGGCATGAGAAACTATAATCTCTAATTGTCATTGCAAACATGTTTGATCAAAATATGCTAAATCATGGATACAAGGTTAAACATATTTACAAAAACAAAAACAAGTTGAGTTCATACCCGCTTCTCTCTGCCACAGTCACGTCATCAAATATCGTCATTATTGCCTTTCACTTGCACGACCGAACGATATGAAAATAATAATAGTGCAAGAGTGTCATGGACTAGGCTGGAATCTGCAAACAATTTATTCAAAAGGAGAAGGCAAGGTAATTTAGGCTCTTGTTAGATAAGCAATAATGCATATGAGAGCCACTCCACATTTTTATCGTGGTCTTCCCCTTGGTATGACTCAAATAAAAGAAAAGAATTTCAGAGAGACACACTGAATATTTTTGGAGTTCTTAGTTTTTCCAGAAGAAAGCAATTTAAAGAAAGAAAAACAAAAACGGGAAAAACTATTTACACGGGAAAGCTGCCAACAAGCAAAAGAAGTATCAAGAAATCTTTTTGGGTTTTCTCAAAGTTTTTCAAATGCACAAGAAGAAAGCGAGAAAACAAATCTAACATGGATAATACAATGAAAGATTGTGGACACCGACAACTAGAATGAAATGTGTGAACATGAATATAATGTTGGTGGAAATACGTACTCTCCCAAGCTTAGGCTTTTGGCCTAGCTTGCTAATCACCATCCGTACAATAGTTATATTCTGAGTGATAGCCCACACAGGTTCTCGGTGCGGCCTCCTTAGCCCGTTGAGCTGCTTCGACTTCCGCCTTGTACGCGTGGGCCTCGTTCTTGAGAACATACTATTCCCTTTTGCTATGGAAATCAAAGAGAGCAGGCGCAGGCAAAACAATAGGTACAGTGGGTTCTTTATTGAACCTCAAGTTATAAGTATAATCAGTGATTGTGCCATTAAGGAACTTATGATGCTTCATGTCCTCAAAGTCTAAGTACAGGGTAGGTAAGATGGGATTGTTAGGCCAAGGTGATACACCCAGCTCCTTTGCTAAACGGGAAGCGTAAATCCCACCATAAAAGTGACCACTACCAGCATTATGTTACAACCTTCGTGCAACGATTGCTCCAAGGTTATAACGTTTCATTCATGTCAGAGGAGTGTGTATAAGGCTCAAGTCAGGGGCACACAGTGTGCTACAATCTTGCTTGCCACAATGCATTTGCCATTAAAGAGTTCAAAGTAATGAATTGATGGAAAATGAATGCTTTTTATCCTAGCCTGTGTCACTCCTCTATCCTCACCGTAGCAAAGACTAATCAAAAATGACTCATACTCAGATCTTGGTGGCTCGTCCAGCGAACCCCAAAATGGAATTTTACAAACACCACAAAACACCTCTAGAGGCATGGTAAATGGATGGTCATAAAGTTTAGACGAAACTCTAGACTCACAAGGATGAAATTTAAATTCTTTAGTGAACGTTTTCGTGAGGCTGAGATGCTGGATGCACTTATCTTCGATGTAGGGACCGAGCTGGGTGTTGTGAACATATTGATCAAATTCTTCTTTCATACCCGCACTCACCATGAAGTCTTCACATGGCCATAGGCATGATTTGATGGCGGCATCCCGTATTGAACTTGCACTTGGCTCAACATATGACCGACGTATAGAGCCACTACTCGATGATGCTTTCAAAGACCTCTTCTTTGAAGAACTCGTAAAGAATTGCATTTTTATTTGCGAACAATTTCTGAAAAATTTTGGGACACCAAATTTTGTCAACAAAACTTCACAATAATGATAGCAACTACTGATAAGGATGCCTAGAGGCCATATTGAGTAATCAAACTACTTAGAACTCTAATAATTCAACATGCAAGCCCATTTAGAGTAGCACCAAGAGTAACTAATTATTCAAAATATAAACCACTAAACAAAAACTAATTGGAGCAATGGAGGAGTCACATACCAAGTTGCAATCCCCCAAAATAGTTTCAGAAATGGAGCGTCGAGCAAAGAGATCAAAATCCGCGGGTTTGACAGTAAGAACACGAGAGAGAGAGAGAGAGAGAGAGAGAGAGAGAGAGCAATGGTGATTTTTTCTGGAGGTAGGAGGAGACATGGGCTAAAGAGATAAGTGAGGGGACCCACATGGGGACCACAACCCACCAGGGCACGCCTGGGTTGCTGGCATGCTCTAGTGTCTTGTGGTCACCAGGTGCACCCCCCTCTGATGTTATTTGCACTGAAAATTCAAAAATATTCAGAAAAAATCGTATCAAAATTTCAGGGCATTCTGAGAACTTTTATTTTTCAGCACTTTTTTATTGCACGGAAAAAATTAGAAAATAGGATAAACATGACATTTTTTATTTTATTTAACTAAGAAAAACATAAAACAAAAAGTAGGGACAGAAAGTAGTGCCTACTAGATTCATCAACTTCATACCTCTAAAAAATGATCCATTAATAAGGTTGATCAGGTCTTATTAACAACCACTTTCGGTTAGCATGAAACTGAAGACCTTCCGTAAAACACTAAGTTACCTCAACGGGGATATGCACATCCCCAACAATAAGTATGTCACTTTTCTTTTTGGCAGTTGGTAGAGGTAGTTAAAAACTTCCAATAGTGAGGGTCGGAGATTTTTCAATAACATTAATACCATTCACATGAAATTGTTTCTTCGGAATGTGCACCGTATGCTCATTACCATTGATATGAAAAGTGACTTTTCTTTTATTGCAATCAATAACAGCCCCTGTAGTATTCAAAAAGGGTCTACCAAGGATAATCAACATGTTGTCGTACTCGGGCATCTCAAGAATAACAAAGTCTGTTAAGATAGTAACATTTGCAACAACAACGGGTACATCCTCACAAATACCGATAGGTATGGCAGTTGATTTGTCAACCATTTGGAAAGATATTTCAGTAGGTGTGAGTTTATTCAAATCAAGTCTTTTATATGTGGAGAAAGGCATAAGACTAACACCAGCTCCTAAATCACATAAAGCACTTTTGACATAATTTCATTTTATGGAGCAAGGTATAGTTGGTATTCCAGGATCTCCAAGTTTTTTAGGTACTCCATCCTTAAAAGAGTAATTAGCAAGCATGGTGGAGATTTCAGCTTCAGGTATTTTTCTTTTATTAGTGATGATGTCTTTCATGTACTTTGCATAAGGGGCCATCTTTAAAATATCAGTTAAATGAGTACGCAAAAAGACTGGCCTAAGCATTTGAACAAAGCGTTCAAATTCTTCATCAACTTTTTTCTTGGATGGTTTAGGTGGAAAGGGCATGGGTTTCTGAACCCATGGCTCTCTTTCTTTACCATGTTTTCAAGCCACAAAGTCTCTTTTATCATATATTTATTTTTTAGTTTGCGGGTTATCAAGATCAATAGCAGGTTCTATTTCAACATCATTATCTGGTTCTTTATCATTGTCTGGTTGGGTATCTTCATGACCATCATCATTATCATTTTCATTATCACTGGTTGAATGTTCATTACCAGATTGAGTTTCAGCATCAGAAATAGAGACATCATTGCTATCTTCAGTAGGTTTTTCTATCTCAGGTTCACTGGAGATATGCAATGTCCTATCATTTTTCTTTTTCTTTTTAGAAGGACTAGGTGCATCAGTATTAATTCTTTGAGAATCTTGTTCAATTCTTTTTGGGTGTCCCTCAGGATAAAGTGGTTCTTGAGTCATTCTACCTCCTCTAGTTACTACTCTTATAGCATGATCATTCATATTATTATTCATTTCACTTAGCAATTCTTGTTGAGATTTAGCAACTTGTTCGAGCAGGGTTTGAACCATAGAGGCAAGTTTTCCTACACCTCTAACATCATTGGTGATTCTAAATAAAAAGTCACTCAAGTGAGCAATCATATCATAATTATATTTCAATTGTGTCATAACATTGGCATTGAAGTGATCTTGTTTTCTAATGTAGTTATCAAACTCATATAAGCATTTACTAGGATATTTATTGTAAGGGATGTCGCTTTCATCAAATTTCATTAAAGAGTTTACTTCTAACACCTGTGGGGGTGGTGTATCAAGTCCATGTATTTCTTCAATAGGCGGTAAATTGTTAACATCCTCTGCTTTGATACCTTTTTCCCTTAAACTTTTCTTTGCCTCTTGCATATCTTCAGGACTAAGATATAAGATGCCCCTCTTTTTCGCAGTAGGTTTAGGCGGTGGTTCAGGGAGAGTCCAATCATCATAATTCTTCAATATATTATTCAATAATTCCTCAGCTTGTTCAACAGTTCGTTCCCTGAAAACACAACCAGCACAACTATCTAGGAAGTCCCAAGAAGCATCGGTTAGTCCATTATAGAAGATATCAAGTATTTCATTTTTCTTAAGTGGATGATCAGGCAAAGCATTAAGCAATTGGATAAGCCTTCCCCAAGCTTGTGGTAGACATTCTTCTTTAATTTGCACAAAGTTAAATATTTCCTATAAGGCAGCTTGTTTCTACTGAGCAGGAAAATATTTTTCAGAGAAGTAGTAAATCTTATCCTGGGGACTACGCACACAACCAGGAGTAAGAGTATTGTACCATATCTTAGCCTCACCCTTTAATGAGAACGGGAATAACTTGAGAAAATATTAGTAGGGAATTTTCTCATTATGAGCAAAAAGCGTGGCTATATCATTTAACTTAGTAAGATGTGCCACTATAGTTTTGGTTTCATAGCCATGAAAAGGATCAGATTCAACCAAAGTAATTAACTCTGGGTTGACAGAGAATTTATAATCCTTATCAGTAACAAAGATAGGTGAAGTAGCAAACTTAGGATCACATTTCATTCTAGCATTCAAATATTTTTCTTTCAGTTTGCATGGTAATTTCTTAAGATCATCCCTATCATTGCAAGCAAGAAAGTCTCTAGTTGTCTCCTCATCCATAACATAACCTTCAGGTCTCTTAGGCAATTCATATCTATGAGAGCTCGGTCTAACAGGTGGTTCAAGATTTTCAGTTTCAAATACTTCATCAATTTCAGTAATCTCATAAGTTTCAGCATTCTCAATTTCTTTAGCTCTAGCAAGTTGTTCATCAAGAAATTCACCTAGTGGCACATTATCCTCAAGCAAGGTACTAGCATCATCATAAGTATCATTCATAACAGAAGTAGCATCATCAATAACTTGCAACATATTAGGATTAATAACATGTGGTGGTGTTGCAAGTTTACTTAAATCAGAAGGTGAATCAAGTGCAGAGTGTGATGGCAGTTCCTTACCTCCCCTCGCCCTAGAGGGAACAATCTTGGTTTTGGTATCCTTCAGATTCTTCATAGTGATAAATTGATAATAATCCCAAGTGACTCAACAATTATAGCTATGCTCCCCGGCAACGGCGCCAGAAAAAGGTCTTGATAACCCACAAGTATAGGGGATCGCAACAGTTTTCGATGGTAGAGTATTCAACCAAAATTTATAGATTCGACACCAGGGGAGCCAAAGAATAATTGCAAGTATTAGCAGTTGAGTTGTCAATACAACCACACCTAGAGATTAAATATCTGTAGCAAAGTGATCAGTAGCATAGTAATATTATAGTTTTGATAGCATTGGTAACAGTAACAATAACGGTAACAGTGATATTAGTGGTTTTGCAGCAAGTGTAACAGTAGCAATAGCAATAGTAACTTAGCAAGTGCAATATGTTGAAAACTCGTAGGCATTGGATCGGTGAATTCGTTGGATGATATTCATCATATAACAGTCATAACCTAGGCGATACAGAACTAGCTCCAGTTCAAAAATATAATGTAGGCATGTATTCCGTAAATAGTCATACATGCTTATGGAAAAGAACTTGCATGACATCTTTTGTCCTACCCTCCCGTGGCAGCAGGGTCCATAAGGAAACTAAGGGATATTAAGGCCTCCTTTTAATAAAGAACTGGAACAAAGCATTAACACATAGTGAATACATGAACTCCTCAAACAATGGTCATCAGTGGAAAGTATCTCGGTTATTGTCACACTGGTGTTTACGGATCATAACACGTAGCAGGTGTATATGACTAGCAAGATCGGATCTAGAACATAGATATAATGGTGAAAACATAAACGGTTCAGATCTAAAATCATGACACTCGGGCCCTAGCGACAAGCATTAAGCATGGCATAGTCATAGCAACATCAATCTCAGAACATAGTGGATACTAGGGATAAAGCCCTAACAAAACTAACTCGATTACATGACGAATCTAGTCCAACTCCTCACCGACCAGCGAGCCTACGAAGGAATTACTCACTCCTGATGGGGAGCATCATGGAATTAGCGTTGAAGGAGGGTTGGTGATGATGAAGATCGAAGATTCCCCTCTCCGGAGCCCCGAACGGACTCCAGATATGGCCTCCCGATGAAGAATAGGAGGTGGCGGCGGCTCCGTCTCGTGAAACATGATAGTTCTTCCTCCCTCATTTTTTCTCCAAAAATAGGTATTTATGGAGTTGGAATTAGGGTATGTGGGGCCACAAGATGGGCACCACCCACCAGGGCGCCCCTGGAGGGGGTGGCGCGCCCAACTGTATCGTGCCTAGCCAGGGCACCCCCTCCGGTGGTTCTTGGTTTCAATATTTTTCTTTTATTCTAAAATAAATCTCCAAAAAGTTTCATTCCATTCCGAGAACTTTTATTTCTGCACAAAAACAATGGTAGTTCTGCTGAAAACAGCGTCAGGGTTAGTTTCATCCAAATCATGCAAATTAGAGTCCAAAACAAGAGGAAAAGCGTTAGGAAAAGTAGATATGACGGAGATGTATCACTTGCTTGCAACACTGATGAACATGCCGGATAAGACCAAGGATGGGCCAAAGGCAAGAAAAGACTTGGAAGATTTGAAAATCAGGGCAGATCTCCACATGCCGTCCCGTAAAAAGTCAAAGGAGATGGAGACGGAGACGAAGGTGCGGGACAAGGGAAAAATAGTGAACAAGAAGGAAGAGAATTATTGCCCCCCTTCCTGCTTCACCTTAAGTCCGGCCGAGATCGATCAATTCTTCAAGTGCCTTACTGGAATCAAATTTAGTTCCGGTTATTGCGCGAAGATAAGTAGATTTCTAGACACGAAGAAGAAAAGGTTCAGCGCGATGAAGTCTCTTCGCTGTCATGTGATGATGACGCAGATACTACCTGTTGTCCTTAGAGGGATAATGGACAAGCACATCCGTGACACACTTATTAGTCTCTGCAACTTTTTGGACGTTATCTCTCGAAAGTCGATCAGTGTGAAGCAGCTCTGAAAGCTACAGGAAGAGATCGTTTCGATACTAAATGAACTTTAGATGTACTTCTCGCCCGCATTCTTTGACGTCATGGTGCATCTGTGTGTCCACATTTTGGACGACATAATAGACCTGGGGCCTACATTCCTGCACAGCATGATGCCGTTCGAGAGGATGAATGGGCTCATCAAAGGATTCGTTCCTAACATGTCCTGTTCGGATGGAAGCTTAGTCCAGGGCTATCTGACACAAGAGTGCATCTCTTTCTGCGAGAATTATCTATATGGCGAAGACCGGCCTGTTGTTGGTTTGCCTGTTAATAAGCACCTTGGGAGGTTCGAAGGAGAAGGTCACTCCAACGGTCGCAGGGAACTACATGTGGGTTACTCAGATTGACGCAACGACTTTGACATAGCAAACTTAGTAGTGCTACATCACCTAGACGTGGTAGATCCTTTCGTGTGACTACACAAAGAAACCACCGCAAAGAAGTATCATGACCGGGGGCTATGCAGGAGGAAGGCCGAAGTTATTAGAGAGCATAACTCCACTTTCCTGCATTGGATCAAAGAGCATATTCTTGCTAATCCCCCGGAAGAGGGCTCTATGAACGGATTGCTCATATACGCCTTAGCACATGGCCCCGCAGTCAACCTCGCGACCTATCAGGCATATGATATCAACGGATACACGTTCTACAATGAGGCCAAAGATATAAACAGTGATTTTTAGAACTCAGGGGTGACGATGGAATGCATGATGGGCGACAAAGCCGCAACTGAGAGATTCTACGGAAGGGTCGAAGAGATCTGGGAGCTTGAGTACTCTGGACTACACAGTGCGACGATGTTCCGTGTCAGATGGGGTAAGAATGTCGAAAGAGAAAACCGGTATTTCACTACCATGTCTTCATCCGAAGCCAAAAGTGCTACCGAGAACGCCATCCCAAAAAGAAGAATACGGCGATGAAACATACGTCAAAAGAAGAATCAATACTACATTACCTAAGAAAGATCGTACTCCGTGGAAAAGGAAAAGTCACAACGAGGGGCTCAATTATTCGTCAACGAACAAGAAGGGAAAGAAGCTCACTCAAAAATGAAAACGCCGACACTGAGAAACCATTATCGGCCAAATGATGTAATATATATGTTCCTATGTTGTATACGCACTTAATCGTTATGGGTCAAATGATGCAATATATATCGCCTTAGTTATATACATTGCATCCCCTTCCCTTCGTTCCAGCTCTCAGAAAAAAAAGGAAAATAAAACAAAAGAAAAAAGGGATAGGAAAAGAAAATAAAAGAAAAAAGGAAAAGGAAATAGAAGAAAAAAAGGAAAATAAAATAGAAGAAAAAAAGGAAAAGAAAAGCAAAAAAAGGAAAAGAAACGAAAAGGAAAAAAAGAAAAGAAAAGGAAAGGAAAAGAAAAGAAAAAAAGGAAAAGAAAAGAAAAGGAAAAAAACAAAGGACAAGAAAATAAAAGACAAAAAAGGAAAAGAAAATAGAAGAAAGAAAAAGGAAAAGAAAAGGAAAAGAAAAGAAAAAAAGAAAAGGAAAAAATGAAAGCAATAGCAGTAGCGCTGGTCGGAGAACCGCGATATAGCTACTTTAGCAGTAGTGCATTTTTCTGAACCTCGCTATAGCTAACTTATCTATAGCAGTAGCGCTTGTTATGAAACCGCGCGACCGCTAACTTAGCAATAGCACGGTTTCAGAAATCGAGCTACCGCTAAGTTTGACTTACCTGCGCGGGCGTCCCCTCCTTTTCCCAATTCCCCATTCTTCTCGCATCTCGTGCCTCTCCCTCGCCGCCCCTACCTCCGTCGCCGTCACCGGAGCCGCCACTAGAGTCGCGTGCCGTGGCCGCCCCTGGAGCCACCCTCGTCCGCTCCTCTCCGCCCCTGCCACCCTCGACGCCCCTGCCTCCCTCGCCGTCACCGGATCCGCCATAGACATCACCGAAGCCACCCGCGATGCCCTCCCTGCAACCGTCTCCCCCTAGCACCCCCTATGTAAGCCCCCCACGCACCCCTCCTCTCTCTCTGCCTCAGTTAATTTAGTTAGGTGAATTTTGTTATGAACCCTAGGTTTAAGCAGAGTAGTAGTGGTACAGTAGGTGAATATTTTGCAAGAGGGCAGTAGGTTAATTTACTTAGGTGAATTAAGTAGTGGTACCTAGGTTTAAGTATGAACCGTAGGTAGCTAGGTTTTGGTATAAACCCTAGGTAGCTATTTTGATATATATGAATTTAGCTAGGTATCAAATTAGGACAGAAATATTATTCTAGGAATTTTTATTGGTGGAGGTTCTAGTAGGCAATTTAGGTGTTTAGTTATTTTAATTATAGGGTTTAGGTGTTTCTGTTAAATGAAATCTAGGTATTTTAGGTGTTTTAGGAGTAGTTAAAAGAATTCTAGGTATTTTAGGTGTTTAGTTATTTTAATTCTAGGGTTTAGGTGTTTCTATTAAATGAATTCAAGGTATTTTATGTGTAGTTAATAGAATTCTAGGTATTTATTTTTTTAGTTAAAGCAATTGTTCCTATTTAAAGAAAAAACAGAAATGATTAACACTAGTTAGTATGAACCCTAGCTAGGTTTCAAATTAGGTAGTATGAACCCTAGGATAAAGATTAGGTAGTATGAACCTAGTTAATTGGTATGAACCATAGGTTTCAAATTAGGACAGAAATTTAGCTAGGTTTTCAAATTAGGACAGAAATTTAGCTTGGTTTTCAAATTAGGAAAGAAATTTATCTAGGTTTCAAATTCGGACAAAAATTTAGGTAGGTTTAAAATTATGACAGAAATTTGACAAGTGCTGAATTTACTATCAAATTTGACAAGTGCTGAATTTAGTTTCAAATATTGTGAAGAAAAAGGACTTCTTGCATTTTTCTAGAAGTTCTATATTTTTCTTCCTGTTATATGCAAATTTGAAGTGGACACGTGATATGTGGACATGTGATTTGGACATGTCATATTTGGACATGTGATATTTTGGACATGTGATATTTGGAAAATAATGGATATGTTGAGGCTAAATGATCCGATTGGCCTATGTTTAGCCGGAATGTTCATTCATTTCTATTCCGGTGAATTTCAGGCACTCGATATGTCCACTTTTTAGCAAGGGTCATGCCGTAATTTCCCGTGAATTTTGGCATGACTTGTGCTAGAAAGTTGGCATATCGAGTGCCGGGATTTGCTGCGACAGGAATGAAATGACATTCCGGCAAACCATAGACCTTTTTTATGTCATTACTCATTTTATTATAGTTTAAGAATTAAACAAGGAGACTTAATCATAGGAAACATGTCGAACAACGAAGAAACCGGGCCTTCTTACCATGGTGCAGACGAGATGGATTATGAGGGTGAACATGACTTCCTTGACTTTTTGGCTACTAAGCATAGTCAAGGTTTGTACGGTGGCCTCGATGATGGTACTGACGCCGACATCGACACCGATGGCACTGGGACCTATGGCGGCGCTGAGATTGGCGGGGAAGGTACCGGCACCGAAGCCGCTAACAAAAACAAGAAGGAGAAGAAGCAGAGGACATGAAAACCTAACAAACTCGGTGTCGGACGACTGCTGATCACAAAGATGCACCCTGGCAAGTTTGAGCCATTGGATCCGTAGGAACCTCACAAGTGCTACAGGAACCAAGTCGGATGCATTCTACGGGAAATCGTGAGCATCAACAACATTGACTTAAGGGGTAACATTTTTTTGAAGGAATTGCTCCTGACCAAGCTGCACAAAAGATTCCAGTTCCCCGACCGGGATGACCGCATAGAAGACCCGTGGAATGATCCTGCCATGAAACAGATTAACAATCACGCCATGGGCATGTTCAGCAATGATTTGGCCTCCTGGAAAGGGATGGTGAAACGAGATATTAAATCTATGGAACCCCTGTCCAAAGATTCTGGAGGATAATCCGACACTTTTGGAAGAGGAGTTCCTAAAGTTAAAGGACACTTGCGCTACTGAGGCAGCCAAGGCTAAGGCTGAGAAATTCAAGGCACTTCAGCAAAGGAACACGGGGAACCAACGCCTCGTAAGCCATGGCTACCTTGGCAAAATTCCCATATGGGATAAGGAGGATGCTCAATGTGAAGCCGCGGGGATCCCAGACCCCTTCGTGAAGTTCTCCGCCCCCTTGGAGCGTGACTTCATCAGGGCCCGCTATAAGTGGGAAAACAAAAAGAAGGTTTTTTACACGGACCCGATCATGAGGAAATTAGAAAGAATACTTGTAATTATTCTTTTACCACACCTTACATTTAGCTTCTGATCAAGTCGACTACACATTCGTAAATGGTTCACGTTCCTTTTGCAGGAGCAGCAACACAGGCTTGCAGCCGAAAGCGAGTCTTCGTCGATGAGGCCCAAGTGGGACACCCCTCTCAAACGGGCCTTGAACGAAATGAAGGGACTCCCTTTGGACCAGCTGCCGCAATATGGACGTGTGCATGACGCCGGAGACGGCGCCACGTGGAAGGTCTATTACAACGAGGGCCCGGAGGCCAAGAAGCAGAAAAAGAAGTTCAGTCAGGCGGACCTCGACGAGAAGGTGAAACTTGCGTTCGAGAAAAGAGCAGTTGAGGACGAGAAAAAAGCAGCTTAGGAGAAAAATGAGTTGGTCCAGGAGGCAGTCGATGCAGCTCTAGATGCTTGCAGAAATAATTTCGCTACTAACTTGATCCCGGCTATCATCAACTGGACGAAAGAAAATCCAAACAAGACGGCGCATGATTTTCCCATGCCTAGCTTCGTCGGGAGCAACTCGGTGAACATCACAACCGCAACATCACCTACTCTCGCAACCGCGCCTGCTCCCGCACCCACACCCACTCATAGCAGCTTGTGCTTTGTCTCTAGCGTGCTAGGCGGGCCTTCGTCTTTGGCTGAGCTCGACGCCCTCATGGAAATTACACGTCACCCCAACATATATCAAGAATATTCCATTTTCGTTGCCTTTCGGATGTTTTATGCCGCAGACATGTCTTTGCAGGCCGAAGAAACCCCGTGCACCGTACTCTACATGATCAAAGGCCAGAAGGTGGACGTGGGAAAGGTAGTGATAACGAAGCGCTTGGAACTCACATTCCACGGCCAGTCGTTCCCCGTTGGCCACTTCAAGGTTAACTTGTCGAGTGTGAAATCGGGGCACGAGGAGTTGCCACCTCAAGTACGGCTCGAGGGAGAGGACGACGAGACCCCGACGTGGATTGGAAACTGCAAGGGTTTGATGCTGCTATGACCGAAGAATCTTCTTCGTCTGGAGGCGGCCGAGGGCACACCAATAACCACACATCAGCAAGTAGGTATGAACACCACCACCCTGCCTACGCAAATAGCAGCGCCTGTAGTGCTGGGTGAGAGCGGTGGACGACATGAGGAAGGGGGTCCAATAGTGGATGATGTAATCGCCCCCGTAGAACAAAGATTAGATGATGAGATGGACGAGGATGACCCTCTTTGGTTCCTCAATACAGGCGCCTATGACAACGACGTAGAAATGATGTGTCAGCCATATGACGACTCGGGCTATCAGCATGCTGACAAGGAGATGGATGATGTGCCCGGGCAGGAACGTCCTAGCAGGATTGATTGCAAGAAGTCTCTTTTCATGCAATCCTCACAGGACACGCCTGAAGATGCCGCCTCAATGCAGACTCAACTAGCCGAGCACTACTAGGGAAAACCTTATACACAGAATCTTACCAGCAGTGCGTGTTAAAATAAAGCGCTACTGCTATCTAGCAGTAGTGCGTGTGAACAAAACGCGCTGCTGAAATAGAAGTAGCAGTAGCGCGCATCTACTAAGCCACACTACTGCTATAATTGCCACGACCTCACCATTAAGCTAGTTATAGCAGTAGCGCCTTATTCCAAACCACGCTACTGCTAGGGCGTTTAGCAGTAGCACGTTTCCCTAAAGCGCGCTACTGCTAAGCCATCCTATCTTCCCCAACCGGCCGCGCCTCTCACACTCCTCTCTCCACTCACGCTTACACTCACTCACTCTCCTCCCTCAATCCCCCCGCGCTGGTCCTCCCCCGCCTGTCGCCCTCTCCCGCGCCGGCCGCCATCGCCTACCCCTCCTCTCTCTGCACCATCGGCACCGCCCCCTCCTCCCTGTACTCGGTAATCCTCCCCCTCCTCCTCCGTCCTCCATCCTCCCCCCCTCCACCTCCGTCCTCCCTCCACTCCTCCAATCGCCGCCAGCCGGCCCCTCCTCGCTCCGCCTTCCTCCTCCGTCCTCATTCCTCCTCCCTCCTGCAGTGGCCGCTCCTTCTCCCTCCTCCCTCCTCCATCCACACCCCCTCCTCCCTGCTACATTTTGATTTAGTAGGCTAGTTGATATTTTCTTGTTGATATGCAACATTTTGATTTACTTAATAGTTTGTAGTTGATATATAACAATTTTGATTTAGTATGCTTAACTGATTAGTAAAAATTTAGACATAGTTGATAGTTTTTAGTTGATATAAGCCTCTGGTCATATATAACACTTTGATTTAGGATAGTTTCTAGGGTTTAGTTGATAGTTTCTACTTAACTGAATTATTACTAGGGTTTTAGTATATTATTTTTAAACATAGTTGATAGTTTCTAGTGACACTGAAACTATTTACTCATTTGCTAGAATGAACATGTCATATTTGTTAATACTACTCAGATACATGTCGATAGAATATATTTTGTTTATATTTTGTTTATGCAGATATCAAGTATTTGCCCCTGCCTCATCCCCGCAGTCGTCCCCATCACCGACCCGCTAAGACCTCTAGGTGAGAATAGCCAAATCCCCATGTTGTTGATATAGATGATAATGTGTTGTAAATGTAGATGATGAAAATGCTAGTGCAAGTCGCCATGTCATTGATGTCGATGATGATGCATTCTGAATATAGAGGATGTCCTGGTGTTCTTGTTTGCAATGTACCTCCGAGTGGCCTATGTTTTGCCGGAATGTTGATTCCTTTCCATTCCGGCATATTTCAGGCGCTCGATATGTCCTGTTTTTAGCAAAGGTCATGCCGAATTTTTTTCATGAATTTTAGCACGACTTGTGCTACAATGTAGGACATATCGAGTGCTTGTGATTTGCCAGAACAGGAATTCAATGATATTCCGGCAAAACATAGGGCATTTTTTCTATGTCATTGCTCGATATATTGCAAAGTGTTTATGAATTTTGTTTTCATAATTAAGCATTTGTTCTCGACGTTGACGATGCCTATCCTGCATCCTCGTCGTTGACTCTGCGGAGAAGGCCTGCTTGATCAGAGGGGCCATGTCCGGGACTGGGCTCCGCCGGGCTGGTACTGGGAGGTGCTATCTTCCGGGGTGCCTAGCTTGGTGAGGAGGCAGCCCGTCGTCGACCCAGACCTTCTTTGGTGGCAGCCGCGTGGGCCAGTGATAGTGCAGAGGCTTTCGTCCACCGCGGAGGTGGTACATTACCGTGTCAGCGAGGAGGACGAGCACGTCCGTCGCTACATGGTTGCGTTGGAGGGCAGGTTCTCCAATACCTGGCAGGTTCTTCAGGGATCTCACTGGAGCTATGATCCTGTGATGGTTCCTTCTCTTTGGGTGTCCACCGCCTGCGCCGATACCCGTCGTTCGCTAGGGTTCTAGATGTATTAGTGATGTTATATGTATGATACTATTCGAGATGTATTAGTGATAATATTCGACAATGTACGGACGCAAGAGATGATTTAGTTTTGCTTATTGAATGCATGCTAATTTGAATAATACAATTGGAGATAATTGAATGCTCAAATTGGAGATAATTGAACGACATTTCGGGTTGACTTTAAGTCTATCGGGACTCCACCCTGCATAAGAGAAGAAGAATGTCGACTGTTGTCGTGGGGGTCGTTCCTCCTCTTCTTTCTCGTGATAGACCTTTTGGTAATGCACGGGGAGGAAGGGAGGGATGACCATCACTGACGGTCGGAAATGTCAGAGAGGAATCAGTGAGGGAGAGTCTCCACCATATATGAGAGGGTGAAGAATCCCGACTGTTGTCGTGGGGGTCGCTCCTCCTCTTCTTTGTCGTGATTGACCTTTTGGTAATGCACCGGAAGGAAGGGAGGAGTGACCATCACCAACGGTCGAATGTATACACCACGTGAGCTGAGAGTTTTCAAGAAAAGACTCAACAGACCGATAGTCAACCCGTGATTAATAATAATGATCTAATTTAGTTTTTGTAGTACATATATTTAATGGTACAAGTTTAATCTTTTAATTATGAACATAGGAAATGTCGTCGATGTCGTCGTCGGACGACGAAAGTCTCCCGGCAGAGTGCGACTGGTGCGGCGACGACTGGGGTCTGTGCGACAGGCCTCACCTGGTAGAAGGTCGGCGCTTCAGCATTAAGCTCCAGGAGACCTTCGATGTTGAAACAGTACGCAACGACGACAATTGTTTTTTTCATAATTAAGCACGACTTCTGCTACTTCAACGTGTAATTTTCGTCTTTTACAGTTCGACAAGCTTATCCCATGCCATGCAAGACGCTATGTCCTGGAGAGGATGGATTTTGAAGATCATGAAAGTATGGAAACAAAGATAATTCACCTAAGGACCCATCATGGTATGGATTTTGATGTAAAACTATACAATTCTGAGAGCGTAACCCATTTTGGTTGCCCAAATTGGGAAGCACTTTGCAAGATGTATGATTTTCATGTGGGTATGCTTGTCACCATGGATCTTGGCGATCCTGACATCGCCCAAGACAACATGGACATTTGGGTCCTTGTTGATACGCTTCCAATTCTACCGCTATGTGAGTTCCTCAAACATAGTTATTAAGTAATTTATATTGTTTATTTCAAAATAGTTGACAGCTTATTTCCATTGATAGCTTATTTTCATTCTTCAAAGAATGTGCGGAAGATGGTAGACAGAACCTACTACACCGATGGCTCAGAATTAACTTATCAGGAGAAAAATCATCTGATCTCATTTATTATTGATCTTGAGAATTACAATATCTATTATCAAACTCCTCCACATTATGGTCAATACGTGCCACTAGTGCACGTGTTGAACTACGTTAACATGCATGGAGATGTCATGGTAAGATTTTTTACTATTACGACATCCGTGCATCTTTTGCATAAATTCTTCTAAAACTCAACTACATTGCTAACTACGAAGTTATTACTATGTTTTTCAACAAAAAATCCCGAATGATTGTGTGCCTCATCTGATGTTTCCGAAAGGTCGCCTTGATGTTATGAACTTACGGCCAGGTCGTCCTATGCATCACAGTTGTTCATACCGGATTTCTAAAGCTGATGAACACATGACAATCAAAGATTGGAAAAAATGTATGGTCACTCGTAGGGAGCTACTTGGAAGCAACATTTTGCGAAGCACAAGAATTGGAGACAGGATAATCTCCATTCTCCATAATGGAGAGTCGGGGCCTATCTTGTTTTATGCTATTTTACCTAAGAGAAGGTAGTAGATCCTATAAAAGAGGAGTAGGTCCTAGGTACAATGTGTTATTATGTGCTACAATGTGTTAGCTAGAGTTGATGATGATGATCATGAGGAGTTGTTATATGACAATGAGGAGTTGTTATATGACAATGATGATCATGAGGAGTTGTTACATGACAATGATGTATTATGATGATAAGTTGTTAATGATATGATGATCATGATCATGATCATGATGATGATATGATGATTATGATGTAAAAACAATCTCTAAATTGCTACTGTATGAAAACTTGTATAATGGTGTATGAATATGACATAAAAAGAAAAATAAATAGAATACGCAATAATAGTAGTAGCGCAGGCACAAAGGCGCGCTGCTCGTACTTACCAGTAGCGCTTTCTACAAAACGCGTTGCTACTAAGTACGTATAGCAGCAGCGTGTGTAAGCCCGCGCTACTGCTAACCTTTAGCTGTAGCGCCGTATCAGTAGCGCGGCACCCCGCGCTACTGATAGGCCAAAAACCCGCGCTACTGCTAGGCTTTTCCCTAGTAGTGGAGGGTCGTATTGTGCTTAGCCCGACAACACTGGGGCAGGGGTTAAGGAAGGGTCTGGAAAGTCAGTCCAAGAAAAGGGAGAGGAAGAGACCGTCGAAGAAAGGCTCTGCTGCCTACAAACAAGCCAGAGCACATAGCAGCCAGACGGCGGATTTTGCAGAGCGTGTACCCGTCAAAGGTGCGGCCATGTTCCATGTCACGGGCAAGCCGATCCTACCGCCGAAACCTCTGGAGGCCATATCAGGGATCTCAGGAGACTGCACGACCATGTGATGTCTACTGAGATAAGCCTACTAGCCTCGAAGGATCCAAGATATCCTGTAAGTGCATCTAGTGCCCCTTAGTAATTTTGGTGTATTGAAGACTTATAGGTTAAGGGACTAATGTGTTTGTGAGTGTACACAGGTTCTATAAGTCTGTGAGGAGTTTGATATTTACGATGAAAGTCGACCCCTAAAAATGTATGTCTTCATTCGAAGACTTTGGTTTTCTTGAAGACTTTGAAAATGAGGAAATTGGTGTGACCTTGAAGACTTTGATATTGATGCGAGGACTATGAAGCGGGCAGACTTTTGTTTTCGTAGTTTCATTTTCTCTTTCTTGAGTCATAGGAAACACCGTACTGTTAAAGGGGGTCGAGGTAAAACTAAGGAAACATTTCCAAGTGATGCTCATCTCAAAGCCTAAACATACCCAATCCTTTCGAGTGAAGCCATTGGAAATCTTATAGAGTTCAGTCAATTTCTTCAGTGACAGAGATGAAGATCTTCTGGTCTCTGGGGAATTTGTTCTGAATGAGGAGTTAGGAATTCGCCAGTGCGGATTGCCTACAACTAAGGAACATGATAGCCCTGAGGAATTTGAGTGCTCAAATTTTCGACCGTTGCTGTGCTACGCGCCAGCTGTCCCAAAATATCCTATCCACCTAACGGTCATATCATTGAAGGGCATTTATGTCTTATCATGTCGGGCTGCTCCCCAGCTATAAATAGCCGCCCCCTACAACCACTAGCTGGTTGGCTACTCCGAGAGAAACTGACACTTGTCATAGAGAGCATCCCATCCTCCCAGGACTTTGAGCGAAACTCATCAGTGAGGAAAAACCCAAACCCAAACACCTACAACCCAAAGTGATTGAGCATCATTGAAGAGATTGTTCCTGTGTGGAACCGGCGCTTGTTACCTTTGAGGACTGTGCATCCTCCAGACTGTTAGGCGTCATGGTCTAGACCATCCAAGAGGAATTGTGGATTGCCGAGTGACCGAGTCTATGAAGGTTTGGAAGTCACCTTAAGACTTACCACGAGTGATAGGGCGAGGTCTGTGTGACCTTAGCTCAAGGAGAATACGGTGAGGACTGTGTGTCCTCAGGTTTAAATACCTAGCCGCTCCAACCAG
The DNA here is from genome assembly GCA_011799875.1 of Thinopyrum elongatum. Lineage (NCBI taxonomy): Eukaryota > Viridiplantae > Streptophyta > Magnoliopsida > Poales > Poaceae > Thinopyrum > Thinopyrum elongatum. The sequence goes on from CM022298.1 coordinate 31,606,022, forward strand.
ACGTGCAACTGTCACAGCAGTTGGAACTGGTCTACCAAATCACTGTCTTCACCAAGCTACTGGTTCTATTTCCTCAACCCTTTCATTTCCTCGCATACTAGTTGTGTACTTGATTGTTACTTTTTGAATACTTTGACTGAAGACTTTATCTATTTCCTCAATCCTATTTCTTCGGTCACTCTGTCTTCAGCCTGCTTATCCTGTTTACACGCTAAATGTGCTCTGTGTATGTTTCATTACATCATGATGACTATGCTACTGCTTTGTTATGCATGTACCTGAGTTTATTCCGCTGCTTGTAGTTCATCGCTTAGGAAATTCCTCAGGTAGTATTTCCTCAGTGATGAATTCATAAAAATCGCCTATTCACCCCCCCCCCTCTAGTCGATATAGCACACTTTCATTTGGTATAAGAGCAAGGTACTCCCTTGTTCTGTGTGATTTTTGTTTAACCACCTGGAGTTTTAGATATGATGACTGCAGGCATGATCAAGGTCTCGGCTAGGTGTCCTACCTTCGATGGGACGGACTACCCCTACTAGAAGAATAAGATGCGCAAGCATCTTCAGGCAATTGACAACGATCTCTGGTACGTTGTGGAAAATGGCGTTTCCTCTGTCAATCCTTCCGTGAACGCTGCTGATGTGAAGAGATTCAAGCAACTCGACTCTCAAGCGAAGAATATCATATGTCGCCAGCTGAGCAAAGGACAGTATGGCAGAGTGAGTGATTTGGAGACTTCAAAGCTTATCTGGGATAGGTCAACGAAGGAGTCTCAACTCAACGTGACTCTCGAGTTGACGCTCTTCGCAATCTCTTCAACCGCTTCAAACGACTCGACAATGAAAATGTTCAGCAAACCGTCGATCACCTCACTGACATCTCAAATGAGCTTCAAGCACTTGGTGCCACTGACATCACCGACCATTAGGTGGTGAAGAAATTGCTGAGATCACTTGATTCCTCATTCGATACACTGGCGCTGATGATTCAAGAACATGGAGACTACAAGTCACTAGATCTTGCTGATATCCTTGAGAGACTGAACACTCATGAATTCCAACAAGCTGAGAAGAGAGATCTCTACGGGCCAAGCTATGGAAGATCACACGCACTATAGGCCAAGGCAGTTTCCTCATCTGAAGGAGAAGATTCTGATAGCAGCCTTGGTGACCCTGAAGAACTAAGCCAAGAGCTAGCAATGCTCGTGAGGACATTCCAGAAGTTCTCAAGGCGTGGTCGCTTTGGAAAATCTTCAAGAGGTGATGACATGAGATCAGATTCCTCATCCCGTGATTACAAGAAGAGGACTTCCCACAAATGCAAGAAACCTGGTCACTAAATAACTGATATTCCTCAGTAGGCAAAGGAATCAAAGAAGAAGAAATACAAGGATGATAGTTCAGACGACTCAAAGAAAAATAAGAAATCTTCAAAGTCCTCATCATCAAAATCTTCAAAGTCTTCATCTCACAAGAAGAGCAGTTCCAAAAAGGCTCGACCATTCATTGGCAAGGAAATGGATTCTGAAGCTGAATCTGTGGAAAATGAGGAAGAGGAGGCATCTGAGGAGTCAGACTCTGGTGTGGCGAGCCTAGCTCTCGCTACTGCTTTCGTCAGCAAGTCCATCTTCAACACTGACAAAAATGGCTTCCCAACACTGCTGATGACAGCAACGATGACTATGCTCCCACCTATTGTTTCATGGCAAAAGGTGCCAAGGTACTCAAATATCCCTCCTTTGAATCAAGCGAGGTTGAATCTGATGAAAATCTCAAACCTAGCTATTCCAAACTTGCTAAAATTGTTGTGAAACAACAAAAAGCTTTGGAAAAGGTTCAAAATCTGCTAGACAAAAGCGATGACCTGTTGGGTGAGGAAATGGATCAAACTCAAACTCTGACTGATAATCTTCAGCGACTACAGTCTAAGTTTGATAACCTTCAAGGTCATCATGTAACACTCTTAGCCAATCATGAGAATCATTCTTATGAATTTCTTCAAAGAAAGCAAGATCTTGAGAAGCTAAAGGTGAGTCATGAAGACCTTCAGAAGGAAAATGATTCATTGCTTGCTCAACAGATCAGTTCCGCTCAGGAAGAATTCATTCCACCATGTTTGAAATGCATTGAGCGTGAATCTGCTAATTCTTCACCTGAATGTTCAAATGCTTCTATTGCTACAAATTCTTCAACTATTTATGTGGTCACAAATTCCTCATCTGAGGATACCACAAGTATCACTGACGATAATGCAGGGTTGATGGAATTGTATGTGACAGGCATATATAAAAGCCTCAAAGGGCATCAGGCTCTTTGTGATGTGCTCAAAAAGCAGATCTTAAACAGGAACCCTAGGAAAAAGAGGGTATTGCCTTTGAGAGAAAACTCAATGCTGATGAGACCTATTGGAAACCTGCGCAGTACCCCAAAACCACATGGGTTGCCGCAAAAGGACCTCCTGTAGATCCATCCACTTTATTTTGCTTTACATGTGAATCTTCATATTCATCTGATGAGTCATTTGACTCCAACTATAAATTGTTCAAAAATCAGAATGGTGAAGTATTTGCTAGACATATTGGGACTAACTGTAGGAACAGTCCTCCTATGAAGAAAATCTGGGTTCCCAAAAAGTGCCTTGAAAGTCTTCAACTGAATGTCCTCATGACACCACCTGTGAAGAATAGGAACCCCAGATCAAATTCTTCATATGGACCAAAGTCTTGATATGGATCAAAATCCGCACGTGGATCAAATTCCTCATATGGATCCAAGTCCTCATATGATCATCATCATGCTAACACATCTGTTTCGCAGGGAAACTCTAAGAGTTATGAATATGTGCATTATTCTTCAAATCATTATGTTCATAAGTCCTCGAAGAATTTCTCTTCTTATTCATATGCATACTCTAACCCCTCTTCTGTGAAACGAAGTGCACTGGCTTTAATGCCATCTTTCTCCTATGGAGCTCGCAGAATGATGAACTCTTTGCCACCCCTTCAGATGTGGGTGGTGAAGAAAAATAACTAATCTCTTATGCAGGGTCAGGTCTCCAGAAAAACATTATCATCTGAAGAATTTGCTAGAGACCTAAGGATGCTTGAAAGGACGCAAGCTAATCATGAAGAAATGATTCACTTATTTCTCACGTCCTCATACTGCTATATATGCTGCATCATTTGATGAAATTATGTTTGATGAATCTGATGTCATATTCGTCACTCTGAAGTATATGACTTCGTAAGACGCATGAATTCATCTGCAGGATGATACACCCAAAGCTACTGAGTGGGTCCTCGACAGTGGATGTACAAATCACATAACCGGTGACAAAACTTATTGACGGACTCTGCTTTATCTCCATTGCATCTGAAGCATATCACCTACGCTGACAAAGGAAAAAAGCAAGGTATTGGGTCTAGGTAGGGTTGCAATCTCAAAGGATAGACACATGGACAAAGTCATGCTTGTCGAGTCCCTCGGATTCAACCTCATGTCTGTCTCAATGCTTTGTGATCTTGATATGGTTGTCGTCTTTGGCAAATATCTTTGCATTGTGCTCATGGAATTTGACAATTCGAAAGTCTTCGAAGGCTTTAGGAGAGGAGACATGTATATTGTTGATTTCTCAACAGGACCACAGCCTGCCACATGTCTACTTGCAAAAGCTTTAGAAGGCTAGCTATGGCATCGACGACTAGGTCATGCTGGCATGAGGAACTTGCATACACTCGCGAAGAAGAAGCACATCATTGGCATCGAGGGTGTCAAATTCCTGAAAGATCATCTTTGTGAGGCTGGAAAGATGACCAGAGCCAAGAAACCCCTCAAAGACTATCATGACCACCACTCGTCCTTTTGAATTGCTTCACATGGATCTCTTTGGCCCTACTCATTATGCCACTCTAACAAATGCAGCATTTCTATATGGCTTTGTTATTGTTGATGATTATTCTCGTTACACCTGGGTGCATATCATTATGTACAAAACTGAAGTGCAGGAAGTCTTCAAACGATTTTCCTCAAGGGCCTCGACGAATTTCGGTGTGAAGATGAAGCACATCCGGAGTGACAATGGGACCGAGTTCAAGAATACTAGTCTTGATGACTATCTTGATGAACTTGGTATTACACATGAGTTATCTACCCCATACACTCCTCAGCAGAATGGCATCGTGGAGCGCAAGAACAGGACTCTTGTTGAGATGGCTCGAACTATGCTTGATGAATACAAGATGCCTCGTCGCTTCTGGCCTGAGGCTATTGATACTGCGTGCCACATCATCAACAGGGTATATCTTCACAAATTCTTCAAGAAGACCTCATATGAACTCCTCACTGACAAGAAACCCAATGTGAGTTATTTCAAAGTCTTCGGTGCTAAATGTTGGATTAGAGATCTTCATCACAATTCTAAATTTGCACCGAAATCACATGAGGGTTTTATGCTTGGTTACGGAAAGGACTCGCACACCTACAGAGTCTTCAACACCTATCACAACAAGGTTGTTGAAACTGTAGATGTGCGGTTCGATGAAACTAACGGCTCGCAAAGAGAGCACCAACCTCCTGTGCTAGATGAAATGTCTCCTCAGGAATCCATCAAGTTCAAGGCTACTGAAGATGTCATACCCACTGAAGAATCTGCTGAAGAAGTCATTCCAGAACGTGAAGAAAATCATGCTGGTGCATCTGAGGAAAATGGCCCTGAAGAAAATGCTGAGCCCAATCCAAGTCGTCAACCTTCTCATCCTCGCGTTGCAAATGAAGTGCAAATTGAGAGAATCATCGACGACATCAACGCACCAGGTCCTCTCACACGCTCAAAAGCTTCTCATTTGGTCTGACTTTTGTGGGCACTTTGCTTTTGTCTCTATCACAGAGCCCACCAAAGTTGATGAGGCATTTCCGGAGCCTGAGTGGATTCAAGCGATGCAAGAGCAATTACATCAATTCGAGCTCAACAATGTCTGGGAGCTTGTCAACTGACCAGACCCACGCAAGCACAATATCATCGGTACTAAGTGGATCTGCTGCAACAAGCAGGACGAAAATGGCCTAGTGGTGAGGAACAAGGCTCGTCTTGTAGATCAAGGCTATACACCTGTTGAAGGAATTGATTTCGACGAAACTTTTGCACCTGTTGCTAGACTTGAGGCTATTCGCATATTGCTTGCTTATGCTAACCATCATAATATCATCTTATATCAAATAGATGTGAAAAGTGCATTCCTTAATGGTAAGCTTGAGGAAGAAGTATATGCTGCTCAACCACCAGGTTTTGAAGATTCTAAGCATCCTGACAAAGTCTTCAGACTCAATAAGGCCCTCTATGGCCTCAAGCAGGCCCCTCGGGTGTGGTATGTGTTGGGAATCGTTGCATGGAAAAACAAAAAAAATTCTATGCACACGCAATGATCTATCCATGGAGATGCATAGCAACAAGGGGGAGAGTGTGTCTACGTACGCTAGTAGACCGTAAGCGGAAGCGTTTCACAACGCGGCTGATGTAGTCGAACTTTCTTCGCGCTCCACCGATCGAGTACCAAACGTACGGCACCTCCGAGTTCTGCACACGTTCTGCTCGGTGACGTCCCTCGCCTTCTTGATCCAGCAAGACGTCGAGGTAGTAGATGAGTTCCGTCAGCACGACGGCACGGTGACGGTGATGGTGAAGTGATCTCCACAGGGCTTCACCTAAGCACTACAAAAATATGACCGGGGGTGTAAACGGTGGAGGGGGGCACCGCACACGGCTAGGTAATTGTCTGTTTTGTGCTAGGCGCCCCCCTCCCACATATATATAGGTGGGAGGGAGGGAGGAGTAGCCAAAGGAGGCACCCAAGTAGGAGGAATACTACTTGGGGTCCTTTCCAAGCCACGCCCCCTCCTTTCCTTATTTGGAGTGCGGGGAAAGGCAGGGGAGGGTGGCGCCCCCCCTTTCATTTCTCCCATGAGAGGGAAAGGTAGGAGGGGCTAGCCCTCCCCCTTTTCCTTCCCTAGGGCTGGCCAAACAAGGGAGGGGGGGCACCATCCCCCTTCTGGGCTGGTCTGTCCCCTCCTTTGGCCCATAAGGCCCATAACTTGCCGGGGGGTGCCCGGAACCCCTTCCAGTGACCCGATTCCTTCCCGGTACGTCCCGAAACACTTCCGGTGTCCAAATGCCATCATCCTATATATCAATCTTTACCTCTCGACCATTTCGAGACTCCTCGTCATGTTCGTGATCACATCTGGGACTCCAAACAACATTAGGTCACCAAAACATATAATTCATATAACACTGTATCATCAACGAACGTTAAGCATGCGGACCCTACGGGTTCGAGAACTATGTAGACATGACTGAGACACCTCTCCGGTCAATAACCAATAGCAGATCCTGGATGCCCATATTGGCTCATACATATTCTACAAAGATCTTTATCGGTTGAACCGTTATGACAACATACGTAATTCCCTTTGTCCATCGGTATGTTACTTGCCCGAGATTCGATCGTCGGTATCTCTATACCAATTTCAATATCGTTACCGGCAAGTCTCTTTACTCGTTCCGTAATACATCACCTCATGACCAACTCCTTAGTCATTTGCTTGCAAGCTTATGATGTGTATTACAGAGAGGGCCCAGAGATACCTCTCCGATACTCGGAGTGAGAAATCCTAATCTCGATCTAAGCTAACTCAACAAACACCTTTGGAGATACCTGTAGAGCATCTTGATGATCACCCAGTTACGTTGTGACATATGATAGCACACAAGGCATTCCTCCGGTACCCGGGAGTTGCATAATCTCATAGTCGAAGGAATATGTATTTGACATGAAGAAAGCAATAGCAATAAAACTGAATGATCATTATGCTAAGCTAACGGATGGGTCTTGTCCATCACATCATTCTCCTAATGATGTGATCCCATTATCAAATGACAACTCATGTCCATGGTTAGGAAACCCTAACCATCTTTGATCAACGAGCTAGTTTAGTAGAGGCTTACTAGGGCTACGGTATTTATTTATGTATTCACACATGTATTTAAGCTTCCGATGAATACAATTCTATATTGAATAATAAACCTTTATCATGAATAAGGAAATACAAAATAACAACTCTATTGTTGCCTCTAGGGCATATTTCCTTCAGTCTCCCACTTGCACTAGAGTCAATAATCTAGTTCACATCGCCATGTGATTTAACACCAATAGTTCACATCGTCATGTGATTAACACCCATAGTTCACATTGCCATGTGACCAACACCCAAAGGGTTTACTAGAGTCAATAATCTAGTTCACATCGCCATGTGATTAACATCCAAAGAGTACTAAGGTGTGATCATGTTTTGCTTGTGAGAGAAGTTTAGTGAACGGGTCTGTCACATTCAGATCCGTATGTATGTTTGCAAATTTCTATGTCTACAATGCTCTGCATGTTGCTACTCTAGCTAATTGCTCCCACTATCAATATGTATCTAGATTGAGACTCCGAGTCATTTGAATTGATGTCAAAGCTTGCGTCGGTGTAACCCTTTACGACGAACTCTTTATCACCTCCATAACCGAGAAATATTTCCTTAGTCCTCTTAGGTAACTAAGGATAAATTTTGACCGCTGTCCAGTGATCTACTCCTGGATCACTATTGTACCCCCTTGCCAAACTCATGGCAAGGTACACAACAGGTTTCGTACATAGCATGGCATACTTTATAGAACCTATGGCTAAGGCAGAGGAAATGACTTTCATTCTCTCTCTATCTTCTGCCGTGTTCGGGTTTTGAGTCTTACTCAACTTCACACCTTGCAACACAGGCAAGAAGCCTTTCTTTGACTGATCTATTTTGAACTTCTTTAAAATTTTGCCAAGGTGTGTACTTTGTGAAAGTCCTATTAAGTGTCTCGATCTATCCCTATAGATCTTGATGCCCAATAAGTAGCTTCACTGAGGTCTTTCATTGAAAATTTCTTATTCAAGTATCCTTTTATGCTATCCAAAAATTCTATATCATTTCCAATCAACAATATGTCATCTACATATAATATCAGAAATGCTACAGAGCTCCCACTCCCTTTCTTGTAAATACAGGCTTCACCGAAAGTCTGTATAAAACCATATGCTTTGATCACCTCATCAAAGCATATATTCCAACTCCGAGATGCTTGCACCAGTCCATAGATGGATCGCTGGAGCTGGCACACTTTGTCAGCACCTTTAGGATCAACAAAACCTTCTGGTTGTATCATATACAACTCTTCTTTAAGATATCCATTAAGGAATGCAGTTTTGACGTCCATTTGCGAGATTTCATAATCATAAAATGTGGCAATTGCTAACATGATTCGGACAGACTTAAGCATCTCTACGGGTGAGAAAGTCTCATCGTAGTCAACTCCTTGAACTTGTCAAAAACCTTTTGCGACTAGTCGAACTTTGTAGATAGTGACATTACTATCAGCGTCAGTCTTCTTGAAGATCCATTTATTCTCAATGGCTTGCCGATCACCGGACAAGTCCACCAAAGTCCAGACTTTGTTCTCATACATGGATCCTATCTCAGATTTCATGGCCTCAAGCCATCTATCTGAATCTAGGCTCATCATACCTTCTTCATAGTTCGTAGGTTCGCCATGGTCTAGTAACTTGACTTCCAGGACAGGATTACCGTACCACTCTGGTGCGGAACGTGCTCTGTTCGAACTACGAGGTCCAGTAGTAATTTGATCTGAAGTTTCATGATCATCATCATTAGCTTCCTCTCTAGTTGATGTAGGCATCACGAGAACAGATTTCTCGGATGTGCTACTTTCCATATTGAGAGAAGGTACAATTACCTCATCAAGTTCTACTTTCCTCCCACTTACTTCTTTCAAGAGAAACTCCTTCTCTAGAAATGTTCCATTCTTGGCAACAAAGATCTTGCCTTCAGATCTATGGTAGAAGGTGTACCCAATTGTTTCCTTAGGGTATCCTATGAAGACGCACTTCTCCAATTTGGGTTCGAGCTTATCAGGCTGAAGCCTTTTAACATAAGTGTCACAACCCCAAACTTTAAGAAACGACAGCTTAGGTTTCTTGCCAAACCATAGTTCATATGGTGTCGTCTCAACGGATTTAGATGGTGCCCTATTTAACGTGAGTGCAGCTATCTCTAATGCATAACCCCAAAATGATAGTGGTAAATCGGTAAGAGACATCATAGATCGCACCATATCTAATAAAGTACGATTACAACATTCGGACACACCATTACATTGTGGTGTTCCAGGTGGCGTAAGTTGTGAAGCTATTCCACATTGTTTCAAATGAGGGCCAAACTCGTAACTCAAATATTCGCCTCCGTGATCAGATTGTAGAAACTTTATTTTCTTATTACAATGATTCTCCACGTCACTTTGAAATTCTTTGAACTTTTCAAATGTTTCAGACTTGTGTTTCATTAAGTAGATATACCCATATCTGCTCAAATCATCTCTGAAGATCAGAAAATAACGATACCTGCCGCGTGCCTCAACACTCATTGTACCACATACATTGGTATGTATTATTTCCAATAAGTCATTGGCTCACTCCATTGTTTCGGAGAACAGAGTTTTAGTCATCTTGCCCATGAGGCATGGTTCGCAAGTATCAAATGATTCATAATCAAGTGATTCCAAAAGTTCATCTGTATGGATTTTCTTCATGTGTTTTACACCAATATGACCTAAACAGCAGTGCCACAAATATGTTGCACTATCATTATCAACTTTGCATCTTTTGGCATCAATATTATGAATATGTGTATCACTATGATCGAGATTCAATAAACCATTTTCATTGGGTGTATGACCATAGAAGGTTTTATTCATGTAAACAGAACAACAATTATTCTCTGACTTAAATGAATAACCGTATCGCAATAAACATGATCCAGTCATATTCATGCTCAACGCAAACACCAAATAACATTTATTTAGGTCCAACACTAATCCCGAAGGTACAGGGAGTGTGCGATGGTGATCTTATCAACCTTGGAATCACTTCCAACACACATCGTCACCTCTCCCTTAACTAGTCTCTTTTCATTTTGCAACTCCTGTTTTGAGTTACAAATCTTAGCAACTGAACCGGTATCAAATACCCAGGGGATACTATGAACACTAGTAAAGTACACATCAATAACATGTATATCAAATATACCTTTGTTCACTTTGCCATCCTTCTTATCCGCCAAGTTTTTGGGGCAGTTCCGCTTCTAGTGACCATTCCCTTTGCAGTGAAAGCACTCAGTTTCAGTCTTAGGTCCAGCTTTGGGCTTCTTCACGGGAGTGGCAACTTGCTTGTAATTCTTCTTGAAGTTCCCTTTCTTTCCCTTGCCTTTTTCTTGAAACTAGAGGTCTTGATAACCATCAACATGTGATGCTCTTTCTTGATTTCTACCTTCGTCGATTTCAGCATTGCGAAGAGCTCGGGAATTGTTTTCGTCATCCCTTGCATATTATAGTTCATCACGAAGTTCTAGTAGCTTGGTGATAGTGACTAGAGAACTCTGATAATCACTATCTTATCTGGAAGATTAACTCCCACTTGATTCAAGCAATTGTAGTACCCAGACATTCTGAGCACATGCTCACTGGCTGAGCTATTCTCCTCCATCTTGTAGGCAAAGTACTTGTCAGAGGTCTCATACCTCTTAACACGGGCATAAGTCTGAAATAACAATTTCAACTCTTGGAACATCTCATATGCTCCATGGCGTTCAAAATGTTCTTGATGTCCCGGTTCTAAGCCGTAAAGCATGGCGCACTAAACTATCAAGTAGTCATCATATCGAGCTTGCCAAACGTTCATAACGTCTGCATCTGCTCCTGCAACAGGTCTGTCACCTAGTGGTGCATCAAGGACATAATTCTTCTGTGCAGCAATGAGGATAATCCTCAGATCACGGACCCAGTCCGCATCATTGCTACTATCATCTTTCAACTTAGTTTTCTCCAGGAATATCGTGAGCTATTGATCTACAACATAGATATGCAAATACTATCAGGACTAAGTTCATGATAAATTAAGTTCAATTAATCAAATTACTTAAGAACTCCCACTTAAATAGACATCCCTCAAGTCATCTAAGTGATACGTGATCCAAATCAACTAACCAATGTCCGATCATCATGTGAGATGGGGTAGTCATCAATGCTGAACATCTCATTGTTGATCATATCTACTATATGATTCACGTTCGACCTTTCGGTCTCCAATGTTTCGAGGCCATGTCAGTACATGCTTGGCTCGTCAAGTTTAACCCGAGTATTCCGCATGTGCAAAACTGTCTTGCACCCGTTGTATGTGAACGTAGAGTCTATCACACCCGATCATCACATGGTGTCTCAACACGACGAACTGTCGCAACGGTGCATACTCAGGGAGAACACTTCTATCTTGAAATTTAGTGAAGATATCATCTTATAATGCTACCGTCGATCTAAGCAAAATAAGATGCATAAAAGATAAACATCACATGCAATCAAAATATGTGACATGATATGGCCATCATCATCTCGTGCTTTTGATCTCCATCTCCAAAGCATCGTCATGATCTCCATCGTCACCGGCTAGCTCGACACCTTGATCTCCATCATTGCGTCATGGTCGTCTCGCCAACTATTGCTTCTACAACTATTGCTAACGCATAGCGATAAAATAAAGCAATTACATGGCGATTGCATTTCATACAATAAAGAGACAACCGTAAGGCTCCTGCCGGTTGTCGATAACTTACAAGACATGATCATCTCATACAATAACGTGTATCACATCATGTCTTGACCATATCACATCACAACATGCCCTGCAAAAACAACTTAGACGTCCTCTACTTTGTTGTTACAAGTTTTACGTGGCTGCTACGGGCTTCTAGCAAGAACCGTTCTTACCTATGGCAAAAACCACAACGGTGAATTATCAAGTTTGCTGTTTTAACCTTCTTCAAGGACCGGCCGTAGTCAAATTCTATTCAACTAAAGTAGGAGAAACAGACACCAGCCAGCCACCATTATGCAAAACTAGTTGCATGTCAGTCGGTGGAACCGGTCTCATGTACGTGGAGATGTACGGTTGATCCGGGCCGCTTCATCCCACAATGCCGCCGAATCAAAATAAGACGTTGGTGGTAAGCAGTATGAACATCACCGCCCACAACTTCTTTGTGTTCTACTCATGCATATCATCTACGCATAGACCTGGCTCGGATGCCACTGTTGGGAATCGTTGCATGGAAAAACAAAAAAAATTCTACGCACACGCAATGATCTATCCATGGAGATGCATAGCAATGAGGGGGAGAGTGTGTCTACGAACCCTCATAGACCGTAAGAGGAAGCGTTTCACAACGCGGTTGATGTAGTAGAACTTTCTTCGCGCTCCACCGATCGAGTACCGAACGTACGGCACCTCCAAGTTCTGCACACGTTCTGCTCGGTGACGTCCCTCGCCTTCTTGATCCAGCAAGACATCGAGGTAGTAGATGAGTTCCGTCAGCACGATGGCGTGGTGACGGTGATGGTGAAGTGATCTCCGCAGGGCTTTGCCTAAGCACTACGAAAATATGACCGGGGGTGTAAACGGTGGAGGGGGGCGCCGCACACGGCTAGGCAATTGTCTGTTTTGTTCTAGGCGCCCCCCTCCCACATATATATAGGTGGGAGGGAGGGAGGAGCAGCCAAAGGAGGCGCCCAAGTAGGAGGAATCCTACTTGGGGTCCTTTCCAAGCTGCACCCCCTTCTTTCCTTATTTGGAGTGCTAGGAAAGGAAGGGGAGGGTGGCGCCTGATGATGACATGTACCTGGGGTAGGGTCTTAGGCCTGACCTAGACACCCTACCCAAGGTAACTGCCCTAGAGTCATAGACATTCAAAGATCAACAGAAGGTACCGACTGAAATCACTTCGAAGCACAATTCCACTCGATGACAGATTCCACTCAGGAACCTCAATTCTACTCGACCACAGTAGCGTCACTCGACCATACGAAGAATCATTCAGAGTACAGAAGACCTACAGTCATCTCAGGATGCCAACGGCCAAGCGATCACTCCATAGCAATCAAGACCATTAATAGCTGGCGTTACCTGTAACGCCCCTATCTTAACTCTCATTGAACACTTGTGTAACGAAGGGCAGTGAGAGGTCAGGCGTACTCTATATAAGCCACCCCTCCCCTCCGGCACAAGGGTTCGCACCCCCTGTAACTTTCACACATAATCCAGTCGACAAGCCTCTGGGCACCGAGATGTACGGCTGTTACCTCCTCCGTGAGGGGCCTGAACTCATAAACTTGTGTGCACAACCTTTCCATAGCTAGGACCTTGCCTCTCCCTTAGTACCCTATATTGTTACTGTCAGATTCATTCCCACGACAGTTGACGCCCACCGTGGGGCAAGTGTCTGTGCGACTTCCCGTGAGGTTGCAAATTTCGTTCTCCGTCAACATGGTTTCCGGCCGTGGCTTGGCTTTGGGTCGCGAGATCCGTCTCGGCGCGCTTTTCTTCAATGCCGACGACTCCACCTGGCTTCAAGAAGCTCCCCTCGACATCGAGACCCTCCCCATCCGCGAGGTGGCACACTTTCGTGCGAATGCCTGCGGCGTCCTGCTGCGGCAGCCGTTGACTCAGTATCGGTCGGCTCCTGTGGCGTCTTCGCTCCCCGCCGTTCGCCGTCGCAAGCGATCTGGTCGTTCGCTGCTCCAGCGATGGGTGAAGCACGCGGTGGCTCGTCAGTCGACCACCCCGCAAGTTGCGGTGATCGAGCCCAATGAATCCCTTTACGGTTTGTTCGATCTGCCAGCTTGTCACTCGGATTCGCTTTCCGAGTGCGAGGGCAACGATCCAGAGGCGGAAGTCCTCATGGTCGACCCCCATCGCAGTCCGCCTGGATTTCGTCGCGGGGGCGGTGGCCTGTCACTCGATCATGATGAATATATTCCCGAGGCCCTCACTGCGGAGCAGAGGGAAGAGCTGCATCGCCGCAACGTCCAGGCGCTCTAGACCCCCATCGTTGGAGAGACCTCTGAGACTCGAGCTTTGGAGGCTGCGCGCTTAGCCACCTTTGCTGAGCAGGCGCATCTAGAGAATCTCCAGCAGGCACTCGACGAACACGCCCAGAGGATGATCCCTAGTTCCAGTCGACATCAGCGACAATTGTTTCCGATTGGACCTCGTGAAGAAGTTCAGGTATACCGTACCCCGATTCAAAATGTTGCAGCAGCTGCCCATATCGCAGATTCAATTCAGCCGTCTCGTTCAGAAGCTGGTAGAGGGCTGCAACAGATCCGAGAGCTGCTCCGAGCAGCAGGGGAATAGAATTTAGCTGTTTCTCAGTCGCGCAACAGGATTCATAGCAGGTCTCTAGTTGCGGACACAGTTCAGTCGGCACATAATCAGAGATCACCTCCGCGGCATGAAGACCGTGGTCACCGTCAGGATCAGTACCTGGGTCGAGGCCACGGATAGTATGATCATCGATATCCCCGTGATGACCACCGTCGATTGCCTACGCCCCCTCCGAGGGGCGGGTCGTACGCGCCCCGGCGGTATGACGACAGGCGCCCGTATGGTGACGAGCGGAGAGCCCCTGTCGACCCAAGAGAGCCTGGGTTTGATGCGAGGTCACTCCTCGTACAAGGTTTGGTCGATAGGGGCAGGGCAAACAGAGAAGGACAAGACAGAGAATGTCCGATTGGAAGCAGAGCATTTGTTTCTGGGCCCGAGTGTTTCTGCAGAGCCATCCGAGCCGCTGAGATCCCTCCCAACTTCAGATTGGCTACGGCATGAGCAAGTTCACCGGTGAGTCGAAGCCAGACATGTGGCTGGAAGATTACTGAGTGGCGGTGTAGATTGCTGGGGGCAACGATGATGTAGCCATGAAGCACCTCCCCTTGATGCTTGAGGGTTCAGGCAGAGTTTGGTTGAGTCAGTTGGCCCCTGGGAGTATTTTCTGTTGGGAGGAGTTAGCCCGAGTGTTCATCAAAACATTCGAGGGCACCCGCAAGCGACCTGCTGGGCTGACTGAATTGCAACACTGCGTCCAGAAGCCAGATGAAACTTTGAGAGACTTCATCCAGAGATGGACTACACTTCACCATACGGTAGAAAATGTGTCAGAGCACCAGGCAGTTTGCGCCTTCAAAGAGGGTGTCCGATACAGAGAGCTCAACCTGAAGTTTGGTCGTTCTGGAGATATGTCTCTAGGCCGAATGTTGGAAATTGCCACTCTGTATGCTAACGGCGAAGAGGAAGATCGACTCCGCAGTGGCAAGGGAAAACCAGTCGGCCAGGACACTGGAGGTGGAAACACCAGTCGGAAGCAAAAGCGTAAGGCCGAACCTGCAGGTCCCGCTGAGGCCGCAGTTTTGAATCAAGGAAAGTTCAAGGGAAAACCTAAGGGGCCGTAGGTTCCCAAAAAGGTGAAAGATCAGTCAGGCCAAGACGTCTTGGATTTGCCGTGTCACATTCACACGAAGAAAGATGAAGAGGGTAACTTGATTTTTCCCTAGCATACCACTCGATAATGTCGACTCCTGATGCAGCAGTTCCGAGGGGCCCAGCCCAATGAGAAGGATTCAGATAAGTATGAAGGAAAGGAAGAAGATGATTGTTACCCTAAAGTCAATGCTACCTTGGTGATTTTTACTGACGTCGAGAGCAAAAGTCGACATAAAGTTATCAACAGAGAAGTGAATATGGTTGCTCCGACAACTACAACGTACTTGAAGTGGTCGAAAACACCCGTTACGTTCGACCAGTCGGATCACCCAGCGCACGTGGCTACTCCTGGGCGGCAAGCACTGGTGGTCGACCCAGTCATTGGGGGCACCCGACTGACTAAGGTCCTTATGGATGGTGGTAGTGGTTTGAACATTTTGTATGCTGAGACCCTCCATGGGATGAGCATTCCGATGTCCAAACTCAGTGAGAGCAACATGCTGTTCCACGGCGTCATTCCTGGGAAGAAAGGAAAGTCACTCGGACAGATTCCTCTTCATGTGGTTTCGGTGATTCTAAGAATTACCGCAAAGAGAAGTTGACATTTTAGGTGGTCGATTTCCACAGTGCCTATCACGCTATTCTGGGCAGGCCTGCTTATGCTCGTTTCATGGCCCGACCATGTTACGTGTATCTCAAGTTGAAGATGCCCGGACCCAGAGGTATGATCACAGTCACGGGGAATAGGCAGAGAGCAGAGGAGTGCCTTCAAAAAGGCTAAAAAATTGCTGAAGAACAGATGGCAGCAGTCGAGCTGGAAGAATACAAGAAAAATGCAGATCCGAGTGATTTGTTGCGGGCTAAGAAGCCTGCCTCGGATTCCGCATTTCAGTAGGCCGGTGAGACGAAACCTGTCCATATTCACCCGGAAGACCCCACTGCTGCTCCGACTCACATCTCAACAACACTCGACAGCAAATAGGAAGACGCGCTCATCCAGTTCCTCCGTGAGAACTGGGACATCTTTGCATGGAAACCATCAGACATGCCAGGTGTACCCAGGGGGCTAGCTAAGCACTGTTTGCGTGTCGACCCGAAAGCAAAACCCGTCAAAGAACATCTCCGTCGGTCCGCCGCAGAGAAGAGGAAGGCGATTGGTGAGGAGGTGGCTCGGCTCCTGGCAACTGAGTTCATCCATGAGATATACCACTCTGAGTGGCTTGCTAACGTCGTCATGGTCCCCAAGAAGGATAAATCACTCTGTATGTGCATTGACTTCAAGCATATCAATCGGGCCTGCCCAAAAGATCATTTTCCACTCCCCCGCATCGATCAGATAGTCGACTCGACTGCGGGGTGTGAGCATTTGTCTTTTTTGGATGCATATTCCGGGTACCATCAGATCCGACTGTATGGACCTGATGAAATAAAAACGGCCTTCATCACCCCATTCGGGTGTTTTTGCTATGTCACCATGCCTTTCGGTCTCAAGAATGCTGGCGCCACATTCATGCGCATGATCCAGAAGTGCCTGCTCACTCAGATCAGTCGGAACATGGAAGCATATATGGATGATATCGTGGTCAAGTCTCGTAAGAGTTCCAACTTGTTGACTGACCTCGCTGAAACCTTTGCCAACCTAAGAAGATATGATATCAAGCTCAATCCGTCGAAATGCACATTCGGAGTCCCGGGAGGAAAGTTACTCGGTTTTCTCGTTTCCGAGCAAGGAATCGACGCAAACCTGGAAAAGATAGGAGCAATCCTCAGAATGAAACGCCCTGTGCGTGTGCATGACGTTCAGAAACTCACAGGTTGTTTGGCTGCATTAAGTCGATTCATTTCTCGTCTCGGTGAAAAGTCTTTGCCTCTTTACCGACTGATGCAAAAGTCTGACATGTTTGAGTGGACTCCTGAAGCTGAAGCAGTGTTTGTAGAGCTCAAAGCCCTGCTTTCCACCTAGCCCATGCTTACTACCCCCGTCAGCAAAGAGCCTTTGTTGCTATATATTGCAGCCACTAGACAGGTTGTCAGCATAGTGCTCATGGTCGAGCGAGAGGAAGAAGGCAAAGCCTACAAGGTTCAATGCCCAGTGTATTACATTTCGGAAGTCTTGACTCCCTCCAAGCAAAGGTATCCGCATTACCAGAAGCTTGTCTATGGGATTTATCTGACCACGAAGAAAGTAGCGCATTACTTCATAGACCACTCGGTTTCAGTCGTCAGTGATGCTCCATTGTCAGAAATTTTAAACAATCGAGATGCAACCAGTCGAGTGGCCAAGTGGGCGATTGAACTCCTCCCTCTGGATATCAAATTCGAAGCGAAAAAGGCAATTAAGTCTCAGGCAATTGCAGATTTCTTAGCCGAGTGGATTGAACAACAGCAGCCGACTCAGGTTCACTTGGAACATTGGATGATGTTCTTCGATGGATCCAAGATATTGAATGGTTCTGGTGCCGGAGTGGTGCTGGTTTCCCCAAAAGGTGACAAACTCAGCTATGTTCTCCAGATTCACTTTGATTCCTCCAACAACAAAGCTGAATACGAAGCACTTCTGTACGGGTTGCGTATGGCTATCTCACTAGGCGTCCATCGACTGATGGTCTAAGGCGACTCAGATTTGGTGGTGAATCAGGTGATGAAGGAGTGGGACGTCAGGAGCCCTGCCATGACTGGGTATTGCAATGCGGTAAGGAAGTTAGAGAAGAAGTTCGAAGGATTGGAACTCCACCATATACCCCGACTCAAGAATCAAGCGGCTAATGACCTAGCGAAAATAGGCCCCACTCGGAAGCCCATTCCCAGCAATGTGTTTTTGGAACATCTCCACTCTCCATCAGTACAAGAAGATCCCTTTACAGAGGAGCCCCCACAACCAATAAGTTCTACCAATCCGACTGAGGTCGAAGTGCCAGCAGTGGTTGACTTAATTATGGAGATCGTAGTAATCACCCCCGACTGGACAGTGCCATACATTGCGTATTTGCTCAGGCAAGAACTCCCGGATGATGAAGTTGAAGCACGTCAGATTGTTCGCAGGTCGAAAGCCTTCACAGTTATAGGTGGACAGCTTTTCAAGGAAAGTGTTACCGGCGTAGCTCAGCGATGTATCTCTCCAGAGGAGGGTCGATTGATCTTAAATGAGATCCACTCGGGGACCTGTGGTCACCATGCGTCCTCTCGGACCATCGTGGCCAAAGCATACCGAGCTGGATTCTACTGGCCACGAGCAAATGAAATGGCGAAAGATATCGTCGACAAATGTGCAGGTTGCCAGTTCTACTCAAACTTATCTCACAAGCCCGCATCTGCTTTGAAGACGATTCCACTCGTCTGGCCATTTGCCGTATGGGGTTTGGACATGATTGGGCCATTGAAGACGGGCAGGAGTGGTTTCACTCATCTGCTCGTGGCAGTCGACAAGTTCACCAAGTGGATTGAGGCCAAGCCCATGAAGAGTCTAGATTCAAGCACAACAGTCAGTTTCATCAGAGAATTGCTATTCCGGTACGGAGTTCCACATAGGATCAGCACAGACAATGGCTCAAACTTCGATTCTGATGAGTTCAAAGCCTTCTGCACTTCCCAAGACACTCGAGTTGACTACGCATCCGTTGCGCACCCGCAGTCGAATGGACAAGCCGAAAGAGCAAATGGTTTGATCCTTCAAGGGCTGAAACCTCGACTGATGCACGACTTGAAGCATGCAGCTGGAGCCTGGGTAACTGAGTTGCCATCTGTTCTGTGTGGATTGAGAACAATGCCTAACCGGTCGACTGGCCGAACCCCCTTCTTCATGGTATATGGGGCTGATGCAGTGCTTCCGAGTGACTTGTTTCACAATGCTCCCCGAGTGGAACTCTTCTCAGAAGCCGAGGCTAAACAAACACAGGAGGACGCCGTGGATCTTCTCGAGGAAGATAGAGAGATGGCTTTGATCCGGTCGACCATTTATCAGCAAGACCTTCGGCGTTTCCATGCCCGGAACGTCAAAAGTCGAACGTTTCATGAAGGAGACCTCGGGCTCCGAGTGGATCAACAGCGGCCTCATAAGCTCACTCCGGCTTGGAAGGCCCTTTCATCATCACCAAGGGACTCCACAATGGAGCGTATCGCCTTTACAACATCGTGAAGAAGAAAGATGAGCCAGGTCACCATGCCTTTCGGTCTCAAGAATGCTGGCGCCACATTCATGCGCATGATCCAGAAGTGCCTGCTCACTCAGATCAGTCGGAACATGGAAGCATATATGGATGATATCGTGGTCAAGTCTCGTAAGAGTTCCAACTTGTTGACTGACCTCGCTGAAACCTTTGCCAACCTAAGAAGATATGATATCAAGCTCAATCCGTCGAAATGCACATTCGGAGTCCCGGGAGGAAAGTTACTCGGTTTTCTCGTTTCCGAGCAAGGAATCGACGCAAACCTGGAAAAGATAGGAGCAATCCTCAGAATGAAACGCCCTGTGCGTGTGCATGACGTTCAGAAACTCACAGGTTGTTTGGCTGCATTAAGTCGATTCATTTCTCGTCTCGGTGAAAAGTCTTTGCCTCTTTACCGACTGATGCAAAAGTCTGACATGTTTGAGTGGACTCCTGAAGCTGAAGCAGTGTTTGTAGAGCTCAAAGCCCTGCTTTCCACCTAGCCCATGCTTACTACCCCCGTCAGCAAAGAGCCTTTGTTGCTATATATTGCAGCCACTAGACAGGTTGTCAGCATAGTGCTCATGGTCGAGCGAGAGGAAGAAGGCAAAGCCTACAAGGTTCAATGCCCAGTGTATTACATTTCGGAAGTCTTGACTCCCTCCAAGCAAAGGTATCCGCATTACCAGAAGCTTGTCTATGGGATTTATCTGACCATGAAGAAAGTAGCGCATTACTTCATAGACCACTCGGTTTCAGTCGTCAGTGATGCTCCATTGTCAGAAATTTTAAACAATCGAGATGCAACCAGTCGAGTGGCCAAGTGGGCGATTGAACTCCTCCCTCTGGATATCAAATTCGAAGCGAAAAAGGCAATTAAGTCTCAGGCAATTGCAGATTTCTTAGCCGAGTGGATTGAACAACAGCAGCCGACTCAGGTTCACTTGGAACATTGGATGATGTTCTTCGATGGATCCAAGATATTGAATGGTTCTGGTGCCGGAGTGGTGCTGGTTTCCCCAAAAGGTGACAAACTCAGCTATGTTCTCCAGATTCACTTTGATTCCTCCAACAACAAAGCTGAATACGAAGCACTTCTGTACGGGTTGCGTATGGCTATCTCACTAGGCGTCCATCGACTGATGGTCTAAGGCGACTCAGATTTGGTGGTGAATCAGGTGATGAAGGAGTGGGACGTCAGGAGCCCTGCCATGACTGGGTATTGCAATGCGGTAAGGAAGTTAGAGAAGAAGTTCGAAGGATTGGAACTCCACCATATACCCCGACTCAAGAATCAAGCGGCTGATGACCTAGCGAAAATAGGCCCCACTCGGAAGCCCATTCCCAGCAATGTGTTTTTGGAACATCTCCACTCTCCATCAGTACAAGAAGATCCCTTTACAGAGGAGCCCCCACAACCAATAAGTTCTACCAATCCGACTGAGGTCGAAGTGCCAGCAGTGGTTGACTTAATTATGGAGATCGTAGTAATCAACCCCGACTGGACAGTGCCATACATTGCGTATTTGCTCAGGCAAGAACTCCCGGATGATGAAGTTGAAGCACGTCAGATTGTTCGCAGGTCGAAAGCCTTCACAGTTATAGGTGGACAGCTTTTCAAGGAAAGTGTTACCGGCGTAGCTCAGCGATGTATCTCTCCAGAGGAGGGTCGATTGATCTTAAATGAGATCCACTCGGGGACCTGTGGTCACCATGCGTCCTCTCGGACCATCGTGGCCAAAGCATACCGAGCTGGATTCTACTGGCCACGAGCAAATGAAATGGCGAAAGATATCGTTGACAAATGTGCAGGTTGCCAGTTCTACTCAAACTTATCTCACAAGCCCGCATCTGCTTTGAAGACGATTCCACTCGTTTGGCCATTTGCCGTATGGGGTTTGGACATGATTGGGCCATTGAAGACGGGCAGGAGTGGTTTCACTCATCTGCTCGTGGCAGTCGACAAGTTCACCAAGTGGATTGAGGCCAAGCCCATGAAGAGTCTAGATTCAAGCACAACAGTCAGTTTCATCAGAGAATTGCTATTCCGGTACGGAGTTCCACATAGGATCAGCACAGACAATGGCTCAAACTTCGATTCTGATGAGTTCAAAGCCTTCTGCACTTCCCAAGACACTCGAGTTGACTACGCATCCGTTGCGCACCCGCAGTCGAATGGACAAGCCGAAAGAGCAAATGGTTTGATCCTTCAAGGGCTGAAACCTCGACTGATGCACGACTTGAAGCATGCAGCTGGAGCCTGGGTAACTGAGTTGCCATCTGTTCTGTGTGGATTGAGAACAATGCCTAACCGGTCGACTGGCCGAACCCCCTTCTTCATGGTATATGGGGCTGATGCAGTGCTTCCGAGTGACTTGTTTCACAATGCTCCCCGAGTGGAACTCTTCTCAGAAGCCGAGGCTAAACAAACACAGGAGGACGCCGTGGATCTTCTCGAGGAAGATAGAGAGATGGCTTTGATCCGGTCGACCATTTATCAGCAAGACCTTCGGCGTTTCCATGCCCGGAACGTCAAAAGTCGAACGTTTCATGAAGGAGACCTCGGGCTCCGAGTGGATCAACAGCGGCCTCATAAGCTCACTCCGGCTTGGAAGGCCCTTTCATCATCACCAAGGGACTCCACAATGGAGCGTATCGCCTTTACAACATCGTGAAGAAGAAAGATGAGCCAGGCACTTGGAATGCGGATCTGCTCCACCAATTCTATAATTAAGAACACTCGGATCCTCGAGTTGTAATAAGAATACCTTCAGTTTGTTTATCAAGACATGATTATCAGAGTTTGTTAACAATTGTTTATGCACCAGCATGTGTTCAAATCCCCTAGTGGGTGGCTTAGTCGCGAACCTGATTCGCCTAAGTTAAAACCTACTCCGAGTGAAGAGCAACCCTCTCACTTGGGGGCTTAGTCGCGAACCTGATTCGCCTAAGTTAAAACCTACTCCGAGTGAAGAGCAACCCTCTCACTCGGGGGCTTAGCTGCGATCCGCATTCGCCTAAGTTAAAAAATCTACTCTAAGTGAAGAGCAACCCTCTCACTCGGGGGCTGAGCTGCGATACCGCATTCGCCTAAGTTAAAAAATCTACTCCGAGTGAAGAGCAACCCTCTCACTCAGGGGCTTAGCTGCGATCCCGCATTCGCCTAAGTTAAAAAATCTACTCCAAGTGAAGAGCAACCCTCTCACTCGGGGGCTTAGCGGCGATCCCGCATTCGCCTAAGTTAAAAAATCTACTCCGAGTGAAGAGCGACCCCCTCACTCTGGGGCTTAGCTGCGATCCCGCTTTCGCCTAAGTGAAAAAACGTATTCCGAGTGTAGAGCAACCATCTCACTCGGGGGCTTCGCTGCGATCCCGATTTCGCTTAAGTCAAAAACTACTCCGAGTGAAGATCAATCCTCTCACTTGGGGGCTTAACTGCGACTCCGTACTCGTCTAAGTTTCAAAGACCCCGCCTCTGAGCTGCGCCACAATTACAACGTCATCTCCGAGTGGAGATAACGAGGCCCGCCTCTGAGCTGCGCCACAAGTACAATGTCATCTCCGAGTGGGGATATCGAGGTCCGCCCTGAGCTGCACCACAAGTACAACGTCATTTCCGAGTGGAGAGCAATTCGCTCACTCGAGAACTTGGCTGCGAAACTTCTTCGCTCAGTTTAAAAATCTGAAGACAATAGAAACAAAACAACTGCATTCAAATAAAGGAACCAAGTTTGGATAAATCCAACAAGGTTCGGAACCACCAGCAGAACTACTCGAGCTCAGGCCCGAAAGAGTTTAACGATTACAAAATCACTCGGCATTCCGAGGCAAATAAAGTCAAGGTTTTTCACTCAGCGGGAGGTGGACTTGCTGGCTCGACAAAAGCGTCCAGGTCAATGTCATCTGCGATGCGACTGGCCGCGTCGATGAAGGTCTCCATGAAAGATTGAAACTGAAGCTTCTTAGTATTTGCCACCTGAAGGGCCTTCAGCTTTTCTTCTTTGACATCCTTGCAATGAACGCGGACGAGTGATAGAGCCACATCAGCACCACAGCGCGCAGCTGACTTCTTTCACGCCTGCACTCGGTCAGGGATGCCGTTGAGTCGAGTCATCAGTGACTCGAGGTCATTCAGAAGCGTATCCTCTGGCCAGAGCTCCTTGTTGATCCGTGACATTGCAACTTTCAGTCGGGCGACATAGTCCAAGACGCTGGAGAGGCGAGAATCCAGTCGCAGCACGTTCATGGCAGCTTCATCCTTGATGGGAGAGTTGATGGGGTCCAGTCCTGTCTCGATCCGCCCAGTTTCCTCTTAAAAATTCTGACAGAACTCTGCACACACAGAGAAGCAATGAATTAACAGCAACACAGTGAAGAAGTTTTTACAATCAGTCGGATAAGGGAAAGTACCTTCAAGCATGAGGAACATCTTCTAAGCAAGGCAGCCCAGATAAGTTTCCAGTTCATCCCTCTTCCAAGTGAGAACATCCACTTTGTCAGCCAAAGCCATTTTCTCCCCTTTCAGTTGCTTAGCCTCTTTCTTCGCTTCGTCAATGGCAGTTTTCAGTTTGGCATTTTCCTCTTCTCGCTTTCCAACTGAAGCCAGCTTCTTGTCAGCAAGTTCAGTCTTATCCCGTGCCGTCTTCTGCGCTGCTGCAAGGTCAAGATCCTTCCGCTCCAGAGCCTGCTTCATTTTGTCTAAAGAAATAACATTCCTCAGACGAGCTTGGAGTTGACGGTTTTCACTGCGCACATCTGCTCGAGTGAAGTCACTCGGTTCAAAGAATGGAAAGCAAAATATGGCAAGGAAAATAGTCAGTGAATTGTTACCTCCCATAGCGGCTGCTTCATCCTGGGCTTTCTTCAGGTTCCCTTTAGCTAGCTCCAGGTCGAGATTGAGTTGGATTTTCTTCTTCTCCAAATCAGCAAACATGGTCCCAAGATCACAAGCTTTCTGCAATCAGCTAACAGGACAAGTCAATCGACAGAAACAAAGATCAATTACTTCCGAGTGATAAGGTGCTAGATCAAATTGCCAAAAGGTTCTAAAGAGTACTGCTGAATCAAACATTCAACAGCAGTCTCGGGGACTACACCTAGTGGGTGCACTTAGTGTGCCCCCACTGGTTCGATTTCCGACTCTACATGGTCCGCCCAGCCCGAGTGGAAGGAGTAAAAGATCAGTAACTTCCAAGCGAAGAAACACGAGATCGGATTACTACGACAAAAAGAGTTCTAAGACTACTGCCGAATCAAACATCCAACAGCAGTCTCGGGGACTACACCTAGTGGGTGCACTCAGCGTGCCCCCACTAGTTTCCCACTTGGCATGGTCAGCCCAGCCTGAGTGGAAGGTGTAAAAAACAATAACAACATTTGTTCTCAGACCACCACCGACTGCCCGCAGTCGACCACGGTCTCGGGGACTACACCTAGTGGGTGCACTTAGCGTGCCCCCACTGGACCAAGAACTCACTCGACATGACCTCTCTAATTTGAGTGGAAGCGCTACACAAAGCTACACGAAACACCCACTGGGTGTACAGATGCAAAAAATAGCTTGACATCTTATGAATAATAAAGCAGCAGTTTTCAGCTAGCATATCCTAACAGAGCAAGAATTGAGTGGGTTGGAAAGTCAATTGGAAATCAACTTACAATCCCACTTACTCGGACATTAGCTTGAAGAGCAGAGCTGGCGTCGTAAGCAGCCTTCCTAGTGCCATACACCAATTTCAATCGGTCCATCATCAGACCCGCCTGGATCATAGTTTCTTTGGCAGCTCCCACTTGATCCTCCGGGGTGCAGTGCAGGGCAAAGGGCACAGATGAGGGAACTGATGACGTGGTTGGCAGAGTTGGAGCTTGAGGTGGTACAATGGTGCCAGTAGTCTGAGCAGTCGACGTCGCAGGATGATCAGTCGACACGGGGTCGGCAAAAGAAACAGTAGCCCATACTGGATTGTCAAGTTGCTGGACCACGGGTTCATACACCGGGTGAGGTACTTTCCTGGTGGGTACCCTCCTGCTCAGAGTCTTACTCCTTCTACCCGTATTCCTTTGAGGCACTTCTTCATCATCATCATCGTCTGGAAGTTGGATAACATTTGTTGGTGCTGCAAAATACTCGACCATAAGGACACAGTCGACCATCAAAACAGGTGGTGGAGTGAGAGCTTGATTGTGGGGTCGTACCTGGCTGGGAAGTGGCCGCGTCTGCGGTTTCCGCGTCCGAGTGCGTTTTAAAATTTTCACACTCGACGTAGCCACCTTGCCATGCCCTCCTGCAGGGTCCTGCAACTATTTGGAACGACGCTCTGAGCGGTGCGGCGAGTCGACCTCTTCACTGCTGCTCGTGTCCTCACTGTCATCTTCGTTGTCATCTGCATATTGAAAATCGCTGCTCTCACCATCACTCTCAACTTCTTGCTGGTACTGCTCTCCATTTGGCATCGAGTAAATCTTGGTGAAAACCTGCAAGATACAAGTCATGAACATCAGTCGGATCCAAGAACAATCACAGATCAGAAAGAGAAACACTCGGTATATTGGGCCTGACCTCATCGAGAGCATGGTTGGAGTCGAATGGCTGAATCCTCCTGGATCCCCTGGGGTTGTCCTTGTTTCCAGTAATGCTCCCGAGCCACTGGGCCACTGTCTTCTCGTCTACCTCCTCCGGATGGATTCGAGCCGTGTCTTCAGGACTCGAGTACATCCACATCTGGTGATCACGAGCTTGGAGAGGCTGGATGCGTCGACTTAGGAACACCTCCAACAGATCCATGCCGGTCACACCTTCCCGGAATAAATTGACGACCGTGTCGACTAAAACGGCAACCTGGCCTTTCTCTTCCGCGGTTACGACCAGAGAACAAGGCCGACGGAGTCTTTCTATAGTAAAAGGGGGAAGGCCGGTCGACTGACCGGGAGATGAGATGTCCTTGCAGTAGAACCAGGTCGATTGCCAGCCCCTGACTGACTCGGGAAAGGTCATAGGAGGAAATGTACTCCTACCTCTAATTTGGATCGCTAACCCCCCGGACATTTGGATCACATGGGTCTTTTCATCACTCGGATTCGCCTTTTTCATCGACTGAGAACGGCAAGTAAAGATATGTTTTAATAGGCCCCAATGCGGCTGGCAACCAAGGAAGTTCTCGCACATAGAGACAAATGCAGCGAGATATGAGATTCTGTTGGGTGGGAAGTGATGGATCTGAGTGCCAAAGAAATTCAAAAAACCCCGGAAGAACGGATGTCGAGGCAGAGAGAAACCCCGATCGACGTGGGTGGTGAGGAGGACACACTCACCCTCGCGCAGCTGGGGCTCGGATTCATTCCCCGGAGCCTCCAGGACCCGTGAGCAATCAAGTCCTCCTTCACAACGGCAGAGCGGATCCAGTCTCCCTGGATCCAACCATGCGGCAGACCGGACCGCGACGACGACCCCCGAGCCATATTCTTGCCCTTCGCCGCCGCCGTCTTGTTCACGCGCTCCAGGGCCGCGGTCTTCTCCTTCACCATGGCGGCTGAGCTCGAGAGGAACGGGCGAAGGTGTAGAGCGCACGAAGCGGGGAGGCAGAGAAGTAGATAGAAAGGGGATCGAATGAGGAGCACTGTGCATTGCATCGGCCTCGACGCCTTTATGGGGACGCTTCCGAGTGACTGACCCATGGGCCCGAGAGATCCTATCGCATCCCGCAACAGACGCTCGCTCAATACGTGGCAAAAAAGGCGGCACGGAAGTCGAGGCGTCTCTGTCTATCCGTCCCTTTTACTGCGCCATGTTCCGTCCGCGCGCTTCTCCAAAATTTCGAATCCGGTGAGATCCAGGAACTGCAGAGCAATCAATCGCACCAAAGATTTCGCACTCTAATTCACTCAAGGATTTCCAGCATAATTCACTCGACGATCTCAGAAGCCAGAATCGATCAAGGCGACTGATACAGGGTTAATGATTCAATGTGTTTCCCAGGCCTTGATGAAATGCCTCTGAAGCATAAGATCGAGTCAGAACTAACTTCAACCCTTCTTCACTCGGACCACAATCCATTCAGGGGCTAATGACGATGACATGTACCTGGGGTAGGTTCTTATGCCTGACCTAGACACCCTACCCAAGGTACCTGCCCTAGAGTCAAAGACATTCAAAGATCAACAGAAGGTACCGACTGAAATCACTTCGAAGCACAATTCCACTCGACGACAGATTCCACTCGGGTACCTCTATTCTACTCGACTACAGTAGCATCACTCGACCATACGAAGAATCATTCCGAGTACAGAAGACCTACAGTCATCTC
The DNA here is from genome assembly GCA_011799875.1 of Thinopyrum elongatum. Lineage (NCBI taxonomy): Eukaryota > Viridiplantae > Streptophyta > Magnoliopsida > Poales > Poaceae > Thinopyrum > Thinopyrum elongatum. Next base: position 31,633,927 of record CM022298.1, read on the forward strand.
AGGATGCCAACGGCCAAGCGATCACTCCGTAGCAATCAAGACCATTAATAGCTGGCGTTAACTGTAACGCCCCTATCTTAACTATCATTGAACCCTTGTGTAACGAAGGGCAGTGAGGGGTCAGGCGTACTCTATATAAGCCACCCATCCCCTCTGGCACAAGGGTTCGCACCCCCTGTAACTTTCACACATAATCCAGTTGACAAGCCTCCGGGCACCGAGATATAGGGCTGTTACCTCCTCCGCGAGGGGCCTGAACTCGTAAACTTGTGTGCACAACCTCACCGTAGCTAGGACCTTGCCTCTCCCTTAGTACCCTATAATGTTACTGTCAGATTCATTCCCACAACAGCACCCCCCTCCCCCTCTCCTTTCTCTCATGAGAGGGAAAGGCAGGAGGGGCTAGGCCTCCCCCTTTTCCTTCCCTAGGGTTGGCCAAACAAGGGAGGGGGCGCACCAGCCCCCTTGTGGGCTGGTCTGTCCCCTCCTTTGGCCCATAAGGTCCATAACTTGCCGGGGGGTGCCCGGAACCCCTTCCGGTAACCCGATTCCTTCCCGGTGCGTCCCGAAACACTTCCGGTATCCAAATACCATCGTCCTATATATCAATCTTTACCTCTCGACCATTTCGAGACTCCTCATCATGTCCATGAGCTCATCCGGGACTCCGAACAACATTCGGTTACCAAAACATATAAATCATATAACACTATATCGTCAACAAACGTTAAGTGTGCGGAACCTACGGGTTCGAGAACTATGTAGACATGACCGAGACACCTCTCCCTTCAATAACCAATAGCGGAACCTGGATGCCCATATTGGATCCTAAATATTCTACGAAGATCTTTATCGGTCGAACCGTTATGACAACATACGTAATTCCCTTTGTCCATCGATATGTTACTTGCCCGAGATTCGATCGTCGGTAACTCTATACCTAATTCTATCTCGTTACCGGCAAGTCTCTTTACTCGTTCCATAATACATCACCTCGTGACCAACTCCTTAGTCATTTGCTTGCAAGCTTATGATGTGTATTACCGAGAGGGCCAAGAGATACCTCTCCAATACTCGGAGTGACAAATCCTAATCTCGATCTATGCCAACTCAACAAACACCTTCGGAGATACCTGTAGAGCATCTTTATGATCACCCAGTTACGTTGTGACGTTTGATAGCACATAAGGCATTCCTCCAGTATCCGGGAGTTGCAAATCTCATAGTCGAAGGAATATGTATTTGACATGAAGAAAGCAATAGCAATAAAACTGAACGATCATTATGCTAAGCTAACGGATGGGTCTTGTGCATCACATCATTCTCCTAATGATGTGATCCCATTATCAAATGACAACTCATGTCCATGGTTAGGAAACCTTAACCATCTTTGATCAATGAGCTAGTCTAGTAGAGGCTTACTAGGGATACGGTATTTGTTTATGTATTCACACATGTATTTAACTTTCCGATCAATACAATTCTAGCATGAATAATAAACCTTTATCATGAATAAGGAAATATAAAATAACAACTCTATTATTGCATCTAGGACATATTTCCTTCAGTATGATACACTGAAGGAATTCGTCATGAAGAAAGGCTTCAAACCCGGTTCAGTTGACGCAACTCTTTTCACCAAAACTTATGATGAAGAATTATTCGTGTGCCAAATATATGTTGATGATATTATCTTTGGCTGTACTAACCAACATTACAGTGACGAATTTGCCTATATGATGAGTGAGGAATATCAAATGTCTATGATGGGAGAAATTAAATTCTTCTTAGGTCTTCAAATTCGTCAACAATGCAATGGCATATTCATATCTCAAGAGAAATACCTCAAGGATGTGTTGAGGAAATTCGGCATGCAAGATTGCAAAGGCGTCAAAATCCCTATGCCCACAAATGGCCATCTATGCACCGATGAAAATGGTAAAGACTTCGATCAAAAGGTATACCGCTCGATGATTGGCTCTTTATTGTATCTATGTGCATCTAGGCTAGATATTATGCTTAGAGTTTGCATGTGTGCCCGTTTTCAAGCTACACCGAAGGAATCACACCATAAGGCTGGGAATCATATTCTTCGATATCTAGCTCACACTCCAACACTTGGATTATGGTATCCCAAGGGCTCAGCTTTTGATCTCATTGGATATTCTGACTCTGACTATGCTGGCGATCGGGTGGATCGCAAGTCAACATCAGGCACATGCCATTTCCTCAGACGATCCTTAGTATGTTGGTCCTCGAAGAAGCAGAATTGCGTATCACTATCTACTGCTGAAGCTAAGTACATTGCTGCTGGTTCTTGCTGTGCTCAATTGCTGTGGATGAAGCAAACCCTCAAGGACTATGGCATCAACATGAAGAATGTGCCACTCTACTGCGACAACGAGAGTGCCATCAGGATTGCTCACAACCCTGTTCACCATTCGAAGACAAAGCACATCCAGATTCGTCATCATTTTCTTTGAGATCATGTGTTGAAGAGGGCGACATCTCCATTGACCACGTGAAGACTGAAGATCAGCTGGCAGATATCTTCACAAAGCCCTTGGATGAGAGAAGATTTAGCAAGTTGCGGTGTGAGCTAAATATCTTAGAATCTTTGAATGTTCTTTGAAAGGACACACATCCTAACACTTATGCAAAATTGATGACTTAGATGTGCAACACATGAAGTAACGTTTTTCTTCAATCAATGAAGACTAACCCTCTAAGTGTGAAGAAATTAATGAAGAATTTGATTCTCAGAGCCCTATGATAATTGTACGCGGTGTCTGAACTCATCATTCTTATACGGTGGGTCACGCCACCAACCAAAGTTGAAAATCTTCAAATTTGAGTTTTTCTTCAGTTTTGCAAATTCTTCAATTTTCAAATTCTTCAAGTTTGCAATATCTTCAAACTTTTCGACTGGTGTTCTTCAGTTTTTCTTCAGCCGATCTATTATGCTAATATTAGCAGAATAACTATTCTGATAACACTTTCGCACTGCACGCTCTACACGAGGTCACTGCACTTTCTGTAGTAAGGGTACTGCAATAGAGAGACTAGTGAACTTTGTGTCAAAAAATCTGCACGCAGTATTTTTTCGGTACCTTTTTCGCTCCAGTTTTTTAACCGTTTATCGGAACGAGGCGTATAATATACGGTTGGAAAGCTATGGATTAGGCGCAACTTCGCCATGTTAAACACTTTTCGAGATTCTTCATGATTTAAGAGCAGTTTCGAAAACGGTGCGGCACACGACGAGTGGCAGCGAGGATTTTTTTCGCATTTTTTTATAAACCGCTTGTCCGAATGAAGCAAATGATACGCCGTTGGAAAGATATCGTCGAGGCGCACCTTTTTCATACCTATTATTTTCGCTAATTCGTTACGGTTTAAGAGCAGTTTCAAATTTACTAAATCACGGAATTCTGTTTTTTAAATTTTTTTGCAATTTTTGGTATCTTTTCGCTCCAGTTTTTGAACCGTTTGTCGAAACGAGGCGTGTGATTCGCCGTTGGAAAGCTACGGATGAGACGCAACTTTTATGTAGAAATGTTTTTGAGATTCCTTACGGTTTTAAGTTAATTTTGAAAATCGGCTCCTGACGACGAGTGGCAGCGGACGTTTTTCGTGAAATTTTTACAAACGCTAGTCGGAATGATTCAATTATACACCGTCGGAAAGATATCGATGAGCGCAACTTTTTCTTGTAGAACACTCTCTTTGATTCCTTACGGTTTAAGACCAATTTTGATTTTAACGAAATGCGGACACTCTGTTTTTTCGTGACCAAAATCGTCGTATGTATTGCATCAGACAGAAAACCACACTGCTTCAGACTAAAACCGCACTTCATCAGACGGACAAGTGCACTGTATGATTTCTTTTTGTGGGACGTAAATTTTCCCAAACGAGGTGGAGTGCACTTCATGTCGGCATCGGTGAACCGCAACACTATCGATAAGTGAACTGTGAGACTACCGTAAAAGTGCCGCGACACTACCGAAAGTGAACCGCATGAATTTTTTCCAAACTCACTATTTTCTACATGCGTTAAACCGGGCAAGTGGACCACATGGGCTGAGCAGTGAACCACATGTAATGAGAAGTGGCTGCTTCCTGAGGTGTTTTTGTCGGATCACCAAGTGAACCACGAAGGAGTTTTATGGCGAACTTCATGAGAGAACAAAGTGAGCTTCAAAACATACATATCCATTCATTATTTTTACACGCTACACAGCCATCCAGTACATAGCAGAATCAACGACGCAATACCCAACTGAAGCACTGGCAAAGACTTGTATGCAAAATTACCATCCATCTTAGTACAAAAAGAACTTCAAATGCACTAGGCAGTACCCTTTTTCTCTCCGTGTTTCTCATAACCAACAAAATGAACCTGAAATGAACATCAATGTTTCTCTTCTTTTCTTACTGGGCACACTTCTTCTTGAGTAAACTGCACATGAGCGCAACAAAAAACCAACGAAGCACAAAGCAAACCTCTTCTTCGAGTAACTGCACTGCCAGGGGGACTGGAAAAAAAACGCAACGAACTATGCCCAGTTACTGCACGCGCCACCCGGCGAACTGCACACATGGTGGCAAAGGATGCGGCGCCGCGCGCGACATGATGCAGGCGAGCCTTCGCCGGCGTAGCTCTGCAATAGAGAAGATTAGGAGAGGTGGAAGAAAGGAAAAGGGGGAACAGGGGCAGTGCTACATGAGGATTCCCGGGCCAGTACTAAGATTCCACCCAGTACTGCATTGTCCGTGGGACGTACTTCTCGTCCCCGTGGGCTGAGTTGCACGCGACGCCCGCAGCGGCCGACGCTGACAATCGCTCCTAGACGTAGACAGGACAAGAATAAGGGGAGGAGCAGGACTCGGCCGTCCGGCGGCGGCGCTGCCATTGCCCTCCTGGTGCGCCTCCCGGCGGCCAAGGTTGTGCTTCACAGTCGTTGTTTGAGGAGCCCTGGATTCGAACTCGAGAAAGGTAAGCTTCGTGGGAAGAGAAAACAAATTGACAGAGTGGAGGGGCGCACCAGCGGATCTAGCACCAACGAGATCCACTTTTCCATGGATCCAGTGAACCCGCTAGCCGAATCCTGGCGAGACATGCCATGGCAAGGCGAAGATCACCGGAATCCGGCCAGAGGTGAGGGGAGGCCCGTCGGTGATGGAGATACAGTGCACAGCCACCCAAGGGAAGATGGGGGGCTTGTTGCGTACCCATGGCCATCGCAGACAATTCTGGTGGCTGAAATGCGCATCGGGGGCTGGTGGGGGTGAATCAGTGGTTGAATGTCACGCCATGGGCCGATGGCGGCCGGGATCCAGCAGTTGAGGCCGGCCGGGCGCCGTGGTGGCCGGATCCGTGGTTGAGACCATGCCGGGCCTGGTGGCGGGGGATCTCGCCATTACTGGGGGTGGCACGGGAGAAAGAGGGGGAGGGTGCGGCGTCGTAGAAGGTGGTGCATGGGGTTGGGGGAAGGTGCGTCGTCGGGGGGGGGGGTGGGGTTGTCGGAGAAAGGTAGAGGGGTGGGGACGCCAACGGTCGGAGGGGGTTGGGGCACGCTGTCCGGATCCGAAGGTGGGAGGTTGGAGGTGGGCACGGGATGCGGGAGCGGGAGGGAAGATGTGCGGGCTGGTAGAGGTTGGTGGGATGCGGAGAGGGGGGAGTGGGTCTGCGTGCTGTTCGTTTTGTGTTGCGTTGGTTGGTTCGAGAGGTGTTAGCAGAATAAGAGCTACTATTAGCAGAATAAGGTCTTAAGGGGTGTTATCATAATAGACCCACCCTATATATATATATATTTGAGTTTTCATGTCCTCAACAACATTCACTTATTGCTAATTCTTCAAGTTGATTTTTCATCTAAGTGAATGTGCTCGGTCCCGTTCCCCCTCTATGCTAAACTCAACCCAGTCTATTCACAAATTCTTCATGTGCGTTCTATTTGAAACCCGTTCAAAATCTTCACTGTGTCCTTGATAGCTGAAAATTTTGCGAACAAAACTTTAAAAAATTTCACATCTGAATTTTCGGTTGTTGCCGCTGAAACCGTTCCGCATCCCACGATGGATTAAACTATTCACCCATGATCTAACACGATCTCCACCTCTCTGTACGTGGGTGACACATGTCGTTAGAATAGGAAGGGTCAGGGGCATGTTCATCCAAAATATTCGAACGAGCAGTTTTTCACCGCGGCTATAAATACCCCTTCCCGTCCTCAGACCTCATTTACTCCGCTCGACCTCAATCTCACCGAGCTCTCTGACCTAGCACCGCCGCTACTCTCCATCGTCGCTGGTGAGGAAGAGCTTCACTACCTCGACCTCGTCGCCGTCGTACTCGCGTCGGCGCGGAAATCTTCACTCCGCCACCGCCGTAGCCGTCTCTCGCCGCCAAGTTAGGGCGTGAGATATCTGAACGGACGAACTTCTCCAACTCCATTCCTAGTTCATCGTGTTCTTCGTCAAGGGTAATTAAAATCTAATTTTACTGCCCTACTTTGATTCCTATGATTTCCACAAAATCCTCAAAAGGTGTTTGTTCTTCAACTTCCCACTCCTTAAACACCCAAAAGCATCTGTTCTTGATTTGTTTCTCTAGTCTATGTTTTTCTTCAAGATTCCTCAATTGTGTGGATTTTCAAATCTATACAACTCCGGAACCTAAGTCAAGGACGCTTAGTGAAATTCCTCAAGACACCAATGGTCAAATTCCTTAACTTGATTCTTTTGAAAAATTTCTGAGAACGCATATGACCTCTCCAAATTCTTCGCACCTATACTCTGTTCACAGGTACAAATGTCTGCTGCATAATCACTAGGTTCTCATCAATTTAACTCATTTTCAGCATTCCTCAAAGATAAGTTGCATACTTCCTCAGAAACATCAATTGTTCAAAATCCTCAAGTGAAGAAAATGGCTGACGGGAAAAGACCTCAGAAGGGAGGAAAGAGGCCAGAGACAAACACTACGTTTGAGATCCCTGAAGATATCTATGCAGGGTACTGTACTCCTGATAAAGCAACTCATGGCAAAGAGACTAAGAATGAGCGCAAAATGCGCATACAGGGAATTGAGAGAAGATGGGCTAAGGAATGGAGGGAATATCGCTATGTCACTCCAAAGTACATGAAGAAATTCACTGTTAACCCTCCATGTCCAAGACCTCTGTTGGCCGCTGGCCAAGAGGCGACCTCCAGCATCAGGCATGTGAGGAATTTCCCAAAGAATGGGCCAAGCGCCAAGCCAAAACTGGCTAAAGTGCAAAAGAAGCAGTGAAGAAATTCAATGAAGATTCCAAGCTGCTGCTGCTGAGGCTTGGAAATCTGTTGTGAGCGCAGTGTTCTTCAACAGCAATGCCCTACAGCCATGTTCTCAACGACAAGCCTCAAGGGGAAATTCCTCAGGCAACTTCCTCAAGGGCAGCTCCATTCCCTCTGTTGCCACAAAATTCTACAGCTGCTGCCACAAGGTTCTCACACACCTGTGCATCTTGCAACGTGTCAGGCGGACTGCTGGTTGGTTTCTCAATTGCTAGGAGCATCTGCTAGTTCCTCAGCTCACCACAGTCCTCAACAGGACCAACTTGTTGAAAAATAGGCCACTGCTGACTGGCCGAGGCCAAGCCCTCATAGAAAGCAAGTGGCATTCCAAGTCATATGATGACGACAAAGTTGGTGATGAAGAACTCGCTGAAATCGTCAAGGATAGGCAAGAAAAGGCCGCTTAGATCCAAAGGCAGTTCTGTGCCTCTCATGCTGGATCCAACGAGATCCTCAACTTCATTTGACCTATGGCATAAGGATCTCACACTCCGTTGCCGACTAAACTCACTCTGGCCAAAGTCATATGCTTGACGGCTTTCATCAGTGAAGAAAAATGGAAATTGAAATGGGCAGGCAGGTCAAGAAGGATCAGTACAGAAGGGAGTGTTTTCTGAAGAAATGTTGTGAACGTGTCTCCTGAAGAACTAGTATCTTTGCAAAAGGAGATCAAAGGCCTCACTGATGAATTTTAATAGATATTATGCGCTAGCTAGGTGACAAAGTCAGATTTGTCAAGTTGGCCAAGAACCTCAAGACCAAAGTTGCAGCACACATCGAACGACAAAATCCTCAGGGCTAAAGCTTTGTTCAGCTCCTGAGAAAATGAAAGTGCAGCTGATAAAAATCAGGTGCTAAAGAAACTAAAAGTACCGGGCTGCTGAAGAATTCCAGTGCCGAAGAGCATGCCAGGTCAAACACCCATTGCGCATGAAGAACAACCAGGCCAGCTGAAGCTATGCTGTGGCTGAAGAAACTGAGATTGCCAGTTCGACTGCATCAGTCGTGCCTGAAGAAATTGAACAACTTCAATGCTCCTCCTGCAAAACCCTCAAGATGAGAACATCACTCTTCCTTCTGAATCAGAAGTGAAGAAAAACTAAAGCTGCGGAGAAGGCAGCTGTGAAGAAGAGGAAGCATCACCTCTGAAGAGGTCCTCAGTTCTCAAGAAAGTGAGGACTTGACGAGCTCCTTCAACAACCCAATAGAATGTTGTTTCGAGTTCGATAGTGCCATCAAAGGAAATGTCCGTTTGGTGAAGACTAGGTCATTCCAGATGACATTGATGAGGAAAAATCCTTTTGCTGCTTCTTCCGAGCAGACTTGGATGAAGAAATTGAAGTGGAAGATATCCTTCCACCCCACTGGATCATCTCCTATGCATCAGTTCACAGCTGAAGAGAGGGGCGTTGAAGAAAGGATGAGGATGTGGACATTGGTTCACAACTCCTGTGTTGAATGATGACTATTGGGAAAGGCATCACCCCAATTCACCGTTGACCACACCTCGCATCAAATTCCTCAGTCCCTATACAAATAGACGAAATTCAAACGGATCTGAGGACGTCAAGCTTCTTCTTCATTCATCCTGAAGAAATTCCAGCTGAACAGCTGATGAAAAATGGAGAATCAAACTACTGCGAGAACATGAAGCTTCAACTCCTCCGACAGCGGATCCAGATGTTTGACGCAAGAAGTTGTGGAACCTTCAACTGCAAATCTTTGCCCCAAGCAACAAAATCCTCATACAAGGAAGTAAAGTTTCAAGGCGTGACGATTTTCTTGTGCTGAGCATCATTTCTTCAACTGAATTCAATCCTTATGACTCGGCCAAGAACTTCGGGCGCAAGCGTTCTGGACTGCCATCACGCATACGATGATTTCTATTCATTACTACTATTTGACAAGGACAAGGTATTTGAGACACCGTCAACTCTCTGTTGACATTGAGTCCTTCGCTGCTACAGCCTGTCCTGAAGTTCTTCACGACCTGGGCTCCTGAATTTCGGTGTGGACATTTGCGACTGGAATGGAAGAGCTAATCTTCAATTCTATGCTAACTTGCACCTCACTGGAAATGTAGAGTGATGTTAATTCATGGGTGCTTGATTGGAGACTGAAAACTGGAGGGAGATAAGATCGGGGGCGCACTTGGTCAATAGAGGAGAGAGAGATAGTAGGCAAGAGGGAACCATACCACCTTCCCCTGACTCTGCTCTCATGCCGTTCGCAGTCAGTCATCCGTCATGAAGGCGCAAGGAAGGCTTGTGTATGTAAGAACTGAGCTGCCAAATCGTATTGATTGCATGCCTGATGAAGCCTTTGACAGCAGCCAAGCTCCAAGAAACTACCTTCCTAGTTGACGGATTTTGATTTATGTGCCTAGGACAATTACCGCATACTAACCAAGACCCCTCAGTCTGATCAAAGGCCACACTCTGAGAAGAAGAGTTGTTGGCATCATGAAATCCTGACTGTTCACATGATCATGGTATTCCATTAACTAACATGATTTCTTCATGAGACTTTGCGCAATGTAGCACTATACCCATTTGAGTTTAAGCTTATGCTCCCTGGTATAATGAAGTCATCAGGAACTAGACGTCTTCAATTCACTACCAGCAGAGTGTCAGAATCACTCTGCTTTTGCCTCCTATTGAAGTCCTCCAAGAGAACCATTTCCTTAGTTGAATGAAAAAGGCAAAGCTTGCTATTATTGATAAGGCACGTCATCCATTCGATGGGTTTAAAGTTTCGCAAAAGGCATCCTCTTACTCCACCAATGAGACTCTGTAACCCAAGATTCTGCGCAAAAGCCTCAAAGCCAATTCCTCAAGCCACTGCTCCACGCATGATGACTGATCGTGAGCTTCTTCAGATAATCTCATCAGAGGTCACGATCGCTCACACAAGTGGGTCAAGCATCAATTTGGCAATCTTCAGAATAGACGTCACGCAGAACAATGTAAGAAAAAGAAACAAACACTACTATGCACAGAAAATCTTCGATCGCACTTGGGCTATCGGTCTCACCTGTACATGCATGAGACTCAAGCAGATGGATTTCAACAACGGACTTTGACTGGTCTCAGCCCCTTCGAAGAAATTCAAGAGGTTCAAATTTACTCGTGGTACACAGTTATTTTATCTCGCGTGCGAGGATGAAGCCTTAAGACCTCAACGACAATGTCGGACAGGCCCTACCTGCAACGGATGACCCAAACCAACGCTGGCGCTCCCCATTGAATCATGATTATATTCTTCAGGGGCTTAGTTCCCATTTTTCGTCCCTTTTGGTCTATCGTGACAAGGGGGAGAAATTTGGTTGACTTCAAGTGGTCCTATATATTGGCTGTTTTTTCGTTATTAAGTTACAAACTCCTGCTCTTCTGAGGTGTTTGATCTGAAAGTTGAGTCAAACTTAGTCCGATGGTGGTTGATACTTTTGAACTACTTTCCTGCAGCTTATTCCTCAGTTACCTAATGCACGCAGTTCGAATTTCATCAGACACCATTTTTCCATCATGCATTTCAATCTTCATATCATATGTTAAATCGTGTATATTACAAGATACAGGGGGTCCATGATATTACTCTACAATGGCTTTGCAATCCAAAGCCATTCCTAAAATGCACATCTTTAGGGGTGGTTCTCTATATCTTGCAATCAATCCTCAATATATATTACATTCATAGTTATCCCCGTTGAAACTTAACCTATTTGTAATCAATCACCAAAAAGGGGGAGATTGTAAGTGCATCTAGTGCCCCTTAGTGATTTCGTTGTATTGAAGGTTATAGGGTAAGTGGACTAATGTGTTTGTGAGTGTAACACAGGTTCTATAAGTCTAATCGGAGTTTGAATTTACGATGAACAGTCGGACCCCTAAAAATGTATGTCTCTGAATGTTGAAGACTGTTGGTTTTTCTTCAAGACTTTGAACATGAGGAAATTGGTGAGCACCCTTGAAGACTTTGATATTGATGCGGAGGAATATGAAGCAGGAAGAATTTGTGTTTACGATTTCATTTTCTCTTGGAGTCATAGGAAAACCGTTACTTTAAAGGTGGGTCGAGGTAAAACTAGGAAACATTTCAAGTGATGCTCAATCTCAAAGCTACACATACCCAATCCTTGTTGAGTGAAGCCATTGGAAATCTCATACAGTTCAGTCAATTTCTTCAGTGCAGAGATGAAGATCTTCTGGTCTCTAGGATATTGTGATCTGACTGAGGAGTTAGGACTTCACCCTTGCGGATTGCCACAAGTGAGGACAATGAAGCCCTGAGGAATTTGGAGGCTCAAAATGCTTCTGACCGTGCTCGATGCTATGCGCCAGCCCGTCCAAAATATCCTATCCACCTCAACGGTCATATCAGTGAAGGGCATTTATGTCTTATCATGTCGGGCTGCTCCACGGCTATAATAACCGCCCCCTACAACCCTACTGGTTGGCTGCTCCGAGAGAGAACCTGCACTTCGTCATAAGAGCATACCCACTCCTCCCCCGATGACTTTGAGCAAAATGCGTCAGTGAGGAAAAACCAAACCACAACACCTACAACCCAAAAGTGATTGACCTCATATGAAGAGATTGTTCCTATGTGAAACCGACGCTTGTTACCTTTGAGGAAAATGCACCTCTAGACGTTAGGCGTCATGGTCTAAGATCCATCCAGCAGGATTGTGGATCACCGAGTGACCGAGTCCGTGACGGTTGGGAAGTCACGAAGATTACCACGAGTCATGATTGGTGTGTCTGGGATACCTTAGCTCAAGGTAGAAACGGTGAGAGCTGTTGTCTGGGACTCGGGTGTCCCCTCAGGTTTAATACCTAGCCACTCCAACACAGACGTACAACTGTCACACAGCAGTTGGAACTGGTTACCAAACACCATCTTCCACAAGACTACTGGTTGTATTTCCCTCACCCTTTCATTTTCCACGCATAACAGTTGTGTAACTTGATGTTACTTTTGAAGACTTTGAATGAAGAATTTATCTATTCCTCAATCCTATTCTTCCAGTCACTCTTCTTCAGCTTGACTTATCTGTTATACACCTAACTATGCTCTGTTATGGATCATTATCATTCATATGATGACTTGCTACTACGTTGTTATGGCATGTTACCTGGTACTTTCATTTTTTTCCCCTTTGGCGTGTAGTTCGTCGCCTTAGGAAAATTCCTGCAAGTACGTATTTTCCTCAGTGACAATTCATAAAAATCGCCTATTCACCCCCCCTCTAGTCGATATATAAACGCACTTTCATATCCGACTAACTGTTGTGTGCCCGGAGGAAGGCCCACGTTCAAACACTGGCCCCGTGGCGTGCTCTTCCTGTGGTTTGACCATATCTTCCGAGATTTTTCTGACAACGGCTGCTCGATTTAAATCGTCTGCCCTTTTGCACTACAATATGGAGTCTGTCATAATAGAGAACAAGTCGCGCAAATGCTTTGGTGGCGGATCCATACTAACATGCACGAGTTCTTCTAAGTCTCAGCGACTGTTTGAGCATAAACTGCTAGGGAGTTACCATCGAACTTCATCGATAAGTAATAAGGACCAAGAAATGTGTCTCCTGTCCTTAACATCCCAACTAGTCATGTCGGACAACCCTTTCATTACATTTCAATCATTCCCTTCCACTCATACGGAGAATATTTTTGGTGTTCTTTTCTTCAACCCGCAGCAACTGGCATGCCATCCTTTCGTTCTTTAACTGCTTCTCCCAAATCGTTGTATTTCAACCTACCTAGAAACTATGAGTAAAAGGACTACCCCACCATAGAATATTTTAGATGATGCTTCCACGCTTCAGTTGTGGTGGCCACCTGCGATCAAGTAACAAAGAACCGCAAACTAACTACTGCAGGCATGCATCAACTGAAACCAAGTAGGAACGATGGTTCCAGCCTCCTCATCTCAGGTGGAGTTCACAAGGATCACACAGCTTCGCATGACAACCAGAAGCTGATGATCATAATCCCGCAAGTGGACTAGACCAAGGAAGCAAGCGCGATTATAAACGTATAAATGACTTCTTTCACATCTAGAAGGATAACCTTTGCGATGAACAGCGAAAAAGTCATCGAAGAGAAGAGAATGGGATGTTTCACAACGGCCCTATATCGCGAGCTGACATCCGAAACTGTGCATAGGCGTGCAACGTCAGGACCTCAACGCCCTTCAAGCGTCTAGGGTGCATCCCGATGATATGGATGGATGGAACTCTAGTGATTTACGTGCGATGATGAGATAGTGGTGAGGTTTGAATGTATACTTTTCGTTGTAGCGATGAAACTGTGATGTCACGGGCCCCACCGAACGGCATCAACACTACTTTGTTGGTTGGGTACGATACCTGGCGTACAGCTCAGTAACTTAGGTTGGCATACTATGAAACTACGGTGGTTATTTATGTTTACTATATGTGGCATCTATTTGCTAACCCTTTCTTTTGTGCTGGCTCAAGTATATTTGTGTTGCAATGATTGGTACATTCTCTTGATGAATATGAATCTAATAGATAGCTAGATGTCCTTGATGTGGAAGAGCAGTGCTATGGTCGTGGACATAGGGAAGGTTTCCGGAGTGTACGATGACTGGGCCCGAGTGTCAAGCGCATAGTGGAGCGGTTCTAGGGCGCAGCCATAAAGGGTTCAAAAGAAAGACAAGAGCAGAAGCTAGTTATACTTGAGGTTCACCTAGCGCTGAGAGAGAATAATAACCTCCGCCTCAGTACTCATAGTTCCGCTCTCACTCTAGTGATAGCCTTCTCATCTATATCATGGTTTACAATGGATCGATGTAGTTGCAAGTATTCGAGACTTTAAACTTCAATCGCTATTCAAGATGATGAAGAGAGACATCACGGTGGTTGGATGATGATTATGATGATGACATGATTTGATGAGTACTATTTGATGGTATGAGAGATTTGTTGGGATGATTGCTAGAGATTATATATACAACTCTACAAATACAAAAGAAAGATGAAACAATTTTTTTGCAAAAACTAATAACAATATAGTAGCGCAGGGGATCGACTTAGCAAGCACGTGGCATTAGCAGGAGCGGGCTAATAGGGGTGCTACAGCTATGGTAGTAGCACTTTTTAGTCAGCCCGCTGATGCTAACATACCTAGCAGTGGCGCGGTTCTCAAAAGCGCTACATGCTAATAGTTAGTTGTAGAACGTCTCAGGTAGCGCGGCACCCCGGCTAATGATAGCCCAGACCCGCGCTATGCTAGCCTTTTCCCTGGGTAGTGAGTCCCAGAAACCCTGGGGAGATTGACGAAACAATTTTTCTGCAGCCCGCATGTTCCAGAACCGAGAGATCAAACTAGAGGCCTTTCTGGCACTCGGTCATATGTGTCAACTATCGACAGAGGGGTTTTGCACTCCAACCATCCGTGTTGCCCTCCGAGTGAGGCGTGAGTAGTTTACCACAGACCTACGGGTCCGTAGGCAGTAGCAGATGGCTTCTTCTCTTTTTGATCTTCAATACAATGTTCTCTTGATGTTCTTGGAGATCTATTTGATTGTAACTATTGCTCTTTTTTGGGTGTGTTTGTTGGGATCCGATGAATTGGGGTTATGATTAGTTCATCCATGAATATTAATTGAGTCTTGCTGCTGAACTCTTTTATGCATGATTTGTATAGCGTCGTATTTCTCCTCCGATTTATTGGTGTTGGTTTGGCCAACTAGATTGATTTATCTGCCATGGAAGAGGTGCTTTGTGAGGGTTCGATCTTGCAGTGCTCAATCTCACTGACACAAAAAGAGACATGACGCGCATGTATCGTTGCTATTAAGGGTAACAAGATGGGGTTATCATTCGTGAGTTTATCTTGTCTGCATCATGTCATCATTCTTATTGCATACTCCGTTTCTCCATGAACTTAATAACACTAGATGCATGCTGGATAGTGGTAGATGTGTGGGTGAGTAATGTAGTGGATGCAGATCATATTTGATTACTAATCTTGGACGTGAGCGCCTATATACATCCTGATTGCTTGGATATCGTCATGATTATTCGCTTCCTATCAATGCCCAACATAGTAATTTGTTTACCCACCATATGCATTTTTCTTGAGAGAAGCCTCTAGTGAAATCTACGGCCCCTAGGTCTATTTCCTATCATATATTAAAACCAAAAATACCTTGCACAATTTTTGTTATTTATTTATTTTCTGTTTTAGTTAGATCTCTTATTCAAAACCTATACATTTAATCTACTTCAATACCGTGGAGGGACTGACAACCCTCTTACGCATTGGGTTGCAAGGATTTGTTATTGTGTGCAGGTGCTATTTACATAGGTGGCTTGGTTCTCCTACTGGAGTAATAACCTTGGTTTCATAACGAGGGAATACATACCTTTGTTGTGATGCATCATCCCTTCCTCTTCGGGGAAATACCAATGCCGATACAAGCAGTCAGGAAGATTTCTCGGTGCCGTTGCCAGGGAGGATCAAGTCAAGATATTCTCCCATCAACTTGCCAATTTTTGGCACCGTTGCCGGGGAGACATCATCATCTATCAAGTACCTAATCACAAATCTCATACTCCTTGCAATTACTATATATTTGCCATTTGCCTCTCTCATTTCATATCCCCCACTTCTAAAACATTTTCAGAAGAACACAAAATATTTGCCTTTTTATTTGCCTTCTTTTCGTTTTTTATTATTATGTCTGTGATGTTTGCACTGGATGTTTGTTTCTGTATACGCAATGTGGTATGTTAAGCGATGTGCAAGAAAATACCAATTTGTGTGAGTTTTGTAATACTATATAATAATGATTTATTAGTACCCCTATTGCTCCTCCCGCCGTAGGAAGGGAGGTCTTATGATATTAATGCGCTTTGTTGAATCTCATTATGACAGAGCAATTTCCTGGTAGTCCTAATGAGGATGCCACGGTCCCATCTAAAAAACTTTCGTTTAGAATTGTGTGACAATGTAAAATAAAAAAAGATGTGGACAATGTATTGTGAAATGAAATTATTTCCTTCTCTTCAGGGATCATGCAAAAAATGGTTTTTCTATTGCCACGTAATAGTATTGATTTCTGGCTAAGTGCAAAAGCTGTGTCTTTATAAGTATAGTTGTTAACCGCCCGCAAAATATGTTCCTTATCCCTCCCTCACTTGAAGGAACCAAATTTAATGACATTTTAAGCAACTTGAGCATGAACATGCTGCGCAATCTTAGCAAAGAATGAAATGATGCTAAGAAATTGCCCTACTCATATGGTTAAATCTAGGGATGATCATACAATTTTTTATGCGGGTTTAAATTTTGTTTCTAGAAACTATTTAGATTCCGCCATGGGTGGGTACTTTTATGGAAATTACTTTGGGTGTGAAGCTACTAAATTTCTTCATAATATATGGCAAATTATTCACAATGGCAAGCCGAAAGAGCACCTACTAGTAAAAAGTTAATTCGGTTTGAAGAATAAATTAGGTACTTTGAGTGAAAAAGTGTGAGCACTTATGAAATGGGTTGCTAGTAAAAATGCTCCTATTGATCTTAATGATGTACCTTTGTCTACTTGATTAGAGAAAAATAATGATCCCGTAGATGTGAATTTTGTCGCTCGAAAAACAACTTTAATAATAATGCTTATACAGGCAATTTAATCCTAGGCCGTTTCCTAGAAGTTCCTCTAATAATTATGGCAATCCTATGGAAATTCTTATAACAATAATAATAAAATAGGAGCCCTGACAAGTGTTCAGAAAAAGTAATAAAATAGAAGATGTCTGATGGATATGATCTATAGAAGTCTCATACAACAATCCGCACCCGGAAAATTGTAGTGAAAAATGATACGACTGGTACATGAGAGATTACAAAAAAAAATTCCACCCACGGTTAGGAGTTGTAAAGGACACAAGTTGAATTAAAGCGTTAATGTCTCACATGATGAAAGTAAGAAAAAATAACCGCAATGTAAGAGCTACAAGAGAATTTTTAGAGAATTTGAGAAAGCGATTCCGCCCAATTTTTTTCATAGTAATGATGAAGATGTTAAAATGATTGGTGTTTCTTCTATTGATTCCTTGTTGAGAAATATTAAACTTGATATAGAGGACTGAAGAGAGATAGAAAGTCAACTTTAGCTAGAAGGCACCTCATAATTCAGGAGAGTGAAAAATCTTGATGAAAAATTTGATGATGAAAGTGGGTTGGAGAGTGAAAAACTTCAACTAGTAATGTGCCCCCCACTCTTTGGATTAAAAGAATTAATCTGATAGATGTTCTTTGATTGAAATGTAATCTTTTGTTACAATCCAATGATAAATTCACCTAATTCCATGAGCAAATTAGCGTCACTAAACAATTGTGGAGGCATGATGAAAGCTTTAGAAGAAAAGTTGAGGTAGAGATTCAATTCCTAGAAAAATTATATGATGAATGGGTGAACCACATTAAAGTGAGCATCAAAAAGTTATGCGTGCAATGCTTTTTATGTGATTGGGGTGCTGTGTTTTTTACAGATTCTGACATCTCTAGGTGATGTGCTGGTGTTTACCAAGTTGGAGAGTGTTCTCATTAATTTGCAACTGGCGGATTCTACTATTAAAAAGCTTTGGGAAGGACATTAATGAGGTTCTTAGTGTTGCAAATATGAATCATGTTCCGGATAGGAATTTATTGTGCTTGATAGTTAATTGATTATTCATCGTATGTCCCAAATCCCACAA